>CM010618.1:32796018-33208230 GCA_003430845.1 Xanthoceras sorbifolium
AGGAAGAGAGAGCTTCGGCGGAGAAGGAAGAGAAGAAGAAGAAGATGAGTAGTGACCGAAGATGGAAGGAAGTAGAAGAAGGAAAGGAGAGCAGCGGCAAAGGAAGAATAGACCAGAAAACAAAGCAAGGAAGAGAGAAAGAAAAAAAAAAGAGGAGGAAGAAGCTTCGGTCAGCAAGGGAGAGAAAGAAGAAAGAAAGAAGAAGGAGAAGAGAGAGAAAGGGCTGTCAGCAGTGTGAGAAGAGAAAGAGAACAGAAATTTTGCAGAAAAAGGGAGAAAGAAAAACAGAGCACCCGAGAAAGGAGGAAGAGAAAAGAAAAAGAAAAAAGAAAGAAGAAGAAGAGGAGTCTAGGAACCTTGGGTAAGTAATTTATGAAGTTAATTTGGTTTGAATTTGATGAAATTAAATTGTGTTGGAGTTTTGATTATTGAGTATAAAATGAAATTGAATTGATTTTTGAGGTTTATTGATAATTGAATTGAATGTTGAAATTGATTGTTGAGAATATAAGTGAAATTGAATGTTTGGGTGATGATTTTGATGATGGATTTATTGATTTAGTATTTGATTTAAGTTTTTATAGTGTTTTATTTGAAATTAATTTAATTGGAGTTGATTAGAATGAAAATCAAGAAAATTAGTAAGTAAAGAATTGAGGATTTGATGATTTTAAGTTTGAATTGTTAAATTGAGATATTAATTGAGTAATTGAATGTTTATGAGTTAATTGATAGTGTGAATTTAAAATCGTTAAGTAAGAAATCAAAATGATTCTCAAATTAGTGAATTTGTAATATGAAATTTGTATGATGTTGTGTTTGGAATGAAATTGAATCAGTAATTTTGAGGATTTTTGGAAATTAAATTCGAAATTTAAGTTCTAAGTAGTTAAATCGAGTTTAATGAAGTAGAATTTAATGTTGTTAAGTGAAAGAAGTTTATTTATATGAAATTAATGAAGATTAGTCTGAGAAATTGTGTAAAAATCGAATGTTGATCGTGTAGAGATTTCAATTTATTGGTAATTAAGTATTAGAAATTGTATTTGTAAAAATTGATACAAATTGATGCTTAGAAATTTAAGAAAGTATGTCAGATTGTATTGAATGAGATTCAATTTAAGAGAAATTGATTTATTTAAGGAATATACAATCGTAGAGGCATGATTTTTAGCAAATTAAATGTAATTGATTTTATAAGAATAGAAGAAATTGAAGAATAAAGTGTTAAATGTGTTAATTGAGTTTTATATTAGTTGTTGTATTTATATTAATGAATTATTTGAAAATATATATTACTTTAGGGAGAAATCTCCGTAGTATGGGAGAAAAAGAAACGTTATGGAAAGTCAAGAAATATATTGAGATGAAGGAACCAGAGCATCAAGCTTAGAGAATACCAGAAACCAGTGAATGTAAAATTATTTTAAAACAAAGTATATTTTATTTTAATAATGTATTTTATCTAAAGTTTAGCAAGCTAATATCTTTATTTGAGTTAGTGCAAAATCAGATTTTCAATTGAATTACATTTAGTATATTTTCTTTAAGTTTGATTAGTATTTTGTGATTTTGTATATAATGGTTTATTTAAATGTGTTTTTAATTAAAATATTATATATCTCAGAAATTTAGAATATTCATTTAATAAATATATATTTTATATATATATATATATATTTCATGATTTTTGATTAAAAGCTAGTTTTCAAAATAAAGAAAACAGTTTTCAAACCCATGGATTACCCTTTAGATTCAGATCAGATTAGTTATCAGCAGTTAGACCCTGCTGGTACATCCCAATTGTGTGTGGCAAGTTAAGGGGGGACAGTCCGCTAACTCCAGGGGGGGTTGAGTCTGTCAGTCGCCCACACATTGGGGTGTTGTCTCGCTATATGCATGCGACGCAGCATTCCGCACATAGACAGTGAGATGTCTTTTATCAGATGTCACGTTGAGCGCATCAGTTAGTCGCCTCATGACTTATATCGGATGTCACAATGGACGGCGCAGTTAGTCGCCCTGTGACCCACTCATATGGTACGGCGCAGTTAGTCGACCTATGAGTTCAGCTCAGCTTAGGGGTCCATTGGGAGTTTTCAGATACAGAAGCCAAGCCATATATGATTTTCAGATTTTCAGTACAGATATTAAATTAAGAGCTTTGTATGTTAGGCTTGGCTAGATTTTCAGAAAAGCAGACTTCAGTATAGTATTTAAAAAGCAGATTATTATTGATTTCAGTACATTATTTTCAGGAGATAGATCCTAACAGAATACATTTTCAGAAAGTTTATTATCAGAAAAATATTTCATCAGAAGAGTATTATCAGAAAACTATATTATTATTAGAAAATTTTTATCAGAGAAGTTTATCAGAAAAGTATTTTCAGTAAAGTATATTCTCTTAGCTTTCCAGCTTTCAGAAAAGTACATTGTCTTAGCTTTTCAGTTTTCAGAAAAGAATATCATATTAGCTTTTCAGTTTCAGAAATGTAAAATAATTCAGCTTATCAGATTTTAGAAAAGATATAGTTTCAACTTTTCAGTTTTTAGTAATAGTATATGTATATATATTCTTAGTTTTTCAGTTTTCTGGAATTCGATTTCAGAATAGTTTTCTGTATAAATTACAGAACAGTTTCCAGAAAATAGATTTCAGTATAGTTTTATAAGAGCTTTCAATATATAAATTTCAGATTAGTTTTTATAAAAGAGATTTCAGTACAGCTTTTATTGCAAACAGATTATTAGTTATTTTAGTATAGATTTCAGAAAATAAGATGCTATCCTTTTCAGTAAAGTTTTTCGGGAGGTTAATTTAGAAATGTTAGAATTGTTTAGTAAAATGATAACACTCACTGAGCTCGTTTAGCTCATTATAGTTTTATGGTTTTCTTTTAAATCAACCTCCCAGGTACAGGTGCAAGCATTGCAGGGACTCCGAAGACCAGCGGGACCAGTCAAAGGATGCTGTGATTGTTTTATGAGCATATGAAATGTTTTAGTTGTTAAGTTTATATTTTAATATTGTTTTAAGTGTATAAGTATTTTATTTAAAGATTTGATTTATTATTCTTTGATAACTGTTTATTTTGATATTTAAACTGTTTGGGTGTGATTTGTTGAGATGGACCAAAGGTCCACAGTAGTTGAGATTTGAAAGGTTATAGAAGTGTTCAAGTTTTTATGCAGGTCTCCAAGATTTGGTAATGCTAAGAAAACAGATGAGACTCTGCCAAAGTTTTTATAAAATAGTTTAAAAAAAAAAAAAAAAACTTTCCTGCTCAGATTTCCAGATTTAAGAAACGGCTTAATTTCACGGAAGCCTTTCAGCGAGGCTTGGAAGCTATCGTGGAGTGCCGGCAGGCTACCTAATGAGAGATAGCAGGCTAGAGGCTTGTCAACTTCTTTCAAATATTGTGCTTAAATAGTCAATTGCAACACGCGGTGACAGGCCCCTAACTTACTATTTTACGCTAGGCAACCTGCCGGCAACCCCACTGTAGCTTCCCAGTTAAGGCTCGCTCCGCTGAAAGGTTTCCGTGAAGCTAAGCCGTTACTTAACCTTGCGAATCTGAGTAGAAATTTTTTTTTTTCTTTTTTTAAATCCGACAGAGTCTCCCCTGTTTTTCTAAAATTTACCAAATTCGGGAGACCTGCATAAGAAACTGTACACTTCAAATTTTATTTTCTCAACTACCACAGGACCTCTGGTCCATCTCAAATCAACCACAATTCAATTATAAATTTCAGATAAGCGAAAGTGGGCAAATCTAATTTTAGATAAAATATTTGTACAGTAAACAAATAATACTTACTTAAAGTATTCTTCAAAATATAATTTTACATAAGTGTTACAATAAAACATAATACATACTTTATCCTTTAAAATTTTAACCACGTATTTAAAACTGTCACAGCAATGCCTGACTAGTCTTACGGGTCCTGGGAGTCCCTGCAACGTCTGCACATGTACCTGGGGAGGTTGGTTTATAAAACATAAAAATATAATGAGTTAAACGAGCTCAGTGAGTGTTATAGGTTTCTAAACAATTTAACTGACAATATACTGAACTGAATGTTGTTTTCCTGAAATCTGTACTGGATTGCATAATAACAAATCTTTTTCTGTTTCTTGAAAAACACTAAAATGAATAATAATAAGACTTCTCTATTTTCTGAAAATACTGTACTGAATTGAATACTGTTTCCTGAAAACTGAACTGAAATCTATTTCTTATTTTCTGAAAACAAACTCACTGAAATGAATAATAAGAACAACTTTCCTGAAAATATACTAAAATAAATAATGATAGAACTTGTCATGTTTTCTGAAAACTATATTGAAATATATATGAAAACTGAACTGAAATGCATAATAATAAAACCTTTCATGATTTCATGAAAACTATACCGAAATGAAAAATTATAAGATTTTTTTTTTCTGTTTGTCAAATTATACTAACATAAATAATAATAAAAACTTTTTCTGCTTTCTGAAAACAGTATTGAGACACATAACATAATAAATAAACTTTTATGTTCACTGAAAATTGTGCTGAAATCTGTTTCATAAGAACTGTTCTGAAATCTGTTTCCTGAAAATTGTTCTCTGAAATCTAGCTAAGCATAACGTACTAATAATTCTTTAATAAATACTAAAGCATAAGCAAAACATATATTCAATTATTTCTGTAAATTAAATATTCTGCATTGAAAATCTGTAAAATATTTTTGGCTTGGCTTCAATGTCTGAAACTCCTAATGGAACCCGTAAAGGTTTGACTCGTAAGACAACTAAATTGGCGCTGTACCATATGAGTGGTCTCACAAGGCGACTAAACTGACGCCGCACCATGTGAGTGGTGTCACAGGGTGACTAAATTGACGCCGCACCATGTGACTCTGATAAAATCTGATAAAAGACATCTCACTGACTGTGCGACGGAATAATACATCGCCTACACATAGCGAGATAACACCCCATAAGTGTGTGGGCGACTGACTAACTCGACAGACACAACCCCCTTGAAGTTAGTGAGTTGTTCCCCCTTAACTTGCCTTATACAAATGGGGTGTACTGGCCGGGTCTTACTGCTGATAAATCTGATAATTTGATAATTCTGATAATAGATGGGCATCCTATTGGCCTGAAAAATATTTATTATTGTTTAACTAGTGTAATATTAAAATGTTCATAGAACATAAATCATAAAATCTAAATGTAATATACTTTTAATCATTTAAAAACACTATGCATAAGATTTAAATCAATAAGGAATTTAATGTAAAACAATTATATTTGTAATAAAACCAATAATTATTTTTTTTTCGCACTCACTTGAATAAAATAATAACTTGTCATAAATTTGCCTAAACATATTATGAAAATAAACTACACTTTGCATAAATTAGTTGTAACACCCCCTGACCCGACCCGCCTGGATCGAACCAAGGAGCGCTACCTAGTTTCAAACTTTTCTAAACTTAATTTATAATTTGAAAATCTTTGTAAAAATATTTTGTATTTTAAAATCTTCTACAGTAAGCCCACCAAAACTGTTTGAAAATTTTTGACAGAGTTTCCTCTGTTTTTTTGACTTGCCAAAAAACCTGTTTACAAAATCACAACTTTCCAAAATACACACTTCAAATTCTCAACAACAATTTGCGCACCCTTCCATTTAGTGCGACTTCCCAAACATTTTCAGCAAAACAATAAATAAATGATATTTCAGAAATAATAAAATCTCATAATTTGAAAGCCACATAAACTATAAAATAAATATTTACAAAACTTATACATTAAAAACTTTTACATTCTTTTATATACATGCATGCATCAATAAATGAGTAAACATCAAGACGTAAATAGCTACCCAGGAGTGATGTGACTCTGGACTCTGTCTGCAGCTACCAACTCTTCAATCATTTTGTCTGCTAGTTTCTCTATTACCTACGCATGATAAACATCATGCGCTGAGCATATAGCTTAGTGTGTGTATACTAAAATATTTTCAATATGATATAAAACAATGGAAATAATTTTCAAAAATACTTATTATCATATGTAAGTAAATAAAACATAACATTACAACTATGGAATAAACTAAAACTATATTAATTAAAATATTTTCGGATGTTTCTAGATTTAAATCTCAAATAAAATTCTTTTGCATTCATTTTATAGTTTTCAGTAACTCCATTATTCATTTCTTAATTAGGCCTCTGATACACATAACAGGGTTTTACAGGACTAGATTACGGGTTGTTCGGCATCGGAACTAACGGGAACTGCCCTCCCAACATACAGTCGGGTTTCCCATTTTAGAATCAGAACCAATAGGAACTGCCTGCTGAAAAGGTATCCCTATACAAATATTATTTCCGACATCGGAACCAACTGGAATTACCCGTCGGAAACAGCTTCACTCATAGATTGGCCACAATGGTGACTGCTGATAATCGTTAGAGTGATATCAATTCAGAAATATTGGTGTAGTACGGCTAAATATACCCAATTGACATGTCAATTTCCTATATCCATTTCCCTATATATATATCAGGGACATTTTCTAGATATTCTATAATTTTCTCAATTTGAGAACTTTTCATAATTCACAAACTTTACTCTAATATTATTTTCAAAATCATATACTCAAACGTAAAGTTTTCAATGAATTTTCACAATATGAAATCATGGAAAAATAATTTCTCAAACAATTCATTTCAACAATATATATATATATATATATATATATATATATATATATATATATATCCAAAATCAATACCTTTATCAATAAATATTTCGGAGCGTTCATGAATAAATTTTCAAACAGTAATCACAAACTAAAACCAATATAACAATATAATCCACAAAGATTATTCAATTAAAGTTTTCAAAATCATTTACTCAAGAGCACGAAATTTCTACGAAAAATACATAAACTAAAATCATAGAATTTTTTCAGAAATGAGTGTACACCAACCTGGATACCCTTTTCTTTTTTTTAGCAAAACTCCTCTTCCCTTGGATTCCTTTTCCTCTTTTTCCTCTTTTCTTTCTTCCCTCTTCTTTCTTTCTTCTTCCTCTTCTTCTTTTCTTCTTCTTCTTCTTTTCTTTTTCTCCTTTCTTTCTTTCTTCTTTTCCCTATTTGGCCGACTTTGCTCTGTCTCTATTTGTTTTGTTTTTTTGGTTTCTGCTGTGCCAATTTTTTTTTTTTTGGTTTTATGGTTGACTTGCAATTGTGAGTGGATCCTCCACTCAAATTATATATATATATATATATATATATATATATATATATCTCAATAATTGTAACTTGCTCCCTTGAGCTTTTTAAAATTCTACAATGGCAACTAATTTACAATTAATCACATTTCATCTCGATAATTATTTCAAAAATATTCCACACTTATCCAATTAACAAATTGACTTCACCAATATTCAATTGGACCTATTATTCTCCAAATGTACTATGAAAATAATATTTCTAAGTCGGTTAAAATCACTATTCGTTTATATACTATATATCGAATATATATACTTTCCACCAATTTAAATCACATACTTAACTTTTGCATGCTCAATAATAATTAATAATAATCCAAGGATATTTATTATATTTAAGAAAAATTAGGGGCGTTACAATTCTTTTCCTCTTAAGAAATTTCGTCCTCGAAATTTACCTTATTAAAACAATTGCGGATACTGTTGTTTCATTACTTCCTCGCTCTCCTAGGTAGCTTTTTCAGCATTGTGGTTCCTCCAGAGAACTTTAACCAACGAAATCCTTTTGTTCCGTAATTCTGTGATTTCTCTGTCCATGATCTTCACTGGTTCCTCTTCATAAGTCAGGTCTAGTTGAATCTCAATAATCTCAGTGGATACTCTGTGAGAAGGATCAGATCTGTATCTCTTCAGCATGGACACATGGAATACATTATGAACCTTCTCTAGTTCTGGTGGCAAAGCTAGTCTGTATGCTACTGGTCTCACACGTTCAATGATCACGTATGGGCCAATAAACCTAGGACTTAACTTCCCTTTTCTGCCAAATCTGAGTACTTTCTTCCATGGAAATATTTTTAAAAATACTTTTTCACCTACTTCAAATTCTTTATCTCTTCTTTTCAGGTCTGCATATGATTTCTATCGGTCAGATGCTGTTTTCAGTCTGTCTCTGATAATCTTCACCTTCTCCTCAGTTTGTCTAATTAAATCAGGTCCTACTAACCTGTCTTCTCCCAGTTCTGTCCAGCACAATGGTGTTCTGCATTTTCTTCCGTACAGTACTTCATACGGTGCCATATCTATGCTCGCTTGGTAACTGTTGTTGTACGCAAATTCAATCAATGGGAGATGATCAACCCAACTCCCTTCGAAATCAATTACACAACTCCGGAGCATATCTTCTAACACCTGAATTACTCATTCTGCGGATGAAAGATTGTACTGAAACTCAATCGAGTACGCAAAGCTTCTTAAAACTTCTTCCAGAATCTGGATGTGAACTTCAGGTCTCTATTTGATATTATTGATGTAGGCACTCCATGTAATATGACTATTTCTTTTATATACAGTTTCTGCTAGTCTATCCAGTGAATAGTCAGTTCTGACAGGTAGGAAATGTACTGATTTCGTCAGTCGGTCCACTTTCACCCATATTGCATCATGTTTACTCCGGGTGTGTAACACCCCCTGACCCAATCCACTTGGACCGAATCAGGGAGCGCTACTATATACCGAAATCTAACTTTTACTTTTATATAACCATAATTTAAAATTATATTAAAAACATTTGAAAGTGGTCCAAATAAATTTTCAAAAATCTTGTCAGAGTTTCCTCTGTTTTTCTGACTTTCCAAAAACCTGTTTACAATTGAAATTCATAAAAATCAATTTCTAAATTCTCAAAGCAATTTTGCGCATCCTTCCAAATTTAGTGTGACTTGCCAAAACAATTTATCATTAGATAATATATAACTATATAAATAACATAAACACATAATAAATTATTTACACAGCGGAATTTCTTCAAATATATACAAACATTTTCTGTATATACATGTTGTATCAAAACATAGACTTATTACAAAAGGACTACCAAAATATATGTAGGACCGATATGACTCTGGCCTCTCTTTCTGCAGTCTCTACTTTTCTTTGTCTTTATCTCCCTTAGAACATCTGTTACCTATGTGTGAGAAAACTCAACAGGCTAAGCATATTGCTTAATGGATGTACACAAAATTGTATATACAAATATACTATATCAAATAAGTTTATCTATTTTCGATACAAATATAAATCACATATAATTAAATTATATATGGGGCTCATATCAAATCAAGTCATATACTCAACAAATACCATATTCAAAATCAATCAACAGACAAAATCTTCATAATTTCTCAAATGCTTTCATATAACAAATCAGTTTTCATACTGGGCTCCTGACATACATAACATAAGTTATCGGACTGGATTACGAGTTGTTCGGCATTAGACACACAAACGGGGCTACTCGCCGAGCATCAGATCAGAATGGAACACCAACAGAATCACCCGCTGTAAATGTCCCATAACAGAATTCAGAACCCTAGGACCGGCACTTAGGGCCTGTACATCCAAAGGGTGGCACAAACAGATCAAAGCTCCCTACCCTAGGACTGACACTTTGGGCCTGCATTATCCATAGGGAGGTGCATCAGAGTATATCGGCACAGTACTATTCAGACAGAAACCCAATTGACATGTCAACCTCCTATATCCATATCTATGTTTATACACATCAGAGACATTTCACAAAACGTTTTCTCAAATCCAATGTCAACATATTTCATTTCTTTCAGAATCATCAAATTCAACTTTCAAATTATTCATATAAAGGAAATATACGAATATATTTCTAAATCAATAATCACATCAAATCAATTCAAAAATATATTCAAACGTATTTCATAATTCCATATCGAATCAAAATGCCCCAAAAATCATTTTCCGATACATTTCACAAATAGTATATAAGTAAAATCACCTTCAACAATATATTTCATATCAATATTAGCATCAAAACATATTAAAATCTATTCATAACATTATTCACAATCAAAATTTTAGATATAATCTATATTTCGAGAATTCACAATTCAAATCATTCCAAAATCAATTTCAAACTATAAACTATAATCAATATAATTCAAATCACTCAACATTAATAAAATTCAATCAATCCGAAATATTCTGGAAAACTAAAAATTTGAAAACACGTGTACATCGAACCTGGATACCCTTTCCTTCCTCTTTTCCTTCTTCTCCTTCTCTTTTCTTCTTCTTCTTCTTCTTCTTTCCTTTCTCTCTCTTCTTTCTCTCCCGTTTGCTCTGGTTTCTGTTATGGTTTTTCTTGTGAGCTTATGCTCACTTCTATTTCTTTTAAGTGGCACCGCTTCATGCCACTCGGTGCTCATTTTTTAAAAAATTTTTGGGCCATTGCGACCGCGTATTGCGAGCAGTGGTCGTGTCGCGATACTCACTGGTCCAATTCTTCCACTTTCAACGCGAGCACCTACCGCAATCTGTGGTCGCGATGCTCACTGTCCAATTTTTCTCCCTTTTTAGAACATTCCAATTAGTCCACTTGGAAACCACAAAATATCACATTTACATACTCAATATTAATTCAACAATACTTTTCATATTTATGCGAAATTAGGGATGTTACAGGGTGAGTAGTAACCCTGTGACAATGTCCATCGTGACACGACCCCACTTCCATTCAGGTATAGATATTGGCTGTAACAAACCTGATGGAACCTGATGTTCAGCTTTCACCTGTTGGCATGTCATGCATTTATTCATGAAGTCCACTAAATCTTTCTTCATACCAGACCACCAATACTGAGTTTTCAAATCTCTATATATCTTTGTGCTACCTGGGTGCATCGAATACGAATTGCTATGTGCTTCTGTTAAGATTGTCTTTTTCAGTTCATTATCATCTGGAATACACATCCTGTCTCTGAAACATAAAATACCGTCATCCCTGATTGCATAGTCACTTTTCTTCCCCTCTTGGATTTGTCTATAGATATTCAGAAGCTTTTCATCTAGTTGTTGCTTTTCTTGTATCTACAGAATTAGGTTTGGCTTGAGTTTCAATTCAACTACTATTGCATTATCTGGAGTTAATTCCAAGTGGGCATTCATAGTTTTCAGTGTACACATGGATTTTCTACTCAAAGCATCCGCTACCACATTTGCTTTTCCTGGATGGTAATCAATGATACAGTCATAATCTTTTATTAACTCCATCCATCTTCCCTGTCTCAAATTGAGTTCCTTCTGAGTAGGCAGGTATTTGAGAATCTTGTGATCTGTGTATATATAATATTTCTCACCATACAAGTAATGCTTCCATATCTTCAATGCAAATACTATGGCTGCAAGCTCTAAATCATGTGTCGGATAATTCTGTTCATGAGGTTTCAACTGTCTGGAAGCATAAGCAACCACCTTTCCCTCCTGCATCAGTACACAACCTAAACCATTGTGTGAGGCATCACTGTATATCATGAAGTCTTTACCTAAAACTGGCTGCACAAGGACTGGAGCCTCAACTAACATCGTCTTCAATCTGTCAAAAGCTGCCTGGCACTTTTCACTCCATTCGAATTTAACATTTTTGTGGAGTAGTTTAGTCAACGGACTTGCCATGGATGAGAATCCCTTCACAAACCATCTATAATAACCTGCCAAACCTAAGAAACTTCTGACTTCTGCAACATTCTTGGGAGGCTTCCATTCAACAATAGCTTTAATCTTTTTGGGATCTGGCTTTATGCGTTCAGCTGATACTATGTGTACTAGAAAATCAATTTCGTTTAGCCAAAATTCACATTTACTCAACTTCACATACAATTTCTTTTCTCTCAGAATCTGTAATACCATCCGAAGATGTCGATCATGCGCCTCTGCTAACTGAGAATATACTAGGATATCATCAATAAATACTACCACAAACTGATCCAAATATGGATGAAAGATACGGTTCATCAAATCCATAAAGTCTGCTGGTGCATTTGTCAGCTCAAATGGCATCACTACAAATTCATAATGTTCATATCGTGTCCGAAAAGCTATCTTCGGAATATCAGAATCTTTCACTCTCAGTTGATGATACCTCGATCTAATATCTATCTTTGAGAAGACACTAGCTCCTCTCAGTTGATCAAACAAATCATCAATTCTAGGCAACGGATATTTATTCTTAATTGTGAGTTTATTCAGTTGCCTATAATCGATACATAATCTCAATGACCCATATTTCTTCTTTACAAACAATACTGGTGCTCCCCACGGGGAAACACTAGGTCGAATAAACCCCTTATCTAACAATTCCTGCAACTATACCTTCAATTCTTTCAATTTTGCAGGTGTCATTCTGTAAGGAGCTATCGATACTGGAGAAGTACCTGGTATTACATCAATCACGAATTCGATTTCTCTCTCCGGTGGTAAACCAGGAAGTTCTTCCGGAAACATATCTGGAAAATCACATACGGTGGGTATATTCTAAATACTAGAATCAACCTTCCGAGAATCAACCACCTGTGCCAAATAAGCTTCACACCCTTTTCTTATTAGTTTTCTGGCAGTAGTGGCTGAAATAACATTGGAGAGATAATCCCTCCTTTCACCCACCATCGTTACCTTTATACCATTGGCTGTTCCAAGTGTTACTTGTTTCAAATTGCAGTTGATCACAACCAGATGTCTAGGCAACCAATCCATGCCCAAGATTACATCAAATTCATGGAATGATAATTCCATTAGATCACCTGAAAATTCATATCCCTGAATCTTGATAGGACAGTCTCTATACACTCTATTCACAACCACACTGTGGCCTATCGGATTACTGACTAGTAATTCATACAGGTTCAGTTTTCAAATTTCTTTGTTTCAACATAGCATCACATATATATGAATGAGTAGATCCTAGATCTATCAACGCAATAGCAGTAGTATTAAAAATAGAAATTTTACCAGCAATCACATCTGGCGCATCCTTGTCTTCCTGAGCCCTAATAGCATAGGCTCGTGCAGGGGTACAAGTATCCTGTCTTGCCGCTGATTCTGGTACCCCTCTATGGCTACTACCTTCAGTCCCAGTTTGACTGGGCCTCCTACCTCTGGAAGCTGTAGGAGCAGATCTCTCTGGTTGCTGAATATGAGTAGTCTGGTTTTTCGAGCAATCTCTATAAAAGTGGTCACAGGATCCACACCTGTTGCAGGCTCCTGTAACTCTCCAGCATTCCCCTGAATGTCTCTTTCTACAATGTTCACATAGTACTGGGGCTGGTCCCCTAGCTGTACTCCCAGGGGTACTGGTTCTTGATGTTGCGGACTGACCCGGTCTAGCTGTTGGTATGGGCCTCTGTGTCTGCGTTGGACTACTAGACTGCAGTCCCTTAAACTTTTACTCTGTGGCTGATATGAACTAGATTTCCCTGATCCTCTTCTTTGTTGACTTTTGTCTCTTCTGGCCTGTTCGTCTTTCTTAACCCTATCAACATTCAAGGCCGTTAAGACAAGTCTAGTAAAATCTTCAAACTCAAGTGCAACGACCTGTAGGCGAATATAATCATTCAGTCCGTCTTCAAATTTCTGACATCTATCTGCCTCTGTGGCCACCATATCTCTAGCATATTTACTCAACCTGACAAATTCTCTTTCATATTTAGTCACTGTCATCTGTCTCTGCTCCAGGTTGGTAAATTCACTCTTCATATTATCTAGGTAGATACAACCGACATACTTTCTTTTAAATTTTCTCTGGAAAAACTCTCAAGTTCTCTCTTCCAGCCTCACTGTCTGTATAATGGAGGTCCACCATTGGTAGGCATCCTCATGTAGTAAGGATACTGTACACTCTAGACTCTCTTCAGGTGTGCAATGCATCTGCTGTAATATTCTTTCTATCCGCTCAAACCAGTATTCTGCGGCAGATGCATCCTCATCTTTTCTTCCATGGAAATCTGTCGATCTGTACTTGGCTAGTCGTTCAATTGCTGACCTTCGTGGCGCTGCTCTAGCCACGTTCTGAAAGAATTCAGGCATTTGTTGCATAAATGCCGACTGACCCTGAACTTCTGATCCAGCCACCCTTGGGCTTACAGATTCTCCATATGCTCCCCCAGCCACACTGGCGGGACTTCTAAGTCTATCTCTATTTCCACTTCCTTCCATTTCTTTTTATCCTATATAAGACAGAAGAGAGGTCTGCAGATTAGAGTCACATCCTCCTATAGTTTTCTTTATACAATACATGCATATACAAAATATTACTCTTTTGGTCCAGAAACGCCTAAACCGCGCTCTAATACCACTAAAAATATAATACCCCCTAATCCGACCCACTTGGATCGAACTAAGGAGCGCTACTCGGTTTCAAACTTTTCTAAACTTAATTTATAATTTGAAAATCTTTGTAAAAATATTTTGTATTTTAAAATCTTTTACAATGAGCCCACCAAAACTGTTTGAAAATTTTTGACAGAGTTTCCTCTATTTTTCTGACTTGCCAAAAAACCTGTTTACAAAATCACAACTTTCCAAAATACACACTTCAAATTCTCAACAACAATTTGCGCACCCTTCCAATTAGTGCTACTTCCCAAACATTTTCAACAAAACAATAAATAAATGATATTTCAGAAATAATAAAATCTCATAATTTGAATACCACATAAACTATAAAACAAATATTTTAAAATTTATACATTAAAAACTTTCACATTCTTTTATATACTTGCACGTATCAATAACTGAGTATACATCAAGACGTAAATAGCTACCCAGGAATGATGTGACTCTGGACTCTGTCTGTAGCTACCAACTCTTCAATCTTTTTGTCCGCTGGTTTATCTATTACCTACGCATGATAAACATCAATGCGCTGAGCATATAGCTTAGTGGGTGTACACTAAAATATTTTCAATATGATATAAAACAATGGAAATAATTTTCAGAAATATGAATTATCATACGTAAGTAAATAAAACATAACATTACAACTATGGAATAACCTGAAACTATATTAATTAAAACATTTTCGGATGTTTCTGGATTTAAATCTCAAATAAAATTCTTTTGCATTCATTTCATAATTTTCAGTAACTCCATTATTCATTTCTTAACTAGGCCTCTGATACACATAACTGGGTTTCACAGGACTGGATTACGGGTTGGTCGGCATCAAACCAACGGGAACTGCCCGCTGAAATGGTATCCCTATACAAATATTATTTCCAACATCGGAACCAACTGGAACTACCCGTCGGAAACAGCTTCACTAAAGGATTTGCCACAACGGTGACTGCTGATAATCCATAGAGTAATATCAATACAGAAATATCGGTGCAGTACTGCTAAATATACTCAATTGACACGTCAATTTCCTATATCTGTTTCCCTATATATATATCAGGGTCATTTTCTAGATATTTCATAATTTTCTCAATTTGATAACTTTTCATAATTCACAAACTTTACTCTAATATTATTTTCAAAATCATATACTCAAACGTAAAGTTTTCATCGAATTTTCACAATACGAAATCATGGAAAAATAATTTCTCAAACAATTCATTTCAACAATATATATATATATATATATATATATATATATATATTTCCAAAATCAATACCTTTATCAATAAATATTTTAGAGCATTCATGAATAAATTTTCAGACAGTAATCACAAACTAAAACCAATATAATAATATAATCCACAAAGATTATTCAATTAAAGTTTTCAAAATCATTTACTCAAGAGCACGAAATTTCTACGAAAAATACATAAACTAAAATCATAAAATTTTTTCAAAAATAAATGTACACCAACCTGGATACCCTTTTTTTTTTTTTTCCAAAACTCCTCTTCCCTTGAATTCTTTTTCCTCTTTTCTTTCTTCCCTCTTCTTTCTTTCTTCTTCCTCTTCTTCTTTTCTTTTTCTCCTTTCTTTCTTTCTTTCTTCTTTTCCCTACTTGGCCGACTTTGCTCTGTCTCTATTTGTTTTGTTATTTATTTCTGCTGTGCCAATTTTTTTTATTTTTTTTTTGGTTTTATGGTTGACTTGCAATTGTGAGTGGATCCTCCACTCAAATTATATATATATTATATAAATATCTCAATAATTGTAACTTGCTCCTTTGAACTTTTTAAAATTCTACAATGGCAACCAATTTACAATTAATCACATTCCATCTCGATAATTATTCCAAAAATATTCCACACTTATCCAATTAACAAATTGACTTCACCAATATTCAATTAGACCTATTATTCTCCAAATGCACCATGAAAATAATATTTCTAAGTCGGTTAAAATCACTATTCGTTTATACATTATATATCGAATATATATAATTTCTACCAATTTAAATCACATACTTAACTTTTGCATGCTCAATATTAATTAATAATAATCCAAGGATATTTATTATATTTAAGAAAAATTAGGGGCGTTACAGTAGTTTTATTCATAAACATTCATTTAAATAAAATCACAACTTTCAATAAAATACACTTCACATAAATTGCTTTAAACACTCACTTGAAAATATTACTAATATGAAATGCATTTTACATTAATTGATTTAACACTCACATAAAACATATTACTGAAATAAAATTTATTTTACATAAAAATAGTTTTACACTCACCAATTCCGAGCTCCTCGATAGCAAAGCTCCTTTCTAATATTTTTCCTCTCCTCCCACACTTGCTTTACCTCCACCTATAAGCCATATTTCATAATAAAATATACCTCAATTAATCCACTTAAAACTCAAGCCAATATTTCTCAATTAAGGCAAATTAATGCACTAACATATATATATTCTTCATTCTCCATTCACACATCCTTGCCCATTAATTATTTAAGGCCATCAAAAGCACTTAAATCTAACCATAAGCATACTAAAGCAACATGTCCTTCACAAGTCAAACTCATAAAAACACAATCTACACTTTTTTTCTCAATTTCTTCTTATACAATACAACCAATTACATTTAATTTACTATAAACCATGTCAATTTAATTGAACACATATCAATCATACAATTCCTCTTCTTGACCAAATTTCAAGCATCCAAAATTAACATGATTCCTTGAATTTCTAAGCACCAATTAGTATCACAAATACACATACACCAATTATAATACCTTATCATACTTTAATTGAAATCTTTACACTAAAATTAACTTCAAACCCCAACTTTTACTTACTAATCTTCTTAGTTTTCACTTCTTGATACTCCTATGAGATTTTAACTCATAATTAAAGACAACTCCACTTTAATTTAAGCCAAAACCCAAGTTAAGTCAAAAAGAAAACTAAAATCTAACATAGTTTCATGAATTCAAGTCAACTTACCACTTTTCACTTTTTGTTCTTCTTGCTTGATTTCTTCTCCACTTAGCTCACTTGACAAGAGCTTGAAGGGGTCTTGAACACCTCTTTTTCTTCTTCTCCCTCCTGCTTGGCCGAACCTCCTCCTCTTCTTCTTTCCTTTTTTTTTTCTTCTTTCTTCTTTCCTTTTTTTTTTTCCTTTTCTTCTTCTTTCCTTTTCTTTTTTTTTTTTTTGTTCTTTCTTCTTTCCTTTTCTTTTTTCTTCTTTCCTTTTCTTTTTTTTTCTTCTTTCTTCTCTCTCGGCCGAACTCTTCTCTTCTTCTTTCTTTTTTTTTTCTCTTGTTTTGGCCGGCCACCACTCTACCTTTTCTATACAATTTTGTTTTTCTTTTCCCTTGATTTATGGATGAAACCTCACCACTTGGCATGACAGGCCCCTAACCTACTATCTCCCATTAGGTAGTCTGCCGGAACTCCACGGTATCTTCCCAACCGAGGCTTGCCCCGTTGGAAGGCTTCCGTGAAGCTAAGCCGTTTCTTTTATTGAAAATCTGAGTAGAAATTTTTTTTTTTTATATAAAACTATTTTATAAAAATTTTGGCAGAGTCTCCTTTGTTTTTATGAGATTACCAAATCTTGGAGACCTGCATAAAAACTTTAACACTTCTATAAAATTTCAAATCCCAACTACTATGGACCTCCGATCCATCTCAACAATTACAACTCAAAAAGTTGAAATATTAGAATAAATAGTTATCAAGAATAAATAAATCCAATCTTTAAATAAAATACTCATGCGCTAAAAAAAATATCAAATTATAAACTTTACATAATTATTACAATTGAAATATTAAACTTAATTCTGAACTGTCACAGCAATGTTCTGACTGGTCCTGCCGGTCCTGGGCGTCCCTGCATTGTCTGCACCTACACCTAGAAGGTTGGCTTAAAACATAAAAATATAATGAGCTAAAGGAGCTCAGTGAGTGTTATTAGTTTCTAAACAAACTTTAATTCTTTTTCTATTAACCTCCCTGAAATATGAAAAGAATATAAATCTATTTCTAATAAAGTAATTTGAGAAGATAACTAAAATCTATTTTCTGGAAACTGTTCTGAAATCTACATAGAAAACTATTCTGAAATCCAATTTCTAAAAACTGGAAAGCTGATTTAATATTTTCATTTTTCTGGAAACTGAAAAGTTAATATAATATTATTCTCTGAAAACTGAAATACTGAGATAATATATTTTTCTGAAAACTGAAATGCTGAGATAATGTACTTTTCTGAAAACTGAAAAGTTAAAGAATATACTTTACTAAAAATACTTTTCTAATGAAACTTCTCTGATTAAACTTTTCTAGTAATATAGTTTTCTGATAATACTCTTTTGATAAAATACTTTTCTGATAAAATGCTTTTCTGATAATACTTTTTTGATAACTTATTCTGATAAAACCTTTCCGATAAACCTTTATGATAATCCTTTTCTGATAAAACTTTTCTGATAAATCTTTTCTGATAAAGCCTATGGAACCCATCTCTGATAATTGATACTCCATAGGATGACTCAACTGGCGCCGTATTATATGGAGGGTGTCACTAGGCGACTGATCTAGCGCCACACTGGTGACTTCTGATATTCTGATAAAAGACATCTCACTGTCTATGAGGCTGAATTCTGCATTGCCTGCATATAGCGAGATAACACCCCAATATGTGGGCCACTGACAGACTCGACAGACTCAACCCCCCTGGAGTTAGCGGACTGTCCCCCCTTAACTTGCCACAAACAATTAGGATGTACCGGCCGGGTCTACTTCTGATAAATTATGATAATTCTGATAAATTCTAATAATTCTGATAAAGTCTGATAAATTATGATAATAAATGGGTATCTATGGTTTGAAAACTATTTTCTTTACTTTGTAAAACTAGCTTTTAATCTAAAAACTTGAAATATATACATAAAAACTCAATTAACACATTTAACACTTTATTTTTCAATTTCTTCTATTCTCATAAAATCGATTACATTTAATTTGCTGAAAATCATGTCTCCAAAATTATATATTCCTTAAATCAATCAAATTTTTTTTAAATTGAATCTCATTCAACACAATCTAACATACTTTCTTAAATTTCTAAGCACCAATTTGTATCAAAATCATACAATTACTATTTCTAATATCTTAATTATACATAAAATTGAAATCTCTACACTATCAACTTCGATTTCTACATAATTTCTCATACTAATCTTCATCAATTTAACATAAATAATCTATTTAACTACTTAGAACTTAAATTTCGAATTTAATTTCAAAAATCCTCAAAATTAATGATTCAATTTCATTCCAAACACAACATCATACAAATTCTATACTACAAATTCACTAATTTGAGAATCATTTTGATTTCTTACTTAACGATTCCAAATTTATACCACCAATTAACTCAAAAATACTCAAATTACTCAATTAATATCTCAATTTAATAATTCGAACTCAAAATCATCAAATCCCCAATTCTTTACTTACTAATTTTCTTGATTTTCATTCTAATTTACTCCAATTAAATTAATTTCAAATAAAACACTACCAAATACTTGAATCAAACACTAAAATAAAAAAAAAACCCATCAATCTATTTCACTTTATATTCAACAATAAAATTTCAAACGAAATTCAAACTCAATCAATTTCTAAATCAACAAAATCCATCATCAACATCATTACCCAAACCTCCAAAACAAATTAATTTCATCAATTTCAACTACCAAATCAATTTCATCAACACTTACCAAACTCCTCTTGGTTTTCCTCTTGCTGGACGAAGACTTTCGTCCTCTTCTTTCTCTTTTTCTTTTTCTTTCCTCTTCCCCCTTTCTCACGGTTCTGCTTCTTCTTCTTCCTTTCCCGCTGCTGCCTCTTCTTCTTTCTCCTTCAGCTGCTGCCTCTTCTTCTCCTTTCTCTCTTTTTCTTCTTTTTCTCTCTTCTTCCTCTCTTCTCTCAGCTGGACCGCAGCTCTGTCTTCTCCTTCTTCGGTTACTGCTCTGTTTTCTGATTCCCTTGGACTGCTCTGTTTTCTTTTCCATTTTTCTGCACAGTTTCTGCTCTGCCTTGCCTTCTTCTTCCTCCTTCGGTCACAGCTCCTCTTCTTCTCTTTCATCCTTCGGGCTACAGCTGCTCTTTCCTTCCTCTCTCTCTCTCTCTCTCTCTCTCTCTCTCTCTCTCTCTCTCTCTCTCTCTCTCTCTCTCTCTCTCTCTCTCTTTTCTCTTCTTCTTTTCTTTTCTTTCTCCGCCGCCTCTCTTCTGTTTTTGTTGCTCTATTTTATTTCTTCATCTCTCAATTTCTGATTTCCAGCATTAAAAACATTTATATATATATATATATATATGTAACACTCCCTGACCCGACCCGGCTGGACCGACCCAGGGAGCGCTACTCGATTTTCAATAACTTTCTCAATTCATTATATAAACCGAAAACCGTTGTGAGCCCATCGATAGATTTTCAAACCATTGGAAAACCAAAAAGTTGATAGTTTTAAAACCATTTTCAAGTGAGCCCAACAAATAAACTTTTTACAAAAATTTCGGCAGAGTTCCGTTTGTTTTTTTCGGATTTTCCAAACCTGTTTTTCCACAAATCAATTCAAATACAAAAAAAATCATATCCACACTTCAATATCATTTTCAAACAATTGCGCACTCTGCCGTTTAGTGCGACTTTCCAATACAGTTTATAAAATAAAACGATTCAAAAGTCCATATATACAAACATTCTGAAAACGAAAAACAGAAATCAATAAATGATTTACAAGACATATAAATATAAACTCTTAGAAATTACAGACTTCTGTACATGCATGCTGCAGAATATATATAGACAAAAATATCTCTACCCCAGGTCAATGTAGCGGCTCCAAACTTCAGGTTGCAGAAAACTTCTCTTCAGTCTTTTACCTCTTCAGGATCTCTGGTACCTACGCGTTAGAAACAAACTAACGCGCTAAGCAAAACTGCCTAGTGGGTGTACACTTAAAAATAAACGGTAATATAATATACAACAGTATATGTGAATTCAGCAATTCAAAAGTGTATATAAATGATAAAACTTAAACCAGTAATTTCAGAAATAGAAATAACTATAACAAACGTTTACAATTACTAACTAAGTAAACAAACCGTCATTCAAAACTTTCTGGAAATTCAGTTTCATATCTTTTCTTTGTTTCCATAACATTTTCTAATCACAAATTCTCAACTTGGCCCGTGATACACATAACAGGGTGTACAGGACTGGATTACGGGTTTTACAGTCGGGTTTCCCATCTCATATGAAATGGTATCCCTATATAAACAGTCGGTTTCCCATTTCACTAGGAAATGGTATCCGGATAAACAGTCGGTTTCCCATTTCGTGAGGAAATGGTATCCGAAATCAATGATCAAAGACAATACGGTGCAGTACTGCTATAAATTCACCCAATTGATATGTCAATCTCCTATATCCAAATATCCCTATACATATATCAGGGCCGTTCAAAATATCATAACAAATCAGTTCTTTAGTTTCAGAAATCAACAAATATCATTTGAAATCACAATCTAGAAATAGGAAAATCATACAATAATTAGAAATCAGCTTTTGGAAACACACGTTTTTCTTCAACTGTTCACAAGAGTAAAATATTGCACAAATAATCCAACAAATACAAAAATGCAAATATATATATCAACCAATCCATACGAATATATATATATATATATATATATATAAAATCCATAGCTATGTTTCTAAATGAACTATATCAAAACATTTATCAAAAATAAGTTCAGAAACGTGTGTACACCAACCTGGATACCGTTTCCTTTCGGCAAATCGCGGTTCTACGATTTTCTTTTCCTTTTCCTTTCCCTTTCTCTTCCTCTTCTTCTTCTTCTTCTTTTCTTCCTCTTCTCCTTCTCTTCTTCCTCTTCTTCTTCTTCTTTTCTTTTCTTTTTTTTCTCTCTCTCTCTCGGTCTCTCTCTTTTCTTTTTCTGTTTTCTGTGGCTTCTACGAGAAGCCAAATTTTTTTTATATTTTTCGGCTGTCGCGACCGTCGTCACGACCTGTGGTCGCGCCACCAGGTCGCGGTACTCACTGGAGTATTTACACCGCCTTCATCGCGAGCACACCTCGCGGTACCTTGGTCGCGCTGGTGGTCGCGTTGCTCATTGCTAGAACTTGGCATGTTCATCGGGAGCAGTTCATCGCGACCTGTGGTCGCGGTGACTGGTCGCGATGCTCACTGCCAAAAATCACATTTTCCACCGCGAGCAGGCTATCGCGACCTGTTACAATATATATATATATATATATATATATATATATATATATATATATATATATATATATATATATATATATATTTGATATTTACAACTTGCCCCTTTTCATTTTAAAATCATAGTGTAACCACAAATTGAAAACTAATTACGTATACTATTCCAATAGCACTTTAATTGTCAATTTAATCCATAACAATCCATTTCAATTTACTTTTCCATCAATTTATTAAATCACAATCTCATATCGTAAAAATATATTTTAACTTCCAATAAATATTCTTCATACTCCAATTTATGGAAATCTTCATCATGTTCTCCAAAACTTATAATTGAATTTTCTTATATACTTTATGGAACCTTAATAACCATCTGGAACCATTCCAGATATTTTCCAAGTCTCTGATACCCTTAATACTTTAAACATTCGGATCCATCCAATAAATTCCATTACAGTACCGTATAATCAATTCTGAAAAAAATATATTTCAATACCTGTACGTGTACAGTACAATCTATCGGGAGGGTGTATTACAATTTCTTCCCCCCTTATAAAATTTCATCCTCGAAATTTACACTAGCCACCTAACACGAATAAGGGCTCTTGGAACACATTATGAATCGTTACTAACTCTGATAGTAATTCAACTTATACACTACTAGTCTAATACTATTTATAATTGCATATGGCACTCTATATCGGCTCAACTTACTCCACTTTCTAACTTTCAATACGTTTAAATCTTTAGTGATACCTTATCACCAATTTCCAACTTTAGATCTCTACTGCAATCATCCACATAACTCTTTTGTCTATCTCTCGCTGGTTTGAGTTTACTTCGAATAATTATGATTTTATCTGAAGTAATCTAGGCTAATTTAGGGTCTGATAGTTTCTTTTTCATTATCATATCTATCATCTCTGATATGAAAATCTATACTCTTTTCATTCTTAGTCTCTTTTCCTTAACGTTTCTATCTGATAATTATGCTTATATCCTTTCTCATCGACTTAATCAATAGAACTATTATTCTAAATGGATTGCACCTCCTATCTCTGTATTTTCTATATATATATATATATATATATATATATATATATATATATATATATATATATTATTCTACTAAAAATTGATCGAATTCTCCAACATAATCTGATAACCTATACATTCAACTAAATCATCAAGCACCTAAAAAAATTTCTGATTTCTGCTACATTAATATGTGATTTTCAGTTCCTAATAACCTCTGCTTTCATTACTCAACTTTACTATTCTCATTAATATTAACATGATTTATCTTAACTGAAAACTCTCAAATATTAGGGAGAACCTTAAACAAATTCTGTAACATCCCGAATTTTGGATAATTAATTTTGAATATATGAATATAAATTTTGTGATTGGAGGGGGTGTAAATGTAATTAAAAGTATGTTTATTTTTATGATTTCCAGGTGGACTAGATGGAACGGTCCAGAAATGATGCATGAATATTGAAAACTGAGGCAGTGAGCATCGCGACCTGGTCACCGCGACCACATATCGCGATGACCTGCTCGCGATGAAAAATGGTGATTCTTGGCAGTGAGCACTGCGACCAGTCACCGCGACCACAGGTCGCGATGAACTGCTCGCGATGAAAATGTCAAATTCTGGCAGTGAGCAACGCGACCACCAGCGCGACCATGGTACCGCGAGGTGTGCTCGTGATGAAGGCGGTGCAAACGCTCCAGTGAGTACCGTGGCCTGGTGGTACGACCACAGGTCGCGACGACCGAAAAAATATATAAAAAAAATTGGCTTCTCGCAGAAGCCACAGAAAACAAAACAGAGAAATAAAAGAGAGAGGCAAAGATCGAGAAAGAAGAAGAAAGAAATAAGAGAAAGAGAGAAAGAAGAAGAAAGAAAGAAGAGAAAGAAGAAAGAAGAAGAAAGAAGAAGAAGAGGAAGAAGAAGAGGAAGGAAAGAGAAAAGGAAAGTGTAGGAGAAAGAGAAAGGGAAAGGAAAAGAAACCTAAAACCGCAATAGTCGAAAGAAAAACGGTATACAGGTTGGTGTACCACCGTTTTTGAAACCTTTACAAAAAGTATTAAGTATTTTTCGTTGAATCTGTAATTACTTTGAAGATTTTTTTTTATTTTTATGTGTTTATATTATGTTATTGAAATGATTTTCTTGTTGATTGTATCTTGATTATTACGATTCCGCTGAAATTGCTTGTTTTCGACTCTTGTATAAATATTGTTGATTTTTCCATGAAAAATCTATGTTATTGAAATTGAATATTTCCGTTGATTTGTAAATATAGTGAATATATGAAAAATAGTTTATCGAAACGGCCCTAGGATACTTAGACATAGAAATGGATATAGGAGGTTGGTATACCAGCTGGGTTCAGTGAGCAGTACTGCACCGATATTGATATGCGATTGATGATTATTATGTACCTCCTCATGGATTCGTCCAGGGGCAGGGAGACACGTACCTCCTCACGGATTTATCTTGGGGTAGGGAGACACGTACCTTCCTAAGGATTCGTTCCTGGGATAGGGAGTTATGTACCTCTCTAGGTTCCGACCACTCGGTCATAGAGTAGGGAGATACGTACCACTCTTAGGATTCGTCCTAGGGTGGGAGCTATGTTCGACAGACAGTCACTGTGGTCGAACGACCCATATTCCAGTCCTGGCTTATGTTAAGTATTCTAGAGGGCCAGAATTGAATTGAAATAAGTGATATGTTTATAAGTGCCTTTCGAAATTGATTTGATACGTTTATTTTAATGTTTATATAAAACTGTTTGTAAATGAATTGAGTATGATTATTGATTTAGTAAATGATTTCATATGATTTTCATTAGTAATGTTTTTCTTGTGTTTGTATTGAGATATTTATATTATGACACGTTATGTTATGATTTTATGATTTTAATATTTGAGTTTAGTGTACACCCACTAAGCTATATGCTTAGCGCGTTAGTTTTGTTTATAACGCGTAGGTACCAGGGATACTGAAGAGGCAAAAGACTGAAGAGGAGTTTCCTGCAGACAGAGGCGTAGAGTCACATTTCTGGGGTAGATATTTATGATTGATATGCATGTATATACAGAGAGTTTGTAATTATGTACTGTAATTAATTATTTTACGATTTCTGTCTTTTATTTTTAAAATGTTTGTAAATATTGAATTCTGAATCATTTTATTTTATAAACTGTTGTTGGAAAGTCGCACTAAACGGTAGAGTGCGCAATTGTTTGAAAATGATATTGAAGTGTTGATATGATTTTTGTTTGATTTGAGTTGTGGAAAAACAGGTTTTGGGAAATCCGAAAAACAAAGGAAACTCTGCCGAAATTTTTGTAAAAAGTGTATTTCGATGGGCTCACTCGAAAATGGTTTTAAAATTATAAACTATGTGGTTTTCCAATGGTTTGAAAAATTTATTTGATGGGCTCACAATGCTTTTCAAATGTATAAAATGAATTTAGAAAGTTTTGAAAACCGAGTAGCGCTCCCTGGATCGATCCAGTCAGGTCGGGTCAGGGGGTGTTACAAATTCACTATCACTACTACTCACTCTTTTAACTTGTAAACTGATAATACGCTTCAATATAACTAGAGGAAGAATCTCATAAAGTTTCTTGGATTTTTATTCTTCTCTACTCAGAAAAAGAACTCTTTTTAATATCCAACTAATTCTCATTTAACTTACAACTAAACATATTATACCAGAGACCACTATCATTTTACATCAATTTTCAAATGGAATTTATCAATAAAAAACTGATCAAAATCTTCATGTGCTTGATACTCAAACTATCTCTCTGTTCTGATAAACTAATAGTTTCATAATAAATCAAATGAATATACATTCTCTTATTAGTAAGTCCTTATAAGAACTCTCTATATATTTTCTCAAACTTTGTTTCACACTTCTCTAGGCGACTTAATAGATTAAATTTCATAAATAGAGAGATCAATAGCATTAGCCCTTTTTTAAAATAAATCTCCCAAATAACATTAAGATTCTGAATATCTAACAAAGCTATTAACTCAAAACTCCTTACCATTAATTTCTCTTATTTTTCTCCTGATTACTCCTATCAGATGACAATGAATGTCATGTCCTTCTTAACTAATAAACTGGAAATGATGAAGTCTAATAAAGCTCTTATTCAACAATTTTCTAATTGTATTAATCTGTTACAACTTCTACTTCTTTATCTAGAGAAAGACTGAAATATTTCTCGAAATTACATTCGGGAATTCCTTAACTAACTCAAATATGGTTTTCTTCTTATGGCTGTCTATTGCAACTTAATAGCTGGAAAATCAATCCATCCCCAGTGCATCATACGCGAAAGCTTCTAAATTGGCTTCCTTGGGACGACCTCTGGGACCTCGTCAGTACATTGTGCTGTGACTTTGACAAAAACTGACTTATATAACACTGGTCAAATGTCTTAAATCATATACTTGGAAAACAACTGAAATTTTATAGGTTGCCTTAACCATAAACAATGCAAAAACACATCATAAAAATTACATTTAAAACAGACAACCCTACTTTTCAAAACTTTGGCTTTGATACCAACTTGACAGGTCCCTAACCTACTATCTCCCATTAGGTAGCCTGCCGGCACTCCACGGCAGCTTCCCAGCCGAGGCTTGCTAGCTGGAAGGCTTCCGTGAAATTAAGCCGTTTCTTTTATTGAAAATCTGAGTAGAAACTTTTTTTTTTTATATAAAACTATTTTATAAAAATTTTGGCAGAGTCTCCTTTGTTTTTCTAAGACTACCAAATTTTGGAGACCTGCATAAAAACTTTAACACTTCTATAAAATTCCAAATTCCAACTACTATGGACCTCCAGTCCATCTCAACAATTACAACTCAAACAGTTGAAATATTAGAATAAATAGTTATCAAGAATAAATAAATCCAATCTTTAAATAAAATACTCATGCGCTAAAAACAATATCAAATTATAAACTTTACATAATTATTACAATTGAAACATTAAACTTAATTCTGAACAGTCACAACAATGTTCTGACTGGTCCTGCCGGTCCTGGGCATCCCAGCACTGTCTGCACCTGCACCTAGGAGGTTGGTTTAAAAACATAAAAATATAATGAGCTAAAGGAGCTCAGTGAGTGTTATTAGTTTCTAAACAAACTTTAATTCTTTTCTATTAACCTCCCTGAAATATGAAAAGAATATAAATATGTTTCTAATAAAGTAATTTGATAAGATAACTGAAATCTATTTTTCGGAAACTGTTCTGAAATCTACACAGAAAACTATTCTGAAATCCAATTTTTGAAAATTGGAAAGCTGATTTAATATTCTCATTTTTCTGGAAACTGAAAAGTTAATATAATATTATTCTCTGAAAACTGAAATACTGAGATAATATATTTTTCTGAAAACTGAAATGCTGAGATAATGTACTTTTCTGAAAACTGAAAAGCTAAAGAATATACTCTACTAAAAATACTTTTCTAATGAAACTTCTCTGATTAAACTTTTCTAGTAATATAGTTTTCTGATAATACTCTTTTGATAAAATACTTTTCTGATAAAGCCCATGGAACCCATCTCTGATAACTGATACTCCATAGGACGACTCAACTGGCGCCGTACCATATGGAGGGTGTCACCAGGCGACTGATCTGGTGCCACACTGGTGACTTCTGATATTCTGATAAAAGATATTTCACTGTCTATGAGGCTGAATTCAGCATCGACTGCATATAGCGAGATAACACCCCAATGTGTGGGTGACTGACAGACTCGACAGACTCAACCCCCCTGGAGTTAGCGGGCTGACCCCCCTTAAGTTGCCACACACAATTGGGATGTACCGGCCGGGTCTACTTCTGATAAATTCTGATAATTCTGATAAATTCTAATAATTCTGATAAAGTCTGATAAATTCTGATAATAAATGGGTATCCATGGTTTGAAAACAATTTTCTTTACTTTGGAAAACTAGCTTTTAATCTAAAAACTTGAACATAAAAATATATTTCGTTAACTAAATTTCATGCATAAATCTTTTCTCAGCTGAATATAAACTCAAAAATTCTAAAATATAAAACACCTTAATTTAAATATATCACTGAAGCAATCAATCCTATTTTGAATATAAAGCACATATAAATAAACAACATATATATTAAGTCATAAATAATTAAATTAAACTTGGAAGCACACTAAAGTATATTTCAACTAAAATTATAATTTTGCTTAAAATAATTTAACACTCATTGGTTTCTGGTTTTCTCTAGACTTGGTGTTCTGGTTCCTTCGTCTCTTTGCATTTCTGGTCTTTCCGCATAATTTCATTATCTCCCATACTATGGAGATTTCTCCCTAAAGTAATATATTTCCAAATAAATCATTAATATAAATAAAACAACTAATATAAAAACTTAATTAACACATTTAACACTTTATTTTTCAATTTCTTCTATTCTTATAAAATCGATTACATTTAATTTGCTGAAAATCATGTCTCCAAAATTATATATTCCTTAAATCAATCAATTTTTTTTTAAATTGAATCTCATTCAACACAATCTAACATACTTTCTTAAATTTCTAACCACCAATTTGTATCAAAATCATACAATTACTATTTCTAATATCTTAATTATATATAAATTGAAATCTCTACACTATCAACTTCGATTTCTACACAATTTCTCATACTAATCTTCATCAATTTAACATAAATAATCTATTTAACTACTTAGAACTTAAATTTCAAATTTAATTTCAAAAATCCTCAAAATTAATGATTCAATTTCATTCCAAACACAACATCATACAAATTCCATACTACAAATTCACTAATTTGAGAATCATTTTGATTTCTTACTTAACAATTCCAAATTTATACCACCAATTAACTCAAAAAAACTCAAATTACTCAATTAATATTTCAATTTAACAATTCAAACTCAAAATCATCAAATCCTCAATTCTTTACTTACTAATTTTATTGATTTTCATTCTTATCTACTCCAATTAAATTAATTTCAAATAAAACACTACCAAATACTCAAATCAAACACTAAAATAATAAAAACCCATCATTCAATTTCACTTTATATTCAACAATAAAATTTCAAACGAAATTCAAACTCAATCAATTTCTAAATCAACAAAATCCATCATCAACATCATCACCCAAACCTCCAAAACAAATTAATTTCATCAATTTCAACTACCAAATCAATTTCATCAACACTTTCCCAATTCCTCTTGGTTTTCCTCTTGCTGGACCAAGACTTTCTTCCTCTTCTTTCTCTTTTTCTTTTTATTTCCTCTTCCTCCTTTCTCACGGTTCTGCTTCTTCTTCTTCCTTTCCCACTGCTGCCTCTTCTTCTTTCTCCTTCAGCTACTGCCTATTCTTCTCCTTTCTTTCTTCTTCTTCTTTTTCTCTCTTCTTCCTCTCTTCTCTCAGCTGGACCGCAGCTGTCTCTTCTCCTTCTTGTGGATTAGTTCACCTACAGTTTTCTTGTGGATTCGACCTCGTTCTTATGGGACTTTATTACTTTAACACATCCTGTACTTGAAATTACATCTCACACGTTGTGAGCATGTCAGTTAGTAAGGGAAATTGTACAAAAATTTAAAAAGTTACATATTTCAATGCAAACGCGATTTGACGCAAAATATTTATATGGAACAGCTACAAAAATTCTAATTTGTTCATGTGTGAAATTTGGGGTCATTCCGAGAGAATCGAAAAATCAACAATTTATATATTGGTTACTAAGGAAAATTTAAGCAAAATTTAAAAGTTCGCATATTTCAATATAAGTTGCTATTTTTCGGGAAAAAAAAAATTGTATGGTCCAGCTAGAAATACTCTATTTTGTCCATGTGTGAAATTTGGGGTCATTCCAAGACATACGCAAAATCAAGAACTTTTATGGTGGTTACTGGTTAGTAAGAGAAATTAGAGGAAATTTAGGGTTTCAATGCAAAATGCTATTACACCCAAAAATTTTATACGGAACTGCTAGAAATATTTTATTCTATCCATGTGTGAAATTTAGGGTCATTCCGAGATAGTCACAAAATCAACAATGTTTGTGGTGTTTAGAAAAGGAAATTTGAGGAAAATTTAAAAAATTGTATATTTCAATGCAAAATGCTATTTCACTCAAAAATTTTGTATGGAACAAATAGAAATACTATATTCTATCCATGTGTGAAATTTCGGATCATTTTGAGACAGTCGCAAAATTAACAATTTTTATATTGGTTACTTATGAAAATTTGAGCAAAATTTAAAAATTTGCATATTTCAATACAAAAAGCTATTTGACGCAAAAGTTTTGTATGGACCTCTTAGAAAAATTTTATTCTATCTATGTGTAAAATTTGTGGTCATTCTGAGACAATCGAAAAATAAACAATTTGTATATTGTTTACTAAGGAAAATTTAAACAAAATTCAAATTGTCACATATTTCAATATAAAATCATATTTGTCACAAAATTTTTGTAAAGACCAACAAGAAATACTCTATACTATCCATGTATAAAATTTTGGGTCATTCCGAGACAAACGCAAATTAAATACTTTTTATAGTGGTTAGTAAGGAAAGTTGAGAAAAATTTAAAAAGTCACATATTTCTATACAAAACACTATTTCACGCAAAATATTTGCATGGAATTGCTCGAGACTGTCGCAAAATCAAAATTTTTGTAGTGTAGCAGTAAGAGAAATGTGAGTAAAATTTAAAAAGTAGCATATTTCAGCGTAAATGCTATTTTACTCAAAATTATTTTTATGGAACTACTAAAAATACTTTATTCTACCAAGGTTTGAAATTAGGGGTCATTCCGAAACAGTTACAAAATCAACAATTTTATAGTGGTTAGCAACGAAAAGTTCACCAAAATTTAAAAAATCACATATTTCAATGTAAAACGCGATTTGATGCAAAATGTTTCTACCCCTGTGTGAAATTTGGGATCATTCCTAGACAAACAAAAAATGAACAATTTGTATATTGGTTACAAGGAAAATTTGAGCAAAATTAAAAAAGTCGCAAAAGTAAAGTACCCAACGGGAAACAAAAACCTATGATAGAGCATCGATCAGTCGGATCACCTGCCCAATCCGCATTTGAATAAGCATGAAGCTCGAGAGAAGACTGAGAGGAGTAGTGAAGACCATGAAAAAGTGTGCCCTTGACATATCGGAGAATCCGAAGAACAGCAGCATAGTGGACAGAACGAGGGGCATCCATGAACTTACTAACCATACCCACAACATGTGAAATATCCGGACTAGTAACTGTGAGATTGATCAGACTACCAAACAACTAACGATAGCGAGTAGCATCGGATATTGGTTTACCATCCAAGGGTGTGAGCTTTGCATTGTAATCCAAGGGAGTAAAAATAGTCTTATTGTCAGTGATACCGGCCTTGGTGAGAAGATCTGTAATAAACCCTCCCGATAGTTTATACTGTACATATACAGGTATTGTAATATATATATATATATATATATTTTTTAGAATTGATTGTATGGTACTATAATGGAATCTATTGGACGATTAGTAAGATTTCGTAAAGTATATACGAAATCCAATTATAAGTTTTGGAGAACATAGTAAAGATTTCCATAAATTGGAGTATTAAGCATATTTATTGGAAATTAAAATATAGTTTTATGGTATGACTTGTAATTTAATTAATTGATGAAAAAATAAATTGAAATAGATTTTTGTGGAAACGAGTTAATTGATTGTTATGGATTAAATTGTAAATCAAAAGATTGTTAACTAAGATTATGTGATTAGTTTTCAAATTGTGGTCACAATATGAAATTAAGAGATTAAGGAGTAAGTTGGAATTATTAAAGTTTTTAAAGATATATATATATATATATATATATATATATGTTTTGGTGCTGTGAATCAGAAAACAAACCAAATCAAAATGAAATGAAATGAAAACAAAATGCAAGTGAAATGAAATGCAAATGAAATGAAATGAAATTTAAAACATAAAAATATAAAGTGTTGACCGGCCAACAGAAAACAGGAGAAGAAGAAGAAACAAATGAAAAAAAAAAATAGAGCAGGAAGAAACTAGAATTTTCGAGAAAGAAAAGGAGAGTTCGGCCGAAGAGAAGAAAAAGGAGGAAGAAGAGAGAGAGAGAGAGAGAGAGAGAGAGAGAGAGAGAGCAGCCGGCCATGGAAGAGAGGGAGAGCAGAAATTGTGCAAAAAAATGGAGAAGAAAAACAGAGCAGGAGCCGAGAGAAAGAGGAAGAAAAAAAAAAAAAAGAGAAAGAAGGGGAAGAAGGTTTCGGTCTAGCAAGAAGAAGAAGAAGAGAATTTGGGTAAATGATTGATGAAGTTAAATTGTTTTGAATTTTGATGATATTCTTTGGCTTATAGAATTAGTAAGTGATAGTTGATGAGATTGAATTGATTTTAGAGATTGATTGAGTTTTGATTGTTCTTGAAACTTATAGTTGAATATAAAGTGAAATTGGATTTATGGAAGCAAAGAAAATTATGGGTTCTGTTGATTTAGTATTTGATTTGAATTTTTGTAGAGTTTTATTGGAAATTAGTTGAAATTGAATTGATTAAAATGAGAATTTAGAAAACTAGTAAGCTAAAGAATTGGAGATTTGATGATTTTGAGTTTAGATTATTAAATTGAGATATTAATTGTGAAATTGGAATGTTCTTGAGTTAATTGATAGTATGAATTTGGAATCATTAAGTAAGAAATCAAAATGGTTCTCAAATTAGTGAACTTGTATTATAAGTTTTTGTAATATTGTGTTTGGAGTGAAATTGAATCATTAGTTTTGAGAATTTTTGAAATTAAAATTGAAATTGAAGTTATAATTAGTTTAATAGAGTTTAATGAAGTTGAATTTGATATTGTCAAGTGAAGGAAATTCACTTATGTTAAATTGATGAAGATTAGAATGAGAATTTGTGTAGAAATTGAAGTTGATAGTGTAGATATTTCAATTTATGTGTAATTAAGTATTAGAAATTGTATTTGTATGGATTAATACAAATTGGTGCTTAGAAATCCAAGAAAGTATGTTGGATTGTGTTGTATGAGATTCGATTTAAGAGAAATTGAATGATTCAATGTATATATAGTTATATGTTATAGTATAGTGACGTAATTTTTAGCAAATTAAATGTAATCGATTTTATTAGAATAGAAGAAATTGAAGAATAAAGTGTTAAATGTGTAAATTAAGTTTTGTATTAGTTGGTGTACTTATATTAATGATTTATTTGGAAATATATTACGTTAGGAAAAAATCTCCATAGTATGGGAGGAAATGAAATTATGCAGAAAGGCAAGAAATGTAATGAGATGTCCGAAGGAACCAGAGCACCAAGCCTAGAGAAAATAAAAAATCTGTGAGTGTAAATTTATTTTAAAGCAAAGTATATTTTTTCCATAAATTGTTTTAAGTGAGTTTAAAGTAAATTATATCAAGTCATGATTTTATTTAAGCGAGAGTAAGATTATGTTTTAACTGAAATGTTCTTTAATATATTTTTAAGTTTGATTGAAGTATTTGTGATATTATATACATTTATTTATTTATATGAGTTTTGTAAATTAAATATAATTTATGTTTAAGTATGTTTTAATTAAAATATTTTTATATCTCAGAAATTTAGAATTTATATTCATTTAAAGAAATATGTTTTATGTATATCCCATACTTTTTGATTAAGAGTTAGTTTTTAAAGTAAAGAAAATAGTTTTCAAACCATGGATACCCATTTATTATCAGATTATCAGCAGCTTATCAGATTATCAGCTTATCAGTTATCAGATTATCAGCAGTAGACTCGGCCGGTATACCCCATTTGTGTGTGGCAAGTTAAGGGGGGACAATCCGCTAACTCCAGAGAGGTTGAGTCTGTCGAGTCTGTCAGTCGCCCACACATTGGGGTGTTGTCTCGCTATATGTAGTGACGCAGCATTCCATACATACAGTGAGATGTCTTTTATCAAATTATTAGAGTCACCAGGGCGGCGCCAGATTAGTTGCCTGGTGACACCTTCCATATGGTGCGGCGCCAGCTGAGTCGCCCTATGGATTATCAGTTATCAGATATGAGTTTTCCATTGACATTATCAGAAAACGTTTTATCAGAAAAGCATTATCAGAAAGGTTTTATCAGAAAAGTTTTATCAGAAAAACATTATCAGAAAGGTTTTATCAGAAAGGTTTTATCAGAAAAGTATTATCAGAAAGTAAAAGTATATTTTCTCAGCTTTCAGTTTCAGAAAAGTAAAGTTTATATATATACTATCTCAGCTTTCTAGTTTTTAAAAAGTATGCAATATTTCAGTTTATCAGTTTTCAGCAATAACAAAATTTTTGAAAGGTTTTCAGTATAGTTTTCGGAAGTTAGATATCAGTATAGTTTTCTGTGTGGATTTCAGAATAGTTTTCTAAATATAGATTTCAGAGATAGTTTATCAGTTCAGGTTTCAGTAAAGTTTTCAGAAAGTAAATTTTAGTATAATTATCAGGAAAAGATTTCAGTATGGTTTTCAGTATTTTCAGTAAAATTTGAGGGAGGTTAAATCAGAAATATTAGATTTACGAGAAAAAGATAACACTCACTGAGCTCGTTTAGCTCATTACGTTTTTATGTTTTATAAACCAACCTCCCTAGGTACAAGTATAGGTGCAGACGTTGTAGGGACGCCCAGGACCGGCAGGACCAGTCAGAACATTGCTGTGACAGTTCAGAATTACGTTTAATGTTTCAGTTGTAATAATTATGTAAAGTTTATATTTTGATATTGTTTTTAGAGCGTGAGTATTTTATTTAAAGATTTGATTTATCTATTTTTGATAATCATTTATTTTGATAAATAAACTGTTTGAGTTGTAGTTGAATTATTGAGATGGACTGGAGGTCCACAGTAGTTAAGATTTGGAATTTTATAGAAGCGTTCAAGTTTTTATGCAGGTCTCCCAGATTTGGTAATTTCAGAAAAACAGAGGATACTCTGCTAAAATTTTAATAAAGTAGTTTTGTTTAAAAAAAAAAAAATTTCTACTCAGATTTCCAGTTAAAAGAAACAGCTTAGCTTCACGGAACCCTATCAGTGGGGCACGCCTCGACTGGGAAGCTACCGTGGAGTGCCAGCAGGCTACCTAATGGAAGATAGTAGGTTAGGGGCCTTTCAAGATCATAAGCATATTTAGCTTGAGAAAGATAGTATCCATCGGATGATGAGGTAACTTCAAGCCTAAGAAAATAGCTGAGAGTGCCCAGATCTGTCATCTCAAAATGCTGACTAAGGAAGTGCTGAAGAGAGTAGATACCTGCAGAATCATCTCCAGTAATAATCATATCATCAACATAAATAAGAATAAGAGTGATACCAGCAGAAGATCGTCGAACGAAGAGAGCAGTGTAATGAGGACTCGAAGTGAAACCCTGCTGAGTAACAACGGAACTAAACTTTTCAAACCAAGCTCGAGGAGCCTACTTGAGGCCATAAAGAGCACGATGAAGACGACAAACTTAACTGCTGGAGTGTGGATAACCAGGGAGTGGTTGCATGTACACTTATTCTTGGAGGTCTCCATTGAGGAAAGCATTCTTCACATCCATTTGATAAAGAGGCCAACGGCGAACAGTAGTGACAGGCCCCTAACCTACTATCTCCCATTAGGTAGCCTGCCGGCACTCCACGGTAGCTTTCCAGTCGAGACTTGCCTCGACAAAAGGTTTCCATGAAGCTAAGCCGTTTCTTTTAACTGGAAATTTGAGTGGAAATTTATTTTTTATTTTTTATATAAAACTATTTTATAAAAATTTTGGCAGAATCTCCTCTGTTTTTCTGAAATTACAAAATCTTGGAGACCTGCATAAAAACTTGAACACTTCTATAATCTTTCAAATCTCAACTACTGTGGACCTCCGGTCCATCTCCACAAACCACAACTCAAACAGTTTAAATATCAAAATTAATAATTATCAAAATAAATAAATCAAATCTTTAAATAAAATACTTATACACTTAAAACAATATTAAAATACAAACTTAACAATTTAAAACATCATATATGCTTGTAAAACAGTCACAGCATCCTCTTATTGGTCACGCTGGTCTTCAGCATCCCTACAATGTCTGCACCTGTACCTGAACCTGGGGAGGTTGGTTTATAAAATATAAAAACTATAATAAGCTAAACAAGCTCAGTGAGTGTAATAGTTTTCTAAACAATTTAATCTTACTAACTAAACCTCCCTGAAAACTTTAGTGAAAATAATAGTAATCTGTTTTCTGGAATCTATACTGAAATGCATAATAACAAAACCTTTCCTGATATCATAAACACTGTACTGAAATATATTATCATAATAACACATACTGAAATCTATATCTTCAAATCAATGTATTGAAATCTATTTTCTTGAAAACTATACTGAAATCTGTTACTTAAAAGTTATACTAAAATCTATTTCCAATAAAAACTGTACTGAAATCTCTTTTATAAAAACTATTCTGAAATATATATATTAAAATATTTCTCATAAATCTATACTGAAATTTGCATTCTGAAAATCTTACTGAAATCTACTTCCTGAAAGCTGTACTGAAATTTAAACAGAAAACTATTCTGAAATCTAATCTCTGGAAACTAAAAGTTAAGAATATATATACATACTTTACTAAAAATTGGAAAGTTGAGAAAGAATATACTATGCTGATAATTGAAAAGCTGAAATAATATATCTTTCTGAAAACGGAGATACTAAAATAATATACGTTTCTGATAATGCTCTTCTGATAATAAAATTTTCTGATAAAACGTTTCTGATAAAATACTTTTCTGAAAACTTATTCTGAAGTCATTAATAATCTGTTTGCTGAATACTGTACTGAAATCTGTTTTTCTGGAAATCTAGCCAAGCCTAACGTATAAAAGCTCTTAATTTAATATTCTATACTGAAAATCTGAAAAATATCTCTGGCTTGGCTTTTGTGTCTGAAAACTCTCAATGGACCCCTAAGCTGAACTGAACTCATAGGTCGACTAATTGCTACCATATGAGTGGGTCACAGGGCGACTAACTGCGCCGTCCACTGTGACATCTGATATAAGTCACGAGGCGACTAACTGATGTGCTCAACGTAACATCTGATAAAAGACATCTCACTGTCTATGCGCAGAATGCTGCGTCGCAACATATAGCGAGACAAAACCCCAATGTGTGGGCGACTGACAGACTCGACAGACTTAACCCCCTTGGAGTTAGCGGACTGTCCCCCCTTAACTTGCCACACACCAATGGAGCATACCGGCTGAGTCTAACTGCTGATAATTGATAATCTGATAATCCATAGGAAATCCATGGGTTTGAAAACTGTTTTCTTTACTTTGAAAACTAACTTTTAATCAAAAGCATGGGATATACATAAAACTTATTTCTTTAAATAAATATAATTTCTAAATTTCTGAGATATAAAATACTTTAATTAAAACATACTTAAACATAAATTCTATTTAACTTACAAAACTCATATAAGTAAATAAACATATATAATATCACAAATACTTCAATCAACTTAAAAACATATTAAAGAACATTTCAATCAAAACGAAATCTTACTTTCGCTTAAATAAAATCATAACTTGTTATAAACTACTTTAAAACTTACTTAAAACATACTATGGAAATAAAATGTACTTTGCTTGAAAATAATTTACACTCACTTGTTTCTGGCATTCCCTAAACTTTGATGCTCTGGTTCCATTGTCTCACTACATTCCTTGCCTTTTCATATAATTCTTTTATTCTCCCACACTAAGAAGATTTCTCCCTAAAATAAAATAATATATTTCCAATCAATAAATATAAACACTACAGTTCACTCAAAAGCTCAATTAACATACATAACGCATTTAAATTATAACATGCCAACATTCAAGTTTTTGATTTTCTTTTCCTTTTTCAATTTCTTCATATCTAACATAATCAATTACATTTAATTTGCTAAAAATCATGTCTCTATAATTATATATACCTTGAATCATTCAATTTTTCTTAAATTGAACCTCATACATCATAATCCAACATATTCACTTTATTTTCTAACACAACATCATATAAATTCCATACTACAAGTTCATAAATTTGAGAATCATTTTGATTTCTTACTTAACGATTCCAAATTCATACCACCAATTAACTCAAAAACATTCAAATTACTCAATTAATATCTCAATTAACTAATTTAAACTCAAAATCCTAAAACCCCCAAAATTTAACTTACTAATTTTTCTTGATTTTCATTATAATTGACTCCAATTAAACTAATTTCAAATAAATCACTATGAAACTCAAATCAATTGCTAAAATTAACAAAACCCATCAATCAATTTCACTTTATATTCAACAATAAAATTTCAAACACAACTCAAACTCAATCAATCTCTAAAATCAATTCAATTTCATCAATTATCAACTACAAATTCTACAACACAAACAATTTCATCAAAATTCAAACCAATCAAACAATCCCAAGGCAACCCAGTTCGGTTTTCCACTTGAAACCACTAAATCAACACTAAAAAAAACAAAACTTTATAACAATTTAACCAACAACTAAAAATCAACCAAATCAACTTCATCAACACTTACCCAAAATCCTCCTTGACCCTTCTTGCTCCTCTTCTCCTTCTTTATGTCGGTTAGTAATGAAAATTTGAGTAAAATTTAATAATTTGCATATTTCAATACAAAAGGCTATTTGACGCAGAAGTTTGTATGGAACTACTAGAAATATTCTATTCTATCTATGTGTAAAATTTATGGTCATTCCGTGACAGTCGAAAAATTAACAATATGTATATTGGTTACTAAGAAAAATTTGAGCAAAATTTAAATGGTCGAATATGTCAATGCAAAATGCTATTTCGTGCAAATATTTTGTGTGAAACTGTTAGAAGTACTATATTCTGACCATTTGGAAAATTTGGGATCAGTGCAAGACAGTCACAAAATCAACTATTTTTATAGTAGTTAGTAAAGGAAATTTGAGAAAAATTTAAAAAAGTCGCGTATTTCAATGCAAAATGCTATTTCACGTGAAATTTTAGTATGGAACTTCTACAAATACTTTATTATATCCATGTGTGAAATTTGAGGTCATTCCGAAATAGTCGTAAAATCAACAATTTTATATTGGTTATTAAGGAAAACTTAAGCAAAATTTAAAAAGCACAATATTTCAATCCAAAATGCTATTTGGCACAAATTGTTTGTATGAAACTGCTAGAAATACTCTATTCTGTCATGTGTAAAATTTGAGATCATTTCGAGACAGTCGCAAAATCAACAATGTTTATATTGGTTAGTAAGGAAACTTTGAGCAAAATCTAAAAAGCTGCATGTTTCAATACAAAATGCTATTTGACGCAACCTTTTTATATGAAACTGCTAGAAATACTATATTTTATTCATTTGTGAAATTTAGGGTCATTCTGAAACAATAGCAAAATCAACAATTTTTATGGTGGTTAGTAAAGTTCATCAATTTTTCAACAATTTTTATGGTGGTTAGTAAAGTTCATCTAAAAAGTCGCATATTTCAATGTAAAAAACAATTTGACGCAAAAATTTTATATGAAACTGATAGAAATACTATATTCTATTCAAATGCGAAATTTGGTGTCATTCCGAGATAGTCGAAAATTCAACAATTTTTATAGTAGTTAGTGAGAGAAATTTGAGCAAATTTAAAAAGTGGCATATTTTAATAAAAAATGCAATTTGATGCAAATAAAATTTATGTAACTGCTAGAAATACTCCATTCTATCAACTTGTTTAATTTGGGGTTATTCAGAGAAGGTCGCAAAATCAACAATTTTTAGTACTAGTAAGGGGAAGTTCACCTAAATTTAAAAAGTCGCATAGTTCAATGTAACATGCGATTTAACGCAAACCTTTTGTATTGATTTGCTAGAAATACCATATTCTATCCATGTGTGAAAATTTGGGGTTATTTTGAGGCAGTCACAAAATCAACAATTTTTATATTGTAAGAGAAATTTGAGAAAAATTTAAAAAGTTGCATGTTTCAAAATTCAAAATGTTATTTCACGCAAAACAATTTTATAGAACTGATAGAAATAGTCTATTCTGCCCTTGTTTAAAATTTTGGATCATTCTGAGACAGTCACAAAATCATCAATTTTTATATTGGTTAGTAAGGGGAAGTTCACCTAAATTTAAAAAGTCGCATAGTTCAATGTAAAATACGATTTAACGCAAACCTTTTGTATGGATCTGCTAGAAATACCATATTCTATCTCTATTCTGCCCTTGTTTAAAATTTTGGGTCATTCCGAAATAGTTGCAAAATCATCAATTTTTATATTAGTTAGTAAGAGAAATCTGATCAAAATGTAAAAAGCTGCATATTTCAATATAAAATACTATTTAAGTCAAAAATTTTATATAAAACTACTAGAATACTCTATTTCGTTCATATGTGAAATTTGGGGTCACTACTAAACAGTTACAAGATTAACAATTTTTATAGTGGTAAGGGAAGTTTAAGCAAAATTTAAAAAGTCTTATATTTCAATACAAAATGCGATCTGACGTAAAAACTTTTAATGTAACTACTAGCAATACTCTATTTTGTCCATGTGATAAATTGGGGGTCATTCCGAGAAAGTCATAAAATCAACAATTTTAATCGTGCTTCGCACAAGAAATTTGAGAAAAATTTAAAAAGTCAAATATTTCAATACAAAACACTATTTGATGTAATTATTTTGTATCTAGTTGCTATAAATACTCTATTTTTTTCATGTGTGAAAGTTGGGGTATTTCTAAGATAGTCGTAAAATCAACCATTTTTATAATGGTTAGTAAGAGAAATTTCACCAAAATTTACAAAAGTTGCATATTTTAGTACGTGACTTGACGTAAAATTTTTATTTGGAAATGCTAAAAATACTCTATTCTATCAATATGTGAAAGTTGAGGTCATTCCGAGACAGTCGTAAAATCAACAATTTTTATAGTGGTTAGTGTGGGCAAGTTCACCAATATTTAAAAAATCGTATATTTCAATGCAAAACGAGATTTAATATAAATTTTTTTAATGGAACTGCTAGAAATACTCTATTCTATCAATGTGCAAAATTTCGGTCAATTCGAGACAATCGCAAAATCAACAATTTTTATAGTCGTAGTAAGGGAAATTTCACCGAAATTTAAAAGGTCGGATATTTCAATACAAAATGCTATTTAATGCCAACTTATTTAACTGCTAGAAATATTCTCTACTATCCATGTATGAAATTTCGGGTTATTCTGAGACAATCGCAAAATCAACAAGTTTTATTGTGGTTTTTAATAGAAATTTGAGTAAAAATTAAAAAGTTGCATATTTCAATCCAAAACGCGATTGGACACAAAATTTTTATATGAAACTGCTACAAGTAATCTATTATATCCATGTGTGAAATTTGGAATTATTCCGAGACAGTTGCAAAATCAACAATTTTTATTAGTGATTAGTAATGGAAAGTTGAGGAAATTTTAAAAAGTTATATATTTTAATATAAAATGCTATATGATGCAAAAGTTTTGTATAAAACTGCTAGAATTACTCTATTCTATCTATGTGTGAAACTGGGGGTCATCCGAGACAATCGCAAAATCAATAATTTTTACAGTGTTTAGTAAGAGAAATTTCATCAAAATTTAAAAAGTCGTATATTTCAATTTGAAAAGCGATTTGACACAAAATATTTTGATGAAACTACTAGAAATAATCTATTCTATCTATGTGTGAAATTTGTGATCATTCTGAGATTGTTGCAAAATCAAGAATTTTTATTGTGGTTAGTAAGAAAAATTTGAGCACAATTTAAAAAGTCACAAATTTTAATGCAAAACGCAATTTGATGCAAAAGTTTTTAAGAAACTGATAGAAATACTCTATCCTATCCATGTGTGAAATTTAGGGTCATTCCCAGACAGACAAAAAATAAACAATTTTTTTAGTGATTAATAAGGGAAATTTGAGGAAATTTATAAAGTCGCATATTTTAACGCAAAACGCTATTTGAGACAAAATTTTTGTTTATAAATGCTAGAAATACTTTGGGGTCATTATGAAAGAGTCACAAAATCAACAATTTTTTTGGTTAGTAAAGGAAATTTGAGAAAAATTAAAAAAGTTGCATTTCAATGTAAAACATGATTTGACGTAAAATTTTTAATAGACCTACTAGAAATACTCTATTATGTAAACAATTTTTATTGTGATTTGTAAGGAAAATTTGAAAAAAAAAATTAAAAAGACACATATTTCACTACAAAACGCTAATTGACGCAAAAAGTTTATACGAAACTACTAGAAATACTTTATTTTGTCCTGTTTAAAATTTAGGGTCATTCTGAGACAGTCTCAAAATCAACAAATTTTAAGTGGTTAGTAATGGAAATTTGAGGAATTTTAAAAAGTTGAATATATCAATGCAAAATGCTACTTTACCCAAAAAAAAAAAAAAAATTTTATGTAACTGCTAGAAATACTATATTCTATCCATGTGTGAAATTGAGGGTCATTCCGAGATAGTCGCAAAATTAACAATTTTTTATAGTGTTTAGTGCGGGAATTTTCACCAAAATTTAAAAAGTCGCATATTTTAATATAAAACTTAATCTTACGCAAATTGTTCGATAAAATTGCCAAAAATAATCTATTCTATTCATGTGTGAAATTTAGTGTCATTTTTAGACAATCGTCAAATCACTAATTTTTGTAGTGATTAGTAAGGAAAATTTGAGAAAAATTTAAAAAGTTACAAATTTAATGCAAAACATAATTTGAAGCAAAAGTTTTTATATGAAACTGCTAGGAATACCTTATTTTGTCTTTACAAGATAATCGTAAAATCAACAAATTTTATGGAACTACAAGAAACACTTTATTTTGTTCATGTGTGTATTTTGGGGTCATTCCGAGACAGTCACAAAATTAATAATTTTTATAGGGTTAATAATAGAAATTTGAGGAAATTTTAAAAGTCAAATATTTCAATGCCAAACGCCATTTGACTCAAACCTTTTGTATGAAACTGCTACAAATACTCTATTATGTCATTCCGAGACAATCGCAAAATCAATAATTTGTATAGTACGTAAGGGAAATTTAAATAAAATTTAAAAAGTTACAAATTTCAATACAAAACGCAATTTGACGCAAAAGTTTTATATGGAACTGCTACAAATACTTTATTTTGCCCATGTGTGATATTTAGAGCATTTCGAGATAGTCAAGAAATCAACAATTTTTATAGTGATTAGTAAGGGAAATTTGAGAAAAATTTAAAAAGTTGTATATTTCAATACAAAACACTATTTGACACAAAAGTTCCATACAGAATCGCTGGAAATACTCTATTTTATCTATATATGAAATTTAGCGTCATTCTGTAATAGTCGTAAAATTAACAATTTTTAAAGTGGTTAGTAGAGGAAATTTGAATAAAATTTAAAAAGTCGGATATTTCAATGAAAAAAGTAATTTGACGCAAAATTTTTATATCGAACTGCTATAAATATTCTATCCATATGTGAAATTTGGGGTCATTTCCAGTCAGTCTCAAATTCAATAATTTTTGTAATGGGTAAACAAGGGAAATTTCACTAAAATTTAAAAAGTTTCATATTTCAACGCAAAATGCTATTTCACGTAAAAACAAATTATTGGATCTGCTAGTAATTCTCTATTATCTCCATATGTAAAATTTGGGGTCATTCCGAGACAGTCGCAAAATCAATAATGTCTATAGTGTTAGTAAGGGAAATTTCACCAAAATTTAAAAAGTTGTATAGCTCAATGTAAAATGTGATTTGGCACAAAAATGTTTCTATGAAATTGCCATCAATACTCTGTTATATTTATGTGTGAAATTTGGGATCATTTCGAGACCGTCAAAAAATCAAAAAAATTTATTGTGGTTGGTAAGAGAAATTTGAAGAAAACTTAAAAAATCGCATATTTCAATGCAAAACGTGAATTGACGCAAAATTTTTATACGGATCTACTGCAAATTCTCTATTTTGTCCTATGTGAAATTTGAGATCATTCCGAGACAGTCGCAAAATCAACAATTTTTATAGTAGTTAGTAATGAAAATTTAAGAAAATTTTAAAAAGTCAAATATTTCAATCGAAAACACTATTTAATACAAACTTTTTATATGGAACTAATAAAAATATTCTATTCTATCCATGTGTGAAATTTGGGGTCCTTCCCAGAGAGTCGCAAAATTAACAGTTTTTATAGTGGTTTGAAAAGGAAATTTGAGGAAAATTTAAAAAATCGCATATTTTAATACAAAACGCTATTTCACGTAAAAAAAAAAAAAGAAGTTTTGGAACTGCTTGTATCACCCCTAACCCGACCCGCCTGGATCGACCCAAGGAGCGCTACCCGATTTTCAAAACTTTTCTAATCTGAGTTTATAGTTTGAAATCTTTGTAAACACAAACATAATTTAGCTTTCAAAATCGTTTCTAGTGAGCCCATCACTTATTTTAAAAAAAATTTGCCAGAGTTTCCTCTGTTTTTCTGACTTTCCAGAAATCCTGTTTTCAACAAAAACTCAAATAATATAATATTCAACACTTCAAAATTGATTTCTCAATCAAATGCGCACTCTGCCATATAGTGCAACTTTCCAAACATTTTCAAATGAAACAATATATAATTAATATTTACAAAACTTTGAAAAAACATAAACCATTAAACAAATATTTACAAAACTTATATATATATATATATATATATATATATATATATATATATATATATAACAAATTTACAAACTACTGTATATGCATACTTAACTGAATGATATACACCCAAAATTCAAATATTACTACCCAAAAGTATGGTGACTCTGGATCTCTGTCTGCAGCTATCTCCTCTTTAGTCTTTTTCTCCGCTGGTATCCTTGTTACCTACGCGTGATAGAATTCAACGCGCTAAGCATATCGCTTAGTGGGTGTACACTAAACTTATTTATCAAAACCACAAAATAAATTTCAAAATAATTTGTCATAATAATATCATATTAAAACATATGATTATCCAATTCAAGCCAATAAATAAATCATACAAAATAAATTTCTAAATGCTTTTATATACATTTTATTCAATTCATTTCAATCCTGGCCCTTTGGTATACTCAATATAATTTTCTGGACTGGAATATGGGCCGTTCGACATCGACCACACGGTGGCTGCCCGTCGAACATAACTCCCAATCCTAGGACAGGCACTTGGGGCGTGTTCCATCCAAGGGTGGTACGTATAACTCCCTACCCTAGGAAGAATCCTTAGGGAGGTACATAATATCAAGGTCATAACTCCCCACCCCAGGACGAATCTTTAGGGAGGTACGTAATATCAACATCAAGATCAATATCGGTGCCGTACTGCTAAAATAACCCAGCAGGTATACCAACCTCCTATATCCGTTTTCTATGTTCAAGTATTCTTGGGCCGTTTCCATTCATGTTCACAATTCATAAAATTCATATCAAAACATTCCATTTCTTTTGAAATCAACAATTAAAATTCTCAAATCTTAATTCGATAATCGTCATTTAAACAATAATCTCAAACACTTTCTTTTAACATAATCGTTCTAAATCGAAAATCTAATTACGAATAAAACAAAACATTCAATTAAATAAACGGGTAAACAAACATATATATATATATATATATATATATATATATATATATATATAAATACCAAAATGTTCAAAGCTCGGAAAATTCATATCAAAACACATATTGAAACCATAAAATTTTCAGAAATGAGTGTACCCCAACCTGGATACCGTTTTTCCGACAGTTTCTTTTTTTGATTCCCTTTTTCCTCCTTTTTCTTCTTCTCTATCTTCCTTCTCTTTCTTCTCTTCTTCTTCTTCCTTTCTTCTTCCTTTCTTCTTCTTCTTCTATTTCTTTTCTTTCTCTTTCCTTCTTTCTCTCTCTTCTTTCTCTTCTTCTTTTCTTCCTCTTTTTCTTTTTCTTTTTCTTTTTCTTCTCCCGGTCTCTCTCTCTATTTTCTGTTAGCTTCTTCGTGAAGCTTCCACCGCTATTTATTTTTTTTATAAAAGTTTTGTCATCCCGACCGCTCCTAGCGACCTGTGGTCACGCCATCTAGTTGCGGTGCTTTTTTACCACCTTCATCGCGATTAGCCATCCCGATGTTGGTCGCGATGCTCACTGCCCAAAATCAGCATTTTTACCTCGAGCTGCTCATCGGGATCCCGGGTCGCGGTGCTCACTGCCAACTTTTTCCTTTTTCTCCATGCACTTTTTCTGGACCGCTTCACCTGGTCCACTTGTATACCTAAAAATTAATTCAAATAAACCCATTATATCATTTTCACATAATTAACAACAATTTAGAGTACTTTTCATAATTAATGAAATTTACGGATGTTACAATGCTAGAAATACTCAATTTTGTTCATGTGCAAAATTTGGGATTATTCCGAGATAGTCGCAAAATCATCAACTTTTATTGGGTTTGTAAGGGAAATTTGAGAAAAATTTAAAAAGTCGCATAGTTCAATAAAAAATGCTATTTGACATAAAAATTGTGTATGAAACTGCTATCAAGACTCTATTCTGTCCATTTTTGTGAAATTGGGGTCATTTCGAGACAGTCGAAAAATCAACAATTTTTATTATGGTTTGTAATGACATTTGAGTAAAATTTAAAAATCTCATAGTTCAATACAAAATGCGATTTAGCGCAAAATGTTTGTATGGAACTGTGATCAATATTCTATTCTATCCATGTCTGAAATTTGGGGTCATTCTGAGACTGTTGGAAAATTAACAATTTTTATTGTGGTTAGTAATGGAAATTTGGGGAAATTTTAAAAAGCTGAATATATCAATACAGAACGCCATTTGACGAAAATATTTTGTATAGAACTGTTAGAAATACTCTATTATGTCATTCCGAGACAATCGCACAATCAATAATTTTTATAGTACATAAAGGAAATTTGAATAAAATTCAAAAAGTCACAAATTTCAATGCAAAACGCGATTTGATGCAAAAAAATTCTATGGAACTGCTATAAATACTCTTGTTATGGGAGATTTTTCATATTGGGTTTGTCGTATTATAAGTCCAATACGAGGGGCCGCATATACGATTTGGGCCCAAAGTACCTGTAGGGCCCAACAAACTATTCTCATGATTAAGAGAGTTCTCAGCAATGATAGATGATCAAGACACTGAACATCAACTCGAGGTACCTCTCGGATTAGTCAAACATTCAGGTCTAAAGAATCCTAATCACAATAAATGCTCCTCCAGACCCCTGTCACCTGTCAAATCAGCACATGCAACGTTGATTAGAGCACTATTTCATCTAGAGCTACATGCATTTAATACACATAACAACATTAAATGCACGTGCATTTAAAGCTGGACACACCTACACAGTGACATTAATTGCATTGTGACCCGAACCATCTAGCCAGTCTTTTTCCTCGACTACCGCTTCGAGAATTTCATGATTGAGGAAGGAAATTGGGGACCGACCATGAGTACTTCTGGTTGACCATACCTTAACGTGGGGAGCACCAAAAGAATATTGGTCTCCTATAAATAGCCACAACAAAGAGGAGCAAGGTAACATTTTTTTCGTGCTAAAATCTAATACTCTTTAATTTCATTGCAAGATCTTTTATTCTACTAAAACTGACTTGATGGTCGGAGTATAATCGCCTGCGTAAGTCCAGCAATCCTTAACGGTCGTTCTTTTGTTGTAGTTTTCATCAGCTGACAACTTCATCTTCAAGAACTTATTGTGGCCGAGCACCCCAACACAACATCCGATCGCTTCGTTGCCTCATGTGTTTGACTACCATTGACCACTTGATGCAAATTTCAGTGTAAACAATTTAGCGTTAGAATGAGGGTTGTTTTATTCCTCTGAAGATACCTTAAAATAATAAATCTACGTAACCAAAACAAGGAACGCAGCCCCTAGCAAACGACATAAATGGGGATCCCACTATCTCCAATCAGACAACCCTCATTGGGTTTCGCCATACCAGACAACACCTACGTCATCCCCACCTCATCTGATCACTCCACAAACGGAAATATCCACCTAAGACATGCACCAAGCAGGATATCATTTCCAAAAAATCATGGAGATCATGGGCAATAGAGTCATTACCCTTAAAAAGGAAGATATGATGAAGTGTGGGTCCCAGTAAAAGAACTTCTTCCAAGAAGATACGTGCTAACAAAGGGAAGGAGATACTACCACCCCAGGAGCCTTCCTCAAGCAAATCGTCCTCTTATTCAACTGGTAGCTCACGATCGAAGAAGAGTCCAATCCGAAGCAAACGTAAACACCGTCGAGAGAGCAACCAAAAATCTCATTGTAGCACAAAAGGAAATACACCCAAACAGGCACGACAACATTATAAAAGTGATTACAGCCAAAGACAAATAGAATCTGAAGGAAGTCAAGAATCAAGTTATATTAACAGCTCTGCCGATGGCAAAAACTTCATGCTAGGAGAAATGCAATAATTGAAAAAAGGATTAAAGTAGGTTTAACGCGGGAACTGACCCCCTGATAACTTAACGCACGGGTACAACAAGCAAGTTCACAAACAAGGTGTTAGCAAAGAGATTCTCTAGGAATTTCAAAATGCAAGCCTGGATGAGTACAAGGAGGATAGAGATCCCATTGAGCACGTATCTCACTTCACCACCCTTATGGACTCAATCCCGAGATGACATATTACTATGCCAAGCTTTCCCTATCACTTTCGGGGACCTAGTCGGAAGCTAGTTCCGACAACTCCCCCTTTATAGCATCGACAACTTCGATCAATTCAGCTGAGCATTTTCTCAGTAATTTGTTGGGAGCGTGCAGAGAAAAAAAATCCTTATCTCATATATCCTCTGTGAAACAAGGCAAAAGAGAATCTATCAGGATCTACCTCTCACGTTTTAGTAAGAAAGCGGTTCAGGTGGAGGACTTTAATAATGTGGCTGCTATCAACATGTTTACTAATGGTCTACAGAGTGGAGCATTCTCTTTCGAGCTGAGGAAGTAGTAACCTAAATCTTATACGGAGATGGTAGAGATAACCACCGACTATGCATGTGCAGAGGAGGAAGAAATAACCTAAAGAGGAAACCTCATGCATAGGATGCACCAAGACGAGTCAGATCGCCAAAAGGTTCCTCATAGCAAGGGAGATACCGACAAATCCAGAGGAAGAAGTCCTCACGACGACCGACGTGAATTCAACAATCGATCAAGGGATGCCTGACGAGCTGATAATCGATTTGACTGATATATACCCTTAACGAAAGGGCGTGAAGAAATTCAATTTCTCCGGACAAAGGAATTGTGACGTGGCCAGGAAGAATGACATTAGCGCCCTAGAAGCACGTCAAAGATAAACATTGTCATTGCCACCGTGACCACAATCATGATACATCAAAGTGTTATCAGTTAAAAAACCACATAGAGAACTTGATCAAAGATGGCCATTTGAAAGAATTCATTCAGAAGAAGGATGACAGTGAGCATCCTCCCCAAACTAGGTCAACATTGGAGAAGTGGACGGATCGTTCTCGAGAACCTACAAAGTTGGCTTGCCCCCGAAGTCCTAAGAAATTCGATGAATGATCAGAAAGCCTAAAGGCCACTCCCATGAATACCATTCATAGATGTCCAGGAACCGACACCAGCAACAGAAAAAGAAAAGTAGAAATCCAAGAAGTATCTAATCACGGGCGAACCTCGGAGGTGAACTTGATTCACAAAAATACCAAAAGGTAGAAAGATGATTGGGATCCAATATCATTTACGACAGAAGATGGGATGGGAGTCGATGCTAAACCCAACGATCGTTGTGAAACTTCAAATCACCCATAGAAATGTACACCGCATAATGATCGATAATGGTAGCTCCGCCGACATCCTACACATATCAGTATTCAATCAGCTGGGATTTCAACTAAAAGATTTGGAACAATCAAGACTCTTCTCTGAGCATTTGGTGGTTTAGAAATAAAACCATAGGGTACTGTAATACTCCCGGTAAGGATAGGGGTCAAGCCGTGCAGAAAAACAGTACTAGTGGAATTTGTGGTAGTAGATATACTCAATTGGCCTTACAACGCTCTATGGGAAGACCTTTTCTCAACAAAATCAGAGTAGTAATAGCCACGTACTGCCTCAAAGTGAGGTTCTCCACCGAAATCGATGTTAGAGAGATAAGAAGTCACCAAGAGACCTCTCAATAGACTATTCCATCCGCTTTCAAAGACAAGAGGGTTGCGGAGGTCTATCAAGTTGAAGAAAGAGAATGAAAGTATGGTCCCTAGCTGACGAATAAGAAAGTCCATGTAACATTGCCAAACAGGCCAATTACTAAATATACAAGATCGCCCGAGATGAGTTCTTAAACTATCTCTTAAAACTTGGTGGTGACCACGCCCTCCATTTAAAATCAAGTTCGAGATGAGTTCTAAACTATCTTTTAAAACTTGGTGGTGACCACGCCCTCAATTTAAAATCAAGTTTGAGATGAGTTCTTAAACTATCTCTTAAAACTTGGTGGCGACCATGCCCTCTATTTAAAATCAAGTTCGAGATGAGTTCTTAAACTCTCTCTTAAAACTTGTGGCAACCACACCCTCTAGTTAAAATCAAGTTCGAGATGAGTTCTTAAACTATCTCTTAAAACTTGTGGCAACCACGCCCTCTAATTAAAATCAAGTTCGAGATGAGTTCTTAAACTCTCTCTTAAAATTTGGTGGTGAAGACATCATTCGATCAAAAAGATCAAATTCAAAATGAATTCTTAAGAACTGGCGACTGTTAACTTATTTCAGACACTGAGTTCCAAAATCGCTTATCCGACCACGTTTTGCGACTCGGGAGTAGAAAGTGATAAAAATGATATAAGTTTCACTACGGTCTTAAAATTACCATTGAATTTTGCAGTAATCTGTGGCTTAAACTCAAAAAACAATTATTATTATTCAAAGTAATCATAATTCCAATTCTGATTACAACTAGACAAATTCAGAACCACAGAAAAGAAAAAAATGGGATAAACTAAATATTTCATTTCGAAAAATATATATTGTTTACTAAGAAAACAAAATTACAAGTTACCAGGTTAAAATCAAGACACTGGAGGATCAGGAGCCTTCGAAGGATCCTTGCTCGTCTGACCAGAAATCTAACCAATAGCCTTCGAATTACCCTTCTTCAAGAGCGAACTGATAGTAGCTGTATCCGCCTTAGCGAGGTCATCTGTCGTCAGACAGGATAACTTCCTCCTTGCCGTCAGACATAAACTAGGAATAATCATGGTCGCGAATAGGCTCTTCATCAGGACCTTCACCAATGATAAGGCTCTCATCCTTGCTTGCAGCAAAGTAAGTAGGCTTCACATCCTTAGAAGGAACCTCTATATGCATGTCTAGGATAGGAAGCTTCATCATTCGACAATGCACTCGCCATAATTTTCTTCTTTTAGCAAGGTCTTTTCCCCATCTCTCTAGTTCTTGAGGGCAGCAACATCAAAATTCTCTAAGGGTTTCAAGTCCACCAATCCTTCGAGGAAAGAATGGCTCTCCTTCATCCTATTCGCAAACTCTTGATACATGAAAGCATCAAAAGCCGAAGACCTCTTATACTGATCCATTGCTTGGATCTCCAGCTCCACCTTGGCACCATCCATCGTCACTTTGTAGGCATCAATCTTGTCCAACAACTCCTGCCTCTCTATCTCCACTGAGATCAATTTCTCCTCAACTTCAATCCAAACCTTAACAGACTCATTAAGGAGTGTAGTTATGGAGGACACGGCTTTGGAACTATAAAAGAACAATAGTTAAGAGCTTAACAGAATAACTATTACCAGAGAACTACCTGGACATAGAAAGACACTTACCAAATCATAAAAGTCCAAGTAGGACCGGACTTAGTGCTATAGAGAACCTGCGAGTACCCTCTCAGCACCATTGTGATCCCCCTCAAGAAATCTCCCCCGCAATAACCTTCCTCATAATATCGTCAGATTAAAGAGAAGTAGACTGAGCAAGATCATCACCGCGAGAACCAACCCCCTCGCCAACAAAGATAACATATGGGATAGATGCTTCGTCCGACTCAACAGGGGCACTCGTCCCGACATCAGCAAGACTTTTACCCTTTCGATCCGACCTCTGCTGAAGTCCACCATCAGCCGACACATTGGAAACTTCGTTCGACAAATGCATTTTCTGATCAAGTAAGGGGATTGGCAGGGTAGGTTCCCTAACAGTATCAAGAACCGGAGGCACAAAACTTAAGGGAACTGCTGTCCGAATCACCGTGTTTAGGGAACGTTTGACCCGATCAGGCTCACCCTCGACAATAACAACAGCAGCCTTACGTTTCTTCCTGACCACCCCCTCTTTACTGGGAGGAGCATCTATCTTCTTAACACCGTGTTCGACCCTGGTTAGACCAATGGCGGGAACCTCACGATTCACCCCTATCTCGGAACGCTCTATAGATGTCCTAATCTCAGTAGTCTCGACATTTGGCAGCGAGGCAACCATATCCTCATCATCAGGAGGGATAACCACATTTTCCCCATAAAGAAAAGTGACGTCTCTTTCAACATATTGTCTGGTCCTGCTAGGACCAACTGCAGGGGCCTTGTGCTTACGCCCGACGCTTTTAATGCTCACCGAAGGTCCCCCAGATGTTTTCTTCTTCATTTTTAGGGATCGGACGACATCCTTCGCATCATCAGGAGATGCAATTGACTCATCAACACATTGTAGGGACCGTTTTTCCGTTCTACTGGTCACGCAGTGGAATTGAGATTTAAAATTTTTTTTATACATATCGCAAAAACGTTCTGTGATAAGTAAAACTTTGGAACTATATTTTCGGAACAATAAAATTAATATATATCATATATATATATATATATATATAGATATATATATATATATATATATAGATATATATATATATATATATATATATATATATATATATATATATATTTATTTATTTTTACATATAGGAAATTGTAATCAATTAAGGAAAAAAAATAAGAACCACACCACCGTTGGAGGCTCCTCCGTTTTCTCTCTATTGCTCCTTGTCTTAACCACTATGTCTTCCTTGCTATGTCCCGGCACCGGTAACTAGCGTGTGGGCACATCACGTTGTCAGGAACAATGAAGAGGTTGAATGAAGAAAAGTTAGAGAGATACTGTATCTCTCCGGTCACTTTTCTTTTTTTCTGTATCTTTTAAGTAAAAACACTTTGAACGTAAAAATAATTTGGTTTTCGTTTATCATATTAAAAGCTCTTTATATATATATATATATATATATATATATATATATATATATTAAAAGAGTTTTTTTATTAATTTAGTAACTTAAAGAGATATATATATATATATATCTTTAAGTTACTAAATTAATAAAAAAAAACTCTTTTAATTAATTTATCATAACTTTTGAATTTAAACTCTTTAAATTCAAATAATAATTATTTATTTTATTTTATTTAATAAATAAGATAATCCTATTATCTCTCTATTCAAAATAAAATATAAACTATTAACATTAACTTTTAAATTTAAACTTTTTAAATTCAAATAATATTTATTTATTTTATTTTATTTAATAAATGAGATAATCCTATTATCCCATTATTCAAAATAAAATATCAACTATTACCCTCCTCTTATGATTAATTACACAATTAAATAATCTTATTATTTAATTGTTATAATTGCCATTATTTAATTAATTGAATAATCACATTGCTTAATTCACTCTTGACACGTGTCACTTTCGCAACACTACTAACTGAATCATCCAATTAATTATACGTGACCCTTTTTACTTAAATGGATAGGGCTAGCAAGGGGACCTAATGGACCTACCATATTTTGAGCTTCGATAATCCTCGGAGTCATTAATTAAACTCTTTAATTAATATTCCTTTATTATCAACTCTGATGTTATTCCACTAAAAACCTGAAGCTGCACTCTCTCAATTGCGGACGCTTTTACACAGACCGATATTACTCGGTATCCATCGATATAACTATTACATATGGTATGACCCTCCACAGTAGTTTATAATTAGAGCTGGGTCATAATGTCCGTTATACCCCTCTAATTACATATATCCTTTAAGCACCGTTGATTCTCTAATGAACAATAAATCATATTTCCTCACGGAATCAGGAGAGCGCTCATATCGTTCAAGCTCCGAATAAACCCTTAAGGGAACGACTCTCTACTTCTCACAAGGAGTGGATTCCACTATTGTATACAAACCTTCCCAGTCACAAGCCAAACCGCAATCCCAACATACGGAGAATTTTAATCGAGAATAATCATCCGACCTCACCCATGGTATATCAAAGATCACGATCTAACCTGAAGGAGTCGATAAGACACTCAGGATTGAGATCACCCACATATAGCCATCATAAATTGATATATATATATATATATATATATATATATATATATGAATCTCATCGGTAAATGGATCTTGGTGAGAGATTCATGTAGATCATGGCCCATTTATATATGATCACATCATACAAGGTGCCTCCATTTCCATATCTCCATATGAATGATTCAGGATAGAATGATCGTACAATACAGAATGGATTGCAGCTATAGATTAAGCACAAATAAAGTACCCAGCTTTATTTGCTATCTATGGACTCTTTAGATTGTACATCTTTTACTGTATCCATTTGTATATGACACTCATATACACAGTACAAGATTACATCCAGCAATCTAGGATATTATAATACACAAGTTTATATAATATAAATGACACATTAAGAATGAATTGAACTCTTCTTTTATTTATTCATAAAAAACATTTACAAATTACATCTTTAGGGCAAAAATCCCAACAATCTCCCACTTGCACTAAAACATGTGAGCCATAAGACGTAAACCTAGACCTTCTAGGTGACCCGTAAATACATTAGCTGGTAAGATCTTCGTAAATGAATCAGCATGACTGTCTTGCTAGGCTATCTTGGTGACGATCACATCTCCTCTCTACACTATCTCTCTAATGAGATGATACTTCCTCTCTATATGCTTCCCTCTTTTATTGGTTCTTAGCTCTTTAACATTAGCCACAGCACCTGATCGGTCAATAATTTATGTATTTTTATATCCCTTAAACCGTATCTTTTGATTGTATTTTTGAGTATTTTTGGTACGTTTAATGTGTTTTGTGAGAATGTGCAGATTTCAGGAGAGCCTCGTGAATTAATGCGAATATTCAAAGATTCGAGGTAAAACCATACAATTCGGATACTTTGGGGGGAGCATATGAAATTACAACACATTACTAGGATCAAATGGTAGAAAAGCCATGGACTTATTGAATGAAAGCCAAGCTTTTGAATTGAAAATGGTTGCTTTTGAATTGAAAGTGGTTTCACGTGGAAAAGTAAAACAATTTGGCAAATAGAATATAAAAACAAAAGAACCAGTTGTTTGCATTGAAAGAAAGCAAAAATGGTTTGCGCATGAAGAATAAAATCATTGCAACCATGTGCAATTGCTTTGTCATCGTGCAAAAGAATATAAGACTTTTAAAATGCACATGCAGCAAACTATACATAGTTGACCACATTCAGCAACTTGCATGTGCTTACATAGATGAGATCGCCACGTTAGCATGCCGCTTGGCCCACATGCAGAAATTCAATTGATTGGAGCTGCCATTTCTCGTGCAAGAGCCAGCAGCTTGTCACGATCTTTCTAGAACCTTCCGGAACAACCCGGAAAAATGGAGAACCTTGTGGAGCCACCTAGAAGGATGGAGAAACTCCTAGAGAAATCTAGCTCTTGGGACATTCTAGAATGTTGTGGAGACTTGTAGGATGTTCAAGACTTGGAATTCTCTAGAACATGTACATTGTAGGAATTTCTTGTACATTATAGAATTCTCTAGAACATGGTAGATAGGTAGGGACCTAGAATGTTCTTTGGTGCCTATAAATAGATGGCACCCCTCATTTGTACAAACCATCCAAGAAATCCAAGAATTCAAGAGTTCTAGCATTCAAGCATTCTAAACACTTGTGCTCTCTTCTCTTCTCTCTTCCTACAAGCTTTCTTGAGTTTGCTAGCAAGTTACTTGCCTAGCTCGTGGGGATTAAGGCTGACTTAACCTCTTCGACGGGAGGAAGTGTGTTAAGTGCCGCACGGTTGGCTTAGAAAATACTAAGGCCGTGACAAGTGGTATCAGAGCCTGGTTGCTCAACCAAGGAAGAGATAGCATAATGGCAGGAGTCGAGGAAGTTGTCGTCCAAGAGCCAAGCCGTGGAAGGGATGCCAACCCAAGCAGGTCGAGGAAGGACAAATCTCGGGATGCCGCCTCAATCTTGGAGTCAAGGTTGGCTAGGATTGAGCTCGCCATAGCCGATTCGAGGGAACGGCTGGATGTGTTGGAGCAATGCGTGGAGAGGGACATAGGCGATCTTAAGGAAAGGATCGAGGACCTCCGGGGAGACATGCAATTTGGCTCTACATCAGGGCGAGAGGCGCAAGAGGGGAACGAGATCTTCCAAGCTCGGTTGGAGAACACGGTAATGGGGAAGCTCGCGGAGTTCGAGACACTTCTTGAAGACATGCGGGACGATTGGGCCTTATGCAAGAGAGCTGTCAGTGGTGGGGCTTTCCAAGGTGCTCCAAAGAAGGAGATACCTAAGCCGAAGGAGTTTGATGGCAAGCGAGATGCCAAGGAGGTAGACAACTTCATTTGGCACATGGAGAGATACTTTGAGGCCGTCAGGATCACGGATGATCAGAAGCAAATCCGGACCGCAACCTTATACCTCGCCGATACAGCCACTCTGTGGTGGAGGAGAAGACATGCCGACATCCAAAGAGGTACGTGCACTATTGATTCTTGGGATGATTTTAAGAAAGAGCTTAAGAAGCAATTCTATCCGGAAGATGCTGCATATCTTGCTCGGAAGAATTTGAAGAAGCTCAAGCAAACAGGTTCGATTAGGGATTATGTTAAGGAATTTTCTAGTCTCATGCTCGAAGTTCCTAACATGTCGGACGACGAGTTGTTATTCAACTTCATGGACAACCTACAATCTTGGGCGGAAGTAGAGTTGCGTCGTCGCAATGTGCAAAATCTCGCGGAAGCTATAGCCATTGCGGAATCCCTAATTGATTACCGGAGGAGTGAACCACCCAAGAAGAAACCACTACAGGATAACCATGGCAAAGGTGGGGGAGACAAAGGGAAAGGTCCATACAAGCCTCCGAGTGGGAAAGACAAAGGTAAGCAGAAGGAAGGTTAAAGCAAGAAAGACATCAAGCCGAAGACCAACTGTTTCCTTTGCGACGGTCCTCACTGGGCAAGAGAGTGCCCAAAGCGCAAGGCTATCAATGCGTTGGTAGATGAGCGCGAGAAAGAGATGGAGGAATCTCACATGGGCTCTCTTCGCACGCTCACAGCCATCAAAGCCCAGCCAGCCCCAAAGACCCGAGGGAGTCAGGGTCTTATGTACCTCAACGTACATATCAAATGGAAAGCTACTCGCATCATGGTCGATACGGGAGCTACAAACTCCTTTGTCTTGGAGGAGGAGGCAAGGAGACTTGGACTGAAGGTGTCCAAGGAGACCGGATGGTTAAAGGCGGTGAACTCTAAGGCGAGACCGCTTATTGGCATGGCTCGAGGAGTAAGCATCAGTATGGGTAATTGGAATGGGAAGATAGACTTGACAGTCGCGCCCATGGATGACTTCGAGGTAGTGCTCGGCATGGACTTCCTCGAACAAGTCAAGGTAGTTCCTTTACCCTTCCTACGTTCTGTTGCTATATTAGAGGATACTCCTTGTATTATTCCAGCCAGCGCCAAATCCGGGTCGAAGACCCCTCATCTTTCGGCCTTACAAGTGAAGAAAGGCCTTAAGAAGGGAGAGGTGACATACTTGGCCGCGGTAAAGCATGATGAGAGTGGAGTTCCATCGGAGGAGCTACCTAGGGAGATCAAGAAAGTCCTTGAGGAGTACAAGGACGTCATGCCCGCGGAATTGCCCAAGAAACTACCACCTAGGAGGGAGGTGGATCACCAGATCGAGTTGGAGCCGGGGACAAAGCCACCCGCCAAGGCCCCTTATCGGATGGCACCACCAGAGTTGGAGGAATTGAGGAAACAACTGAAGGACTTGTTGGATGCTGGCTACATTCAACCGTCCAAAGCTCCATATGGTGCACCAGTGTTGTTTCAAAGGAAGAAGGACGGGTCCATGCGATTATGCATTGACTATCGGGCTTTGAACAAGGTAACCATCAAGAACAAGTACCCTATTCCTTTGATTGCTGACTTGTTTGATCAGCTTGGTAGGGCTCGATATTTTACAAAGCTTGATTTAAGGTCGGGTTATTACCAAGTGAGGATTGCGGAAGGTGATGAAGCCAAGACTACGTGTGTGACGCGTTATGGTGCTTATGAGTTCTTAGTGATGCCATTCGGCCTCACCAACGCACCGGCCACGTTTTGCACACTTATGAACAAGATCTTCCATCCTTACCTAGACCGGTTTGTGGTAGTGTACTTAGACGACATCGTGGTCTATAGTAACACCCTCGAGGAACATGCTCGACACCTACAAGCTGTTTTCAAGGTCTTAAGGGAAAACGAGCTCTACGTGAAGAAGGAGAAATGTTCTTTTGCCCAACCGGAGGTGTACTTCTTGGGGCATAAGATCAAAGATGGTGTGCTCATGATGGACGAGGCGAAGATCAAAGCCATTTGTGAATGGGATCCTCCTACGAAGGTGCCTGAACTACGGTCATTCCTTGGCCTAGTTAACTATTATCGAAGATTCATAAAGGGGTATTCAGCAAGGACAGCTCCACTCACAGATCTTCTAAAGAAGAACAAGGCGTGGGAATGGTCGAGTGAGTGCCAAGAAGCCTTTGAAGGATTGAAGAAGGTGGTAACGGAGGAGCCAGTGTTGAGTCTTCCGGACCATTCCAAACCTTATGAAGTGCAAACGGATGCCTCTGACTTTGCCATTGGAGGAGTTCTAATGCAAGAAGGGCATCCTATAGCCTTCGAGAGCCGCAAGCTGAATGATACGGAACGGAGGTACACCGTTCAAGAGAAGGAGATGACTGCGGTTGTTCATTGCCTTCGCACATGGAGACATTACTTGCTCGGCTCTCACTTCATCATCAGGACTGACAACGTTGTCACTAGCTACTTCCAGACGCAGAAGAAGCTAAGCCCCAAGCAAGCTAGATGGCAAGACTTCCTAGCTGAGTTCGACTATACGCTAGAGTACAAGCCCGGGAAGGCCAATTTGGTGGCAGATGCACTGAGTCGCAAGGCGGAGCTTGCAACTATGAGGAGTGCGCCACAGGGAGAAGTCATCAGTCTCATCAAGGAGGGGCTACAACACGACTCACTTGGCAAGAGTCTCGTGGGACTAGCAAACGATGGGAAGACCAAACGGTTTTGGGTACAGGATGACTTACTCTACACTGTGGGAAACCGGTTGTATGTCCCGAAATTTGGAAACCTGCGGAAGAACTTGATCAAGGAGTGCCACGATACAAAGTGGGCAGGACATCCGGGGCAACAGAGGACTAGGGCTTTACTCGAGGCAACGTACTACTGGCCGCACATGAGGGATGATATTGAGGCCTACGTGAAGACTTGTCTTGTGTGCCAACAGGACAAGAACGAGCAGCAATCGCCAGGAGGATTGCTAGAACTGTTACCCATCCCCGAGAGACCATGGAAGAGTGTCACCATGGACTTTATTTCGGCCTTACCCAAGTCGGACGGCTGCGGATCGATCATGGTGGTGGTCGATCGGTTCTCTAAATATGCAACTTTCATTGCTGCCCCTACGGATTGCACGGCGGAGCAGGCCGCTCGGTTATTCCTAAGGGATGTAGTGAAGTATTGGGGCGTGCCAAGAACGATCATTAGCGATCGAGACCCGCGCTTCACAGGAAAATTCTGGACCGAGCTTTTCAATCTGTTGGGGTCGAAGTTGCACTTCTCTACAAGCTTTCACCCCCAGACGGATGGGCAAATAGAAAGGGTGAATGCCTTGTTAGAGCTATACCTGAGGCACTTTGTGAGTGCCAACCAACGAGATTGGGCAAAGTTACTTGATGTGGCCCAATTCTCTTACAACTTGCAGAGGAGTGAGGCGACCCACCATAGTCCCTTCGAGTTGGCGACGGGCCAACAACCCCTCACTCCGCAGACGGTAATGGTGGGATACACGGGAAGGAGTCCAGGATCGTATAAGTTGGCCAAGGATTGGCAAGAACAAGCCGATATAGCACGATCCTATCTCGACAAGGCCGCGCGGAAAATGAAGAAATGGGCGGACAAGAAGAGGCGACGAGTGGAATTTCAAGTAGGAGACTTGGTGCTTGTTAAGTTGCTGCCCCAACAATTCAAGGCCTTCAGGAAGGTGCACAAAGGCTTGGTAAGGAAGTACGAAGGACCCTTTCCGATCCTGAAGAAGGTAGGAAAAGTTTCCTACAAGGTCGAATTACCTCCGAGGCTCAAGATCCATCCAGTCTTCCATGTGAGTCATTTAAAACCCTATCATGCGGACACGGAAGACCCCAGCCGAGGAGAATCATCAAGGGCGCCAACTGCCGTAGTAACCTCCTACGATAAGGAAGTAGAGGAGATCTTAGCGGATCGAATCGTGGGGAAAAGGGGTGTTCCCCGAAGTAGCGAGTACCTGATCAAATGGAAGGGACTTCCTACGAGTGAAGCTACTTGGGAACCGAAGGAGGCTTTATGGCAGTTTGCAAAACAAATCGAGGAGTTCCACAAGGAGACTACGACGAGGACGTCGCCGGATTAGGTGGGGGAGAATGTCACGATCTTTCTAGAACCTTCCGGAACAACCCGGAAAAATGGAGAACCTTGTGGAGCCACCTAGAAGGATGGAGAAACTCCTAGAGAAGTCTAGCTCTTGGGACATTCTAGAATGTTGTGGAGACTTGTAGGATGTTCAAGACTTGGAATTCTCTAGAACATGTACATTGTAGGAATTTCTTGTACATTGTAGAATTCTCTAGAACATGGTAGATAGGTAGGGACCTAGAATGTTCTTTGGTGCCTATAAATAGATGGCACCCCTCATTTGTACAAACCATCCAAGAAATCCAAGAATTCAAGAGTTCTAGCATTCAAGCATTCTAAACACTTGTGCTCTCTTCTCTTCTCTCTTCCTACAAGCTTTCTTGAGTTTGCTAGCAAGTTACTTGCCTAGCTCGTGGGGATTAAGGCTGACTTAACCTCTTCGACGGGAGGAAGTGTGTTAAGTGCCGCACGGTTGGCTTAGAAAATACTAAGGCCGTGACAAGCTGCTCTGTGAAGAAGAAAATCAGAAGCAACAGCTGCCACATGCTTAAGAGAGCTGCTGATTAATTTATGCATGAGAAGAAAGATTACATGGCAATCCAGCTGTTGTCTATTACATGAAGAAATTGAAGTCAAGAGCTGTGCACATGAAGAAATTGAAGTCAAGAGCTGTGCACATGGAAGAAAACCAAAACCATTAGCTGCTTGCGTGAAGAAGGAAATTGTTCCAGCAAGTAACGCGACCTGGTCACCGCGATCGTTGCTCGCATCTGCCAGCTCGCGGTGCAGATGAACCAGTAGGCCAGTGAGCAGCGCGAGGAAGACCGCGACCTGTGCTCGCGTCCGCCAGCTAGCGGTGAAGATGAACCAACAGGCCAGTGAGCAGCGCGAGGAAGACCGTGACCCAGCAGCTCGCGGTGCAGCTCGCGGTGGAGAAGACGAACAGCACCAGTGAACAACGTGAGGAACAGCGCGACCATCCCAGCTCGCGGTGCAGAAACTAAAAGCAGACCAGTAGGCACCACGACCAAGCGGCGCGACCGCTGGTCGCGGTGGCCAATTTCCAGCAGCTCTAGTGCGCTGCTATAAGAAGAAAGCGAGGAGAAAGAAAGGGAGTCGTGGAGGTGCAGTTCCAACAGCCCCCAAGCTGCTCCAAGGGTGATTCTTCACCATTTTGCTCCTCCAAAACACAACCCAACACCACAAAAACACCAACACATCTCTAGTTTCGTGATCATTCATCGAAGAAGACGAAGATTGAAAGCGAAGAAATTCCAGCCGGACCAAAGTGGGTATTTGACTCTTGAGAGCTTCGATGGGTTGTATTTTATTTTATTATTCTTCCTTTGATTGTTCATTAATGATTATGAGTTGTTACAACACTTGTTAGGTGATTTTCGGAACTATAATCGGATTTTGTGAATTATTGATTATAAATATATTGTTATATTATTTCATGATATTATGTGCTTAATAATAATCAATATGTTTTTCATTTCTGTGATTGGAACCGTGTGACTGCCTAGCATATTCTTCCATTTAATCCATCTCGTTTTATTTTAATTGTTTTAGTTAATTTAATTTAGTTTAATTATTGTAAACCATGATTATGAGCTAAACTTGTAAGTTGGGGTTTTGATGGATCCTATTCTATGATGATTGAATGAATTGATTGTTTAATTTGTTGCGGTTGATTATTGTGTTGTTGAGTGGTATTATTGTGCTTAATGCTTTTGAATGTGAAGGCCTACATTTAAATGATAAATTGGTGGTGTGTTATGTACCGAGAGGAGACGCCCACCACGTGCTCGATATAATATCCACCACAAGTAGAATTATATAGAGATATACTAATTTGCTTGTGTGATCACATAGGGTGTTTATTGTTACTAATGCATTTCCATGCACTTGGATATACCATCGAGAGATAGGATATTAGTCTATATGGAATAGGTTCGATTTACCTCGAGAGGGGACTTTGGATAATTTAGATAAACACGATCATCAATATGAATAATAAAACTATAACAATGTGCTTTCATGGAACTCAATTGGATGGATTAGGTGAATTCAAATACCCTAACTAATCTCTCATATTGGTTGTTTGCTTTATTTTTATGTATTTATATTTTTATCTTTTAATATCTTTCGATTATCCAAATAGAAATAGACTTGGTTGATTTTAGTACTCAACGCCTAAATATCCCTGTGGAGACGATAATTTATTCATCATTTTATTACTTGTGCCGACCCCGTATACTTGCGGGTAACAAAAAGGCGTGCCAGCACCACTGTTATTACAATAAAGTGTGATGGGCGTATCTATATCTGAAATAACTTCCAGATCACTCAAGAACCTCCATAGCCAAACAACCTCTTTAGCAGCTTCACAAGCGGCTACATATTCGACTTCCATGGTGGAGTCAGAAGATTGCTTAATACTTCTCCACACAATGGCTTCACCACCCAGGTGAAAACTGATCCAGACGTGGATTTCCTAGAATCTATGTATGACTGAAAATCAGAATCTGTGTATCCTAACGGGATCAAATCATGTCCAGAATACACGAGCATATAGTTTCTCGTTCTCCAAAGATATTTGAGAATGGTCCTGATAGCAACCCAGTGATCAAATCCCGGGTTGGATTGGTATCTGCTGACTACTCCCACTGCATAGCAGATGTCCGGTCTCATGCATAAAATAGCATACATAAGACTTCCTACTGCAGATGCATATGGTACACTTCTCATATCCTCAATATCTTGAGGTGTCTTATGACACTGTTCCTTAAACAAGTGAACTCTATGCCTAGAAGGTAAATTACCTTTCTTGGAGTTCTGCATCGAAAATCGCACAAGAATCTTGTCGATATACGATGCCTGAGACAGTGCTATGAGTTTGTTCTTATGATCCCTTATAAATTAGATCTCTAAAACAAAACTCGCCTCTCCTAAATCTTTCATTTGGAATTGGCTAGCAAGCCAGCCTTTAACATCAGACAACATTACCACATCATTCTCAATGAGTAGGATGTCGTCTATGTATAAGACTAAGAAAACTATTTTTTTTTTGTCAATGATGCGCTTGTATACACAAGGCTCATCAACGTTTTACTTGTAGCAATAGGTTTTGATCATATCATCAAACCTTATGTTCTAAGATCTAGATGTTTCCTTAAGTCCATAAATGGACCTTTACAGCTTGCAAAATTTTTACTCTTGATCTGGGGATACGAATCCCTCTGATTGCATCATATGGATGGTCTCGTCAAGATTGCCATTCAAGAATACAGTCTTAATGTCCATTTGCCAAATTTCATAATCGAAATAGGCAGCAATGGATAAGAGAATCTGAAACTTAAACATGGCAACTAGCGAGAAGGTCTTTTCATAATCGACCCTCTCATTTTGGGTATAACCCTTAGCCACTAGCCTTTCTTTGATGGTCTCTACTTTCCCGTTTACTCCTTTCTTTCTCTTGTAGATCCACTTACACCCAATGGGTTTTACCCCATCCGGTAAGTCTACAAGATCCCAGATTGAGTTAGAGTACATAGACTCCATACCAACCTTTAACTCGCTTAAAGGTCCGCTTTTTACTAGTCTATCTATCCGGTCAAGGTTAATATGATCAAGCCTTAGATGCCTGAAATACGTGTCATCTTCTGGAGAAATCTTATGTCATTTGGTTTTAGGTTTTTCAACCTTAAACAATTCGGTGTTGAGCAGTGTTGTATGTACTAACTGTTGGAACCATTTCTCCGTTCTACTGGTCACGTAGCGGAAATAGGATTTTAAAATTTTTTATATAGATCGCAAAAGCAATCTGTAACCAGTAAAACTTTGGAACTATATTTTTGGAATAATAAAATTAATATATATCACATATATATTTATTTTATATACAAAAAATTGTATTCAATGAAAGAAAAGAAAAATAAGGAACATACCACCGTTGGAGGCTCCTTCGTATTTTTTTATGTAGCTCCTTGTCTGTACCACTACGTCTTCCTTGCTATGTCCCGGCACCGGTAACTTGCGTGTGGGCGCGTCACGTTGACAGGAAAAGTGAAGAGGTAGAATGAAGAGGAGTTAGAGAGATACTATATCTCTCCGATCACTTTTCTTTTTTTCTGTATCTCTTGCGTAAAAAAAACTTTGAACGTAAAACTCTTTGGTTCCGTTGTCTGTTCAATTAAAAACTCTTTTTAATATATCTATTTTAAGTGACCCAATTAATAAAAACTCTTTTTTATTAATTTATCAGTAACTTTTGAATTTAAACTTTTTAAATTCAATTTTATTTTATTTTATTTAATAAATGAGATAATCCTATTATCTCTTTATTCAAAATAAAAATAAAAATAAAAATAAACTATTATCAGACTTTTGAATATAAACTTTTTAAATTCAAATTTATTTTATTTTATTTAATAAATGAGATAATTCTATTATCTCACTATTCAAAATAAAATGTCAACTATCATCCTCCTCTTATGACTAATTACATAATTAAATAATCTTATTATTTAATTGTTATAATTGTCATTATTTAATCAATTGAATAATCACATCACTCAATTAACTCCTGACACGTGTCACTTTCGCAACACCATTAATTGGACCATCCAATTAATTATACGTGACCCTTGTTACCTAAATGGATCGGACTAGCAAGGGGACCTAATGGATCCACAATATTTTGAGCTCCGATAATCCTCAGAATCATTAATTGAACTCTTTAATTAATATTCCTTGATTATCAACTCCGGTATTATTCCACTAAAAATCCGAAACTGCATTCTCTCAACTGCAGACGCTTTTACACAGACCGATATCACTCGGTGTCCATCGATATAGCTATTACATATGGTGTGACCCTCCACAGTAGTTCATAATTAGAGCTGGGTCATAATGTCCGTTATACCTCTCTAATTACAAATATCCTTTAAGCACCGTTGATTCTCAAATGAACAATAAATCATGTTTCTTCACAGAATCAGGAGAGCGTTCATATTGTTCAAACTCCGAATCAACCCTTAAGGGAACGACTCTCTACTTCTCACAAGGAGTGGATTCCACTATTGTGTACAAACCTTCCTAGCCACAACCCAAACCGTAATCCTAACATACGGAGAATTTTAATCGGGAATAATCATCCGACCTCACCAATGGTATATCAAAGATCACGATCTAACCTGAAGGAGTCGATAAGACACTCAGGATTGAGATCACCCACATATAGCCATCATAAGTTGATATATATGAATCTCATCGGTAAACGGATCTTGGTGAGAGATTCATATAGATCATGACCCAGTCCTATATGATCACATCATACAAGGTGCCTCCATTCTCATATCTCCATATGAATGATTCAGGATAGAATCATCGTACAATACAGAATGGACCGCAGCTATAGATTAACTACAAATAAAATACCCAGCTTTATTTGCTATCTATGGACTCTTTAGATTGCACATCTCTTACTGTATCCATCTGTATATGACAATCATATACACAGTATGAGATTACATCCGAAAATCTAGGATGTTATAATGCACAAGTTTATATAATATAAATGACATGATAAGAATAAATTGAACTCTTCTTTTATTTATTTATAAAAAACCATTTACAAATTACATCTTTAGGGAAAAAACCCCAACAATCTCCTACTTGCACTAAAGCATGTGAGGCATATGACGTAACCCTAGACTTTTAGGTGACCCATGAATACATTAGCCGGTAAGGTCTTCGTAAATGGATCAGCATGATTGTCTTGTGAGGCTATCTTGGTGATGATCACATCTTCTCTCTGCACTATCTCTCTAACAAGATGATACTTCCTTTCTATATGCTTCCCTCTTTTATGACTTCTTGGTTCTTTGAAATTAGCCACAGCACCACTGTTATCACAATAAAGTGTGATGGGCCTATCCAAATCTGGAACAACTTCCAGATCACTCAAAAACTTGTGGAGCCAAACAGCCTCTTTAGCAGCTTCACAAGCGGCTACATATTCGGCTTCCATGGTAGAGTTAGCAATATAAGATTGCTTAATACTTCTCCGCACAATGGCTCCACCACCCAGGGTGAAAACGGATCGAGACGTGGATTTCCTAGAATCCATGTCTAACTGAAAATCAAAATCCGTGTATCCTAACGGGATCAAATCCTGTCCGGAATACACGAGCATATAGTTTCTCGTTCTCCGAAGATACTTGAGAATGGTCTTGACTGCAACCCAATGATGTAATCCCGGGTTGGACTGGTATTTACTGATTACTCCCACTGCATAGCAGATGTTCGGTCTCGTGCATAACATAGCATACATGAAACTTCCTATTGCAGATGCATAGGGCACACGTCTCATATCCTCAATGTCTTGAGGTGTCTTAGGACATTGTTCCTTAGACAAGTGAACTCTATGCCTAGAAGGTAAATTACCTTTCTTAGAGTTCTGCATCGAAAATCAAACAAGAATCTTATCGATATATGATGCCTGAGACAGTGCTATGAGTTTGTTCTTACAATCCCTTATAAGTTGGATCCCTAGAACATAACTCGCCTCTCCCAAATCTTTCATTTGGAATTGCATAGCTAGCCAGCCCTTGACGTTAGATAACACTCCAACATCATTCCCAATGAGTAGGATGTCATCTACGTATAGGACTAAGAAAACTATCTTTTTGTCAATGATGCACTTGTATACACAAGGCTCATCAACGTTTTGCTTGAAGCCATAAGTTTTGATCACATCATCAAACCTTATGTTCCAAGATCTAGATGCTTGCTTAAGTCCATAAATGGACCTTTGCAGCTTGCAAACTTTTTGCTCTTAATTTGGGGACACAAATCCTTCTAGTTGCATCATATAGATGTTTTCGTCAAGATTGCCATTTAAAAATGCAGTCGTGACGTCCATTTGCCAAATTTTATAATTGAAATAGGCTGCAATGGATAAGAGAATCCGAATAGACTTAAACATGACAACTGGGGAGAAGGTCTCTTCATAACCGACCCCCTCTTTTTGGGTATAACCCTTAGCCACTAGCCTTGCCTTGAAGGTCTCAACCTTCCCATCTACTCCTCTCTTTCTCTTGTAGATCCATTTACACCCAATGGGTTTTACCCCATCCGATAAGTCTACAAGATCCCAAACTGAGTTGGAGTACATTGACTCCATCTCGAGATTCATGGCTTTGAGTCATTCCTCTTTATCAGGATCTTCCATTGTATTCTTAAATGACAATGGGTCATCCACACTATCAGTAGAGACAACATCTTGTCCCTCACCTATACCTAAATAGCGTTCAGGTTGTATCACAACCCTCCCACTACATCTAGGTGGTAGTGTATTCCGATTAGGAATCATCTGACTCTCAAATGTTTGTGGATCAACAACTCTTGTTAATGGAGTGCTAGTCTCACCAGGCTCGAGTTTATTTAACACAATCTTGGATCGAGGCTTATGGTCACTAATATAGTTATCCTCAAGAAACGTTACATTTGTCGATACAAACACTTTGTTATCTTCAGGACTATAGAAGTATCCGCCTCTGGTCTCTTTGGAGTATCCTACAAATGGCATACTACAGATTTGGAGTCTAGCTTTCCACTTCTATTCTTCAGCACGTGTGCTGGACACCCCCATATGCGGAAATGTCGCAAACTAACTTTACGACCATTCCACAACTCTAGGGGAGTCTTAGGAACAGATTTGGATGGCACTACATTCAAAATGTATGCCGCTGTTTATAATGCATATCCCCATAAGGAATTTGGTAATGACGAGAAACTAATCATAGATCTCACCATTTCCATTAGGGTTCTATTTCTCCTCTCCGCTACACCATTTTAATGAGGTGTACTCGGAGCTGTGAGTTGGGATATTATCCCATGCTCGACCATAAAGTCTTTAAACTCTTGGTCAAGGTACTCACCCCCACGATCCGATCGTAGAGACTTGATAGTCTTACCTAACTGATTCTCAACTTCAGCTCGAAATTCTTTGAACTTTTCAAAAGCTTCCGACTTACGTTGCATCAGGTAGACATATCCATATCTAGAATAGTCATCTATAAAGGTGACATTATACTCATAACCACCCCTGGCTTTAACATTCATCGGTCTGCAGACATCAGTATGTATAAGCTCCAGTGGCTCTTTAGCTCTAAGGCCTTTTCCAGTAAAAGGTCTCTTAGTCATCTTACCTTCTAAATAGGATTCACAGACAGGTAAGGTACTAACCTTTAACTCGCTTAAAGGTCCGCTTTTTACTAGTCTGTCTATCCGGTCAAGGTTAATATGACCAAGCCTTAGATGCCAGAGATACGTGTCATCATCTAGAGAAATCTTATGTCGTTTGGTTTTAGGTTTTTCAACCTTAAACAATTCGGTGCTGTGCAGTGTTGTATGTATTAACAGCCTTCACACATACAAATTGTTTTCGTTAATTCCTGAACAAATATTCAGACCATTCTTTGAAATAATAACAGATTTATTATTAAAAGAAACAGAATATAATTGTTCTAACAATTTAGAAACGGAAATTAAATTCCGTGTAAATCCAGGAATATAATAAACATTGTTCAAAAGTAAAAATCTAATATTATTACAAAAATTCAATTTTATTGAACTCACTGCTCGAGCCGACACGACATCCCCCGACCCTACCGCATCGAGAAGGCTCCCTCCTCTAGCTGTGTCCAAGAATCAGTCCACTGCAAAGAAGAACAAATATGGTTAGTGGCCCCCGAATCAACTATCCAGGATGAAGAATCATCTTCCACTAAACAAGATTCAAGAACTAGTAAATCATATTGACCTTTCTGCTTTTTCTTCTTGGCTACCTCCTCTAGGTACTGAGGACAGTTCCTCTTACAGTGTCTGACCTTGTTATAATGGAAACATTTTCCCTTGTCTTTGTTGATGGAGGTGCCTTTCTTTTTGCCTTGGGCTTACCTTTAGCCTTCTCAGTAACCTCTTCCTCTTCTTATTTCTAGAGGAGGAAGATGGTTCGGCAACATTTGCCTCACCGGTCTTCACCTTACTGTCCTTAGTCAAGGCCTCGAAGATGGCGAGCTCATTGAGCAACTGAGTGAGACTGAATTGCAACTTGTTCATCCCGTAGTTGCTCTTAATGCTCACTCGGAAGAGTTGTCAGTATAATGCTCACTTGGCTAGGTTCATCAATGGCTTCGTCATTGATTTCTGCCGTGTTGAAGTAGGACATCATGGTCAGGACATGTTCACGAACAGATGTACCTTCCTTCAGACGAGCGAGCATAGCGGCACGAACAGCTTCATGGCGCTTTTGCTCTGAGGGTTGCCCGAACATAGCTTGCAATGACTCCATGATTTCGAACGCTGTAGCCATTGCTTCATGCTTTGTGACAAGCACTTCTGTCATAGAAGCTAACAGATATGTACGAGCTTTCTCATTAGATGAGACCCACTGCTGGTATACCTCATGAACTCTTTATGGGGCATTGGCAGCAGGCTGTGGAGGACATTCCTCCGTAAGCACAAACTTAAGGTCTTCGGTGACCAAAATCGCGTTTATATTAAGTTTCCACTTTGTATAGTTATCACCAGTTAGTTTATCGTATGCAAGTATTTGTAATAACGCAGAAGACATTATTGCTGAAAAATAAATAAACATCCATTTAGTCATTTATTAAAAAACAAGTGCTAATGCTTTGGCATTAATTTAAACATAATGCATATACATGTTTAACGGACTAGAACTACCCCAATAAAAACAGTTATTACGCCATGATAATCTAATATACCACAAAGAAGTGCCGCCTTAGGGTCGGTCAAGTCCTTATATGTTGGACCGAGATATTCTCAATCAAATAATATTCTAGAATAACTCTTATTCCATATTATTCAACCATCGTTTATTTAGTCAGGTTTTCGATTAACCACATTTAATCTAAACCTTGTGAGTGTAACCCATCATTTCAAATCTCATGGGCTTAACTCCAGAGTGCCGCCTTAGAGTCGGTCAAACCCGAAATACCCCCAGAAATCCTATCTGTTAAGAAGTCAACCTTGGTATTGACCTTTGTGGAAACCCTCCTTAGGGAGGACGAAAGCAAAGCCGTCACGAGGCCCCACTTGGATCTCACGGTGTTGAACTAACGATGGAGACTGCGGGATATATATGTCATATATCCCTCTCCCACTCACTATTTTAAAACTTAGGGTTTTCTATTCGTTAATGCCCCTAGACTCTATAGGATCAAACGGCTAATTTTAATTAAGTTATCTAGGGCATTAACTAATTTATTATTATAATCATATTCTAAATAATTATGATTTTTAACACTTAAAAATCTATAAGTGAATAATCTAAACTTAGGTAAACGTTTCACTAAAGTTAGATTTTTAATTTGGTGTTTACCAAGTTTTAACTATTTAAAACTCTAACACATTATTTTGTTCATTTATTTATTAGGTGATTAATCATATTAAACCTAATTTTAATAAATGACCTTATTAATCTAAATTTATTAAACACTTTAATAACAAGATTAATATTAGGAGAATTACCAAGTTTTTAACTATTAAAAACTAATCCTTTTTCATAGCAAATTATAAATATATTATTTACTATTTTAATATCATTAAAACAAATAATATACAAATGCTATGATGCATATATGACAATATTAACATATATTTGTGTAGGCACACTTAAATCTAAATGACATGTATATGCATGACAATACTAAATTATCATATAATAAAGCATACATGAATTGACCGAGTATTGTAGATTATTTAACCTAAAAAAAAATTAAAAATTAAATTATAAAAATAACCCCAAGGCATTCCTTGATCTTCTTGTAACTTTATATTCTTCCAGTTTCTTTAAGACTCTCTGATTCATCTTATGAATCCAAAATAATAGTTGATTTGTGCACTAAATAAAAAACCTTATCCAACACTGTTGATATGCGCACAAAATAAGAAACCTTATAATATCCAACACTATTGATTTGCGCACAAACAACAGCACAAAAAAAAAAAAATTTCTTTGTGACACCAAACACTTTCTGATTAGCTCATGACATCAGCGCACCCTTGCACATGACATCAGCGCACCAAAACATTAGTGATTTTCGCGCATGACATTACACAGTGGCTGATTTTTGAACATGACCAGTGCACCATAAAATACCCAATCAGTGCGCATGATAATACACAGTAGCGCAACAATTGCGTCTTGTGTCTGCAACCAGCCGATCTAGTTCCGATCACAACTTGTTCTTCAATTTCCAGTATTTTTGTCTTCGATTACATTTTATAAATAAAACTAATACAAAAAACAGAAAACTGAAAAAAAAAAAAAATTATTTACAACCCAGTAAAATTTAAATCCACAACACCATAAAAATTTATGATCAACCATGTTTAAAATTAAACAATTTAATTTAAACAATATATAGTCAAATAAAAAAAAATGTGCCTACACATTCATACATTAGGAGCATTGAAAACAATTTCCTGTTCCCAAAATAAACCGGCTCTGATACCAATTGCTGGAACTGTTTTTCCGTTCCACTGGTCACGCAGCGGAAATAGGATTTTAAAATTTTTTATACAGATCGCAAAAGTAATCTGTGACCAGTAAAACTTTGGAACTATATTTTCGAAATAATAAAATTAATATATATCACATATATATTTATTTTATATACAAAAAATTGTAATCAATGAAAGAAAAGAAAAATAAGGAACATACCACCGTTGGAGGCTCCTTCGTATTTTTTCCTGCAGCTCCTTGTCTGTACCACTACGTCTTCTTTGCTATGTCCCAGCACCGATAACTTGTGTGTGGGCGCGTCACGTTGTCAGGAACAGTAAAGAGGTAGAATGAAGAAGAGTTAGAGAGATACTATATCTCTCCGATCACTTTTTTTTTTTCTGTATCTCTTACGTAAAAAAAACTTTGAACGTAAAACTCTTTGGTTCCGTTGTCTGTTCAATTAAAAACTCTTTTTAATATATCTATTTTAAGTTACTAAATTAATAAAAACTCTTTTTTATTAATTTATCAGTAACTTTTGAATTCAAACTTTTAAATTTAATTTAATTTAATTTTATTTAATAAATGAGATAATCCTATTATCTCTTTATTCAAAATAAAAATAAAAATAAACTATTATCAGACTTTTGAATTTAAACTTTTTAAATTTAAATTTATTTTATTTTATTTAATAAATGAGATAATCCTATTATCTCACTATTCAAAATAAAATATCAACTATCACCCTCCTCTTATGACTAATTACATAATTAAATAATCTTATTATTTAATTGTTATAATTGCCATTATTTAATCAATTGAATAATCACATCACTCAATTAACTCCTGACACGTGTCACTTTCGCAACACTATTAATTGGACCATCCAATTAATTATACGTGACCCTTGTTACCTAAATGGATCGGGCTAGCAAGGGGACCTAATGGATCCACAGTATTTTGAGCTCCGATAATCCTCTGAATCATTAATTGAACTCTTTAATTAATATTCCTTGATTATCAACTCCGGTATTATTCTACTAAAAATCCGAAACTGCATTCTCTCAACTACGGACACTTTTACACAGACCGATATCACTCGGTGTCCATCGATATAGCTATTACATATGGTGTGACCCTCCACAGTAGTTCATAATTAGAGCTGGGTCATAATGTCCGTTATACCTCTCTAATTACAAATATCCTTTAAGCACCGTTGATTCTCAAATGAACAATAAATCATGTTTCTTCACAGAATCAGGAGAGCGTTCATATTGTTCAAACTCCGAATCAACCCTTAAGGGAACGACTCTCTACTTCTCACAAGGAATGGATTCCACTATTGTGTACAAACCTTCCTAACCACAACCCAAACCGCAATCCTAACATACGGAGAATTTTAATCGGGAATAATCATCCGACCTCACCAATGGTATATCAAAGATCACGATCTAACCTGAACGAGTCGATAAGACACTCAGGATTGAGATCACCCACATATAGCCATCATAAGTTGATGTATATGAACCTCATCGGTAAACGGATCTTGGTGAGAGATTTATATAGATCATGGCTCAGCCCTATATGATCACATCATACAAGGTGCCTCCATTCTCATATCTCCATATGAATGATTTAGGATAGAATCATCGTATAATACAGAATGGACCGCAGCTATAGATTAACTACAAATAAAGTACCCAGCTTTATTTGCTATCTATGGACTCTTTAGATTGCACATCTCTTACTGTATCCATCTGTATATGACAATCATATACACAGTATGAGATTACATCCAGCAATCTAGGATGTTATAATGCACAAGTTTATTTAATATAAATGACATGATAAGAATGAATTGAACTGTTCTTTTATTTATTTATAAAAAACCATTTACAAATTACATCTTTAGGGCAAAAACCCCAACATTAACGGCCTTAACACATACAAATTGTTTTCATTAATTCCTGAACAAATATTCAAACCATTCTTTCAAATAATAACATATTTATAATCAAAAGAAATTGAATATAATTATTCTAACAATTTAGAAGTGGAAATTAAATTCCTTGTAAATCTAGGAATATAATAAACATTGTCCAAAAGTAAAAATCTAACATTATTATAAAAATTCAATTTTATTGAACCTACTGCTCGAGCCGACGCGATATCCCCCAACCCCACACGCATCGAGAAGGCTCCTTCCTCAAGCTGTGTCCAAGAATTAGTCCACTGCAAAGAAGAACAAACATGGTTAGTGGCCCCCGAATCAACTATCCAGGGTGAAGAATCATCTTCTACTAAACAAGATTCAAGAACTAGTAAATCATATTTACCTTTCTGCTTTTTCTTCTTGGCTATCTCCTCTAGGTACTGAGGACAGTTCCTCTTCCAGTGCCCGACCTTGTTACAATGGAAACTGTAACATCCCGGATTTCGGGTAATAAATTTTTGATATATATGAAATTTGTGAAAATGAATTTTTACTATTTGAGGGGGTGTAAATGTAATTAAATGAATTTTCCAGCGAACCGGATTGAATAGTAAAAAATGAAAAATTGGAAAACTGGACCAGAGAGCATCGCGACCTGGTCACGGCGACCACAGGTCGCGATGGCTCGCTCGCGGTGAAAAACGCAATTTCGGGCAGTGAGTACCGCGACCACAGGTCGCGATGGCTTGCTCGCGATGAAAATGGCAAAACCTGGCAGTGAGCAACGCGACCAGCCACCGCGACCACAGGTCGCGATGGACTGCTCGCGATGAAATTGTCAAAAACAGGCAGAGAGCAACGCGACCATTCGCGCGACCAAGGCGCGCTCGCGAGGAAGGCGGTGCGCGCATTCCAGTGAGCATCGCGACCTGGTGCCGCGACCACAGGTCGCGACGGCGGTCGCGGTAGCGAAAAAAATATAAAAAAAAGAAGTGGCTTCTCGAGGAAGCCAGAAATCATCACAGAACAGAAGAGAAAGAAAAGGGAAGAAAAGAAAGAAGAAGAAGAAGAAGGAGAAGAAGAAGAGGAAAGAAAGAGAAAAGAGAGAAAGTAAGTGTAGGAGAAAGGAAAAGGAAAGACGAAATCGTAGAACCGCGATTCTCGAACGAAAACACGGATTCCAAGTAGGTGTACGTTTGTTTTCGAAATCGTTACGAAAAGTTTCTCGTTATTGTTTTCGTTATCGTTTTTGTTTCCGTTTCCGTTTTCGATTTCGTTGAAAGATTTCGTTTTTGATTATTCGTATGAAAAGTGTTTATTTTATATGTAAAAATTGATGATTGGTAGATCTATGGTTAATTTCGAACCGTTTTTATGATAGATCATATTTCGAATGTATTTTCGAACATTTCGATTTCGTTAAAAATATTTGATTGAGATTTTCGTAAAACTATTGATTATGTTTCTTGATGAATACTATGTGATTTGGATGTCTATTGAATAATTATTGTTATTGATTACTTATTACGTCATTTACTGTGAGTATAGTTTATCCGAAACGGCCCTAGGATACGTAAACATAGAAATGGATATAGGAGGTTGGTATACCAGCTGGGTTTTACCTAGCAGTACTGCGCCGTTATTATTGTGTGATTGTTGTTGCGGGGCAATCTCGGACAATCACACCGATTTTAGTGATCGTTGTTGCGGGGCAATCTCGGACGATCACAATGATACTAGCGATTGTTGTTGCGGGGCAATCTCGGACAATCGCGATGATATTAGTGATTGTTGTTGCGGGGCAATCTCGGACAATCACGTGATATCAGTGACTGTTGTTGCGGGGCAACCCCGGACGTCACATTGACCCATATTCCAGTCCTAGAATGTTTAGTATTCTAGTGGGCCAGAATTGATTGAAATTCAAAAGTGAAACGAACATTATTGACTTCATTATTGAAATTAAAGTAATTGGAATTGTTTAATGCTTTGATTTTCGAAAGTTAATTGTTTTGAAATGCAATAGAAATGGAATTGTTTTGAAATATATATATTGTGATTTATATACATTTATATTATGATTTATTTAATTGAGTTTTTAGTACACCCACTAAGCTTTATGCTTAGCGCGTTAGTTTGTTTCTAACGCGTAGGTACCAGGAATCCAGAGGAGGCTAGAGACTGAAGGAAGAGCAAGTTGCAGACCGAGTCACAAGATTTATACAGTTGGGTAGCTATATTTATGATATGTGTATATATATTCTGAAAGCATGCATATACAGGGAATTTGTAAATACGTTTTGTAAAATGTTTTGTAATTAATTATTGTATGATTTCTGTCTTTTATTATTTAAATGTAAATAGTAAAGTCTGATTTGTTTTAGTTTATAAATTGTGATTGATAAGTCGCACTAAACGGCAGAGTGCGCAATTGTTTGAAATTGATATTGAAGTGTTATTGAAATTGGAATTGAATTGATTTGTGGAAAACAGGTTTTTGGAAAGTCCGAAAAACAAACGGTACTCTGCCGGATTTTCTTTTGTAAAAAGTTTAATTAGTTTTATGGGCTCACAATGATTTTTGAAAACATAGAAAACTGATTTTAAAAGTTCTGAAAACCGGTAGCGCTCCCCGGGTCGGTCCGGCCGGTTCGGGTCGGGGGGTGCTACAATTTTTCTTGAAGAGTATTGTGTGAATTGGATGTTTATTGAGCAACTATTGTTTACTGAGTAACTATTATGAAATTTATTGTGAATCTAGTTTATCGGAAACGGCCCTAGGATACTTAGACATAGAAATGGATATAGGAGGTTGGTATACCAGCTGGGTTTACTGAGCAGTACTGCGCCGCTATTGATTGCTATTGATGATTATTATGTACCTCCTCATGGATTCGTCCAGAGGCAGGGAGACACGTACCTCCTCAGGATTCATCCTGGGGGTTGGGAGCCACGTACCTTCCTAAGGATTCGTTCCTGGGATAGGGAGTTATGTACCTCTCTAGGTTCCGTACCCACGGTCCTAGAGTAGGGAGATGCGTACCACTCTTAGGATTCGTCCTAGGGTGGGAGTTTGACCCATATTCCAGTCCTAGTATGTTGAGTATTCTAGCGGACCAGAATTGATTTGAATTGAAAAGTGAAGTGAATATGATTTTATCTAGTGGTTTGAAATCGATTTAATACGTGTAATTCAATGTTTATATTAAATGATTATTAAATGAGTTGCAAAAATGAATTGAGTAAGAATATTGTTTTAATTGTGATTGCGGTTTGATATGGAAGGTAAATTGATTTATCAATGACTAGAATGTGATTCGTTACTTATTTAAAGGTTATTTATAATTTTTATGTACACCCACTAAGCTATATGCTTAGCGCGTTAGTTTTGTTTCTAACGCGTAGGTACCAGGGATCCCGAAGAAGCCAAAGACTGAAGAGAGAGAGATTTGCTGACAGAGTGCCCAAAGTTATCACAGTTGGGTAGCTATATTGTTGTTACATGTATATATTCTGAAAGCACGCATATACAGAGGACTTGTAAATATGTTTCGTAATATGTTTTGTAACTGTAATTAATTATTTTACGATTTCTGTCTTTTATGCCTATTATGTTTGTAAATATTAATTTCTGAATTGTTTTATTTTATAAACTGTATTGGAAAGTCGCACTGAACGGCAGAGTGCGCAATTGTTTGAAAATAATATTGAAGTGTTGTTATTGAAATTGTATTTGATTGAGTTGTGAAAAACAGGTTTTGGAAAATCCGAAAACCAAACGGAACTCTGCCGAAATTTTTGTAAAAAGTGTATGTATTGGGCTCACTCGAAAATGGTTTTAAAATTTATAAATTATATGGTTTTTCAATGGTTTGAAAATCTATCGATGGGCTCACAACGATTTTGGGATTATAAAATGAATTTGGAAAGTTTTGAAAGTCTGAGTAGCGCTCTCTGGGTCGGTCCAGCCGGGTCGGGTCGGGGGGTGTTACAAGGTTGGTATACCAGCTGGGTTTACTGAGCAGTACTGCGCCGATACTGATTGTTATTGATGATTATTATGTACCTCCTCATGGATTCGTCCAGGGGCAGGGAGACACGTACCTCCTCACGGATTCGTCCTGAGGGTTGGGAGCCACGTACCTTCCTAAGGATTCGGTCCTAGGATAGGGAGTTATGTACCTCTCTAGGTTCCGTATCCACGGTCCTAGAGTAGGGAGATACGTACCACTCTTAGGATTCGTCCTAGGGTGGGAGTTTGACCCATATTCCAGTCCTAGTATGTTGAGTATTCTAGAGGGCCAGAATTGAATTGAATTACATGATATGTTTATAAGTGCTTTTTGAAATCGATTTAATACGTGTGATTCAGTGTTTATATTAAATGATTGTAAACGGATTGTGTATTTCAGTGTTTATATTAAATGATTATTAAATGAATTACGAAAACGAATTGACTGAGAATATTGTTTTAGTTGAGCTTATGGTTTGATTTTGAAGTATATATGTATATACATTGTGATTTGTTTCCTATTAAAAGTTATTTATGATTTTTATTTTTAAGTTTAGTGTACACCCACTAAGCTATATGCTTAGCGCGTTAGTTTTGTTTCTAACGCGTAGGTACCAGGGATCCGGAAGAGGCTAAAGACTGAAGAGAGAGAGAGTTACTGACAGAGTCCCAGAGTTATCACAGTTGGGTAGCTATAATGTTGTTATATGTATATATTCTGAAAGCATGCATATACAGAGGATTTGTAAATATATTTCGTAATATGTTTTGTAATTAAATATTTTATGATTTCTGTCTTTTATTATTAGAATGTTTGTAAATATCGACTCTTGAATGATTTTATTTTATAAACTGTTGATAGAAAGTCGCACTAAACGGCAAAGTGCACAATTGTTTGAAAATGATATTTGAAGTGTTATTGAAATTGTATTTGATTTGTGTTGTGAAAAACAGGTTTTGGGAAATCCGAAAAATAAACGGAACTCTGCCGAATTTTTGTAAAAAAAAAAATTTATTTATTGGGCTCACTTGAAAATGGTTTTAAAACAATCAACTATTTGGTTTTTTTTTTTTTTTTTCAATGGTTTGAAAATCTATCGATGGGCTCACAACGATTTTCGATTTATAAAATGAATTTGGAAAGTTTTGAAAGTCCGAGTAGCGCTCCCTGGGTCGGTCCAGCCGGGTCGGGTCGGGGGGTGTTACAAAAAGTTTATAGAATATAATATAAAAATAGTAATATTAGATCTTTTTTGATATGGTACATCAAAGGAAGGGGTATATATAGTTTTTAGGGAAGGGTGTTTTTATAATTTGGAGAGGGTGGGGGGCTGGCTGGCTTGATGACCATTGGGCCAAGTGGGTAACCGTGGTGCCAGCCCAGGGGTTACTTTTTTTAATTTTAATTCATATTAAAATAATGTGTCATGTGAATTATCAACACTATATAAATTATTAAATTTAGTAAGTAATATGGAAAAATTGACAACTTATATATTACATTATTGACATTAATTTGAATAAGTTTTTTAGGCAACCTAATATACTCATATAAAAAATAATAATTACTTAACATGGTAAGAATTTATTATTTACTATAGTAAACTTTTTTTATTTAATTTTTAAATTCTTAATGTATATCTAAAAAAAATAAAAACCTTTTTAAATTAATAAATAGCATAAGTTATGCATATATTACCTAGAAGTGTCAATAAGGTGGCACTATTTAACTAAATTTCCTTTCATTGCACTCAACTACCCTGACTTATAACGTAATTGCACGTTTAATATCAGTTTTGCTATAATTGCACTCAAGTATCCTGTAATCCGTTGACCGCCGTTAAAGTAACGGTTGACCAAACGGATTTAGGTAAAATGACGAGACTGCCCCTGCAAAGGAAAAAAAAAAATTGAAAAGTCAGATCTGGGTTCGATCGCTAGCCCAGCAGCTGGGTTTGCGTTCAAACCCAGTGCCTGGGTTCTATCGCAAACCTAGGTTGCTGGGTTAGCGATCGAACCCAGATCTGACTTTTCAATTTTTTTTTGTTTTTTCCTTTGCAGGGGCAGTCTCGTTATTTTACCTAAATTCGTTTGGTTAACCGTTACTTTAACGGCGGTCAACGGATTACAGGGTACTCGAGTGCAATTATGGTAAAACTGTCATTAAACGTGCAATTATATTATAAGTCAGGGTACTTGAATACAATTCTCCCTAAAGATAATCCTTTGTTTTGGGTGGATGATTTCCCGCCCAATATTGAGAGCCTCCTCGTTGAGGACTCCAATATCGCTTTGTAATGTTTTTTACTGGTTGACTGCAATTCGCCTTTCTCTCTAAATAACAATAATAATAATAATCTCTTACTTAACAGACATATATCAATGACCGAAAAATGAATAAAAACTATATTTTTAGAATATAAAGAATTGTACATTAATATTGATAGTGAAATTGGAAAGAATTGTATTTCAAAATATAAATATGAATATACAATAAGGAGTGTTTATAGGTTACATAAAATAAGCAAATAAAGCATAAAATCTCTTATATATGGAAACTAGCATAATATATTACATACATGAAAAATTAGAAAATGTCACAATAATTTTATATAACATATAATAACAATATAATATTGAGTGATACTGATCGGACTGATATGGTAATAAATATATTTAAAAATATATATAAATTTTTAAAATTTTTAATCCAATAATTGGTTAGTGAAGATCATAATGTAATGGTGCTAGCTTCATGGTGATGCGCCATACATAATATATGAAAAGATTTTTTTTAAAACTATTATAATTAATTTAAAATTTTGAAAGACGAGATACGTTCGAATCTACGATCTCAATAATATAGGTGTGATTGAGGAGTATATCATTTGTATAATCTCGTCTTGTTATGCATCAGAAAAAAAATTTGATAACAAGGTTTCAATTAATAAAATTAGGTGGCGTGTGCATGAGCATTATTAGAGAATTGCGTATAAAATTAAATGAACAGAATATAAAATATTTTATATAAAGTTGACGTTTGCCAGGACATCTTTGATAATGATGAACCTAACATCTTACCATTGTAGTAAAATTCATGGTGTTGGCCCAAAGAAGTTAGTATCACCTGTCTAATTTTATTCCTTAGATCATCTTCGATGTATCACCAAATTAATATTTTTTATCAATTTAGTGTGATTTGCTGCACCAAATCACAACTTTTAAAAAAATAATAATATTTGGTGTTGCTACGGAGCAACATCAAATTTTTTTGACTTTATGTTAATCCCCATTCTGCTGTCCATTGTTTTGTTTTGTTTTTATTCCTTTTATATTTTTTTTATTAATTTAATATATTTATAAAATTTATAAATCATAATATTATAAAAAATATATCGCTAGAAAAATCTCGTCGAGATCTTCAAAATGAACCCAATATTATATATATATATATATATATATATATATATATATAATACTTTCACCCTTGAGGTTGTTAGTTCGAGTCGTATCCCCTTTCCCGAATCCCAAATTAATTGTAATTGTTCAAAAAAAAATTATTTAATCCATTTTTTACCTTATCTCTATATTTTTTTATTTTATATATAAAGTATGATTTGATCAACCAGCGAAAAAAATGACTAATTATGTGAATAATTATTTTTAATATTATATGATTAATTATTTAAGAATATCAAAAAAAATTAATTAATCTTGTATAAATTATCAAATAAAAATTAATTAATATTATATAAGAAATAAAATATTCTTTAAATATGCTCTTTACACCAATTTGGTGTCAATCTCTTCTTTGTGTGGTGGTCCGGCATGTTTGGTTTAGGCGCAATAAGGCGGTCCATGGGCAGCTTCTCCTCCCTGTGGGTGATGTGTTGGAGTGGTCCTCGTCCTTTTTGGATGAGTTCCTGGCAGCAAATACAAGGCCGCCTTCGGATCCTGCGATCCCTAGGCCTCCACAGTTATGGTATCCTCCTTTGGCTGATTGTGTTCAAGTTAAATATTGATGCTAGTTTAGCTGTTTCTGCAGGTTTGGTTTGTTTGGGTTTGGTGATTCAAGATAACCTTGGTCAAGTCAAGGCTGCTGGTTCGATGAAGCTTTTAGCCTTCTTTTTGCCGCTTCTGGCAGAAGCTGCGACCGTCCTGTATGGGGTTTGGCTTGCTCTTCGTTCGGGGCTCTCCCCAATTCTGGTGGAATCTGATACTTTGGGTGTTGTTAACGTGATAAAGGGAGGTTCTATTCCGTGTTCAAATTTGGGTCTTTTTGTTTCTGACATTTTTTCTGTTTGTCGTAGTTTGAATATTTTGGGTTTTTCTTTTGCTCCTAGGACTGTGAATAAAGTGGATGATGTTCTGGCTAAGGTTGCTTTATCCGTTGTTTCTGATTGTTTTTGGTCTGAGACCCGTCCTCCGTTGGTGGAGTTGTTGGTCTAGGAGAATTCTCCTGGATAGTTTCTTTGTTGCGTAATATATTCCTTTTCTCAAAAAAAAAAAAACATTAGAGTATACAAAAATTTAGTATAAGAATATTCCATAAAGAAACTTTTTTAACACAACATTGGAGTAAAATGGTGTAAAATTTGTTGCACAACATTGGAGTTACCCTAATGGAATATGCTTATACCAAATTTTTTTTTCACTCCAATGTTATTAACACCAAACTAGTGTAAAGAGCATATTTAAATAATATTATATTATTTATATAATATTAATTAATTTTTATTTGATAACTTATACAAAATTAATTAAATTTTTTTATATACTTAAATAATTAATCATATAATATTAAAAAAATAATTATTCACATAATTAGTTACATATTTTTTAATGGTTGATCAAATCATACTTTAGCTTAAACATACTTTAACACATAAGCTTTTAATTTAATAAACACACTTTATTCAATTTTTTATCAAAACTCATAAACATTTTCACATTTAATTTTCTGAATTGCTACATTACTTCCACAAATGTTCAATTAATGTATTACGAAGTGCAAGGTGAGCCTCCTTATCTTTAATTTGCTTATGTTGAGCAAGGAATTGCTGAAACCAAGTAGTTTCATCTACTACTATCTCAACTTCGGGGGTCGGTGCTTCCCTCTAATTCTCAATGTCTGCATGTGTAACATCCCGGATTTCGGGTAATAAATTTTTGATATATATGAAATATGTGAAAATGAATTTTACTATTTGAGGGGGTGAAAATGTAATTAAATGTATGGTTATTTTATGATTTCCAGCGGACCGGATTGAATAGTGAAAAATGAAAAAGTGAAAACTGGACCAGAGAGCATCGCGACCTGGTCACCGCGACCACAGGTCGCGATGGCTCGCTTGCGGTGAAAAACGCAAAATCTGGCAGTGAGTACCGCGACCACAGGTCGCGATGGCTTGCTCGCGATGAAAATGGCAAAACCTGGCAGTGAGCAACGCGACCAGCCACCGCGACCACAGGTCGCGATGGACTGCTCGCGATGAAAGTGTCAAAAACGGGCAGAGAGCAGCGCGACCACTCGCGCGACCAAGGCGCGCTCGCGAGGAAGGCGGTGCGCGCATTCCAGTGAGCATCGCGACCTGGTGCCGCGACGGCGGTCGCGACGGTGGTCGCGGTAGCGAAAAAAATATAAAAAAAAGAAGAAGCTTCTCGCGAAAGCGAGAAACACACAGAACTCAGACAGAGGCGAGAAAGAGAGAGACAGAGAGCAAGAAAAAGAGAGAGTGACCGAGAAAAGAAAGAAAAAGGAGAGAAAAGAAGAAGAAGAAGAGGAAAGGAAAGGAAAAGGAAAAAGAGATCGTCGAACCGCGATTTCTCGAACGAAAAATACGGTACCGAGGTTGGTGTACGTTTGTTTTCGTTATTAATTTCGTTTTCGTTTCCGTTTCCGATTTCGATTTCGTTCAAAGTTTTCGTTTTCGATTTTTCGTAAGTAAAGTGTTTATTTTATATGTATTTGCTACATCTATTGTTGATCTTGGAACACTTTTATGTTAGATCGCATCTTGATTTTCTTTCGATTTTGTCGATTTCGTTAATAACACATGATTTATATTTTGTATGATTATTGTTGATTTTGGACTGTTTTGTGATAGATCGTATTTCAAAGGGATTTCGTTTGTTCTTCGAATCTGGGAAGTTCTTCTTTCAAAGGAATACGTACTTTGTAGAAAAAACAAGATAGTTTTTTCTTTGAGTGGTTCTCTTGAAATAAACACGACCTTCGAAAATCCCTAATTGTTAATCTTCGAAGAAATCGAACGGTTGGACGTGTTCATCATGGCCCTGTTTTCCACCTTGAAACCGTACGAGCCAGTACCACGTCGGGAGCAATTAAGTAGGATAGCTGCCTTTCGAAACGACCCCTTTTGGAACTCAGATAGCTGGACTCTATATGACAGCGTTTTCTTTAAAAACGAGTCGCTTCAGCTGCTTTGAAAAAATAAATTCCCTCCCAAAAAACTTTACTTCAGGAATTTAGGGAGTATTGTTTTGGGTGATTTTTTGTATTGGGGATTGTAACATCCCGGATTTCGGGTAATGAATTTTTGATATATATGAAATATGTGAAAAATAAATTTTTACTATTTGAGGGGGTGTAAATGTAATTAAATGTAAAATGAAAAATGAAAAAATTGGAAAACTGGACCAGAGAGCATCGCGACCTGGTCACCGCGACCACAGGTCGCGATGGCTCGCTCGCGGTGAAAAACGTAAAAATCTGGCAGTGAGTACCGTGACCAGTCACCGCGACCACAGGTCGCGATGGATTGCTCGCGATGAAAATGGCAAAACCTGGCAGTGAGCAACGCGACCAGCCACCGCGACCACAGGTCGCGATGGACTGCTCGCGATGAAAGTGTCAAGAACGGGCAGAGAGCAGCGCGACCACTCGCGCGACCAAGGCGCGCTCGCGAGGAAGGCGGTGCGCGCATTCCAGTGAGCATCGCGACCTGGTGCCGCGACCACAGGTCGCGACGGCGGTCGCGGTAGCGAAAAAAAGGAAAAGAAGAAGTTTCTCGCAGAAGCGAGAAAACAGAATAGAAGAGAAAGAGAGAGAAAGAGCCGAGAAAAAGGAGAGAAAATAGAGAAGAAAAAGAAGAAGAAAAAGAGAGAAGAAGAAGAAAGAAAAGAAAAGAAAAAGAGGAAGAAGAGGAAGAAGGAAAAAGGAAAAAGAGAAGGGAAAGAAATCGTGGAACCGCGGTTGATCGAACGAAAAACGGTACCGAGGTAGGTGTACGTTTGTTTTCGAAATCGTTACGAAAAGTTTCTCGTTATTGTTTTCGTTTTCGTTTTCGTTTTCGTTTCCGTTTTCGTTTTCGATTTCGTTTCGTTTTGTTTTCGTTTACGTTTTCGATTCTTCGTTTTCGATTTTCGTATGAAAATGGTTTATGTTATATGAAGGAAAATTGATGATTTGCATAGCTATTGTTGATTTGTAATACGTTTACGATAGACAGCATTTGGATCGTGTTTTCGAATATTTTGATTGTTACGATTTGTGAGGAATACTTAATTTAGTTGCTCACAGGATTATTGTTTATGATTTGTAATATATTGTGATTACTTCAAAATTTATTTATTGTAACGGCCCTAGGATACTTAGACATAGAAATGGATATAGGAGGTTGGTATACCAGCTGGGTTTTATTGAGCAGTACTGCGCCGTTATTATTGTGTGATTGTTGTTGCGGGGCAATCTCGGACAATCACACCGATTTTAGTGATCGTTGTAGCGGGGCAATCTCGGACGATCACAATGATACTAGCGATTGTTGTTGCGGGGCAATCTCGGACAATCGCGATGATATTAGTGATTGTTGTTGCGGGGCAATCTCGGACAATCACGTGATATCAGTGACTGTTGTTGCGGGGCAACCCCGGACGTCACATTGACCCATATTCCAGTCCTACAATATTTAGTATTCTAGTGGGCCAGAATTGATTTAAATTGAAAAGTGAACCGAATGATTTTATTGATAGCATTCATTATCGACTTCATTATTGAAATTAAAGTAATTGGAATTGTTTAATGCTTTGATTTTCGAAATTTAATTGTTTTGAAATGCAATAGACATGGAATTGTTTTGAAATATTTATATTGTGATTTATTTAATTGAGTTTTTAGTACACCCACTAAGCTTTATGCTTAGCGCGTTAGTTTGTTTCTAACGCGTAGGTACCAGGAATCCAGAGGAGGCTAGAGACTGAAAGAAGAGCAAGTTGCAGATCGAGTCACAGGATTTATACAGTTGGGTAGCTATATTTATGATATGTGTATATATATTCTGAAAGCATGCATATACAGGGAATTTGTAAATACGCTTTGTAAAATGTTTTGTAATTAATTATTGTATGATTTCTGTCTTTTATTATTTAAGTGTAAATAGTAAAGTCTGATTTGTTTTATTTTATAAATTGTGATGAAAGATTTTGATAAGTCGCACTAAACGGCAGAGTGCGCAACTGTTTGAAGTGATATAGAAGTGTTGCTATTGAGAATTGTTTTTGAATTGAATTGTGTTAAAACAGGTTTGGAAAGTCCGAAAAACAAAAGGCACTCTGCCGAATTTTCGTAAAAAGTTTAATTATTTTTATGGGCTCACTCGAAAAACGATTTTTAAACTATAATTTATATGGTTTTCTGTTTATAAATGAATGTTTAAAAGTTCAGAAAGTCCGAGTAGCGCGCCCCGGATCGGTCCGCCCGGATCGGGTCGGGGGGTGCTACAGGTTTGTTGTATTATAAGTCCGATACGAGGGACCGCATATATGATTTGGGCCCAAAGTACCCGAAGGGCTCAACAAACCATTCTCAGGACTGAGAGAGTTCTCGGCAAAAATAGATAATTGAGATGCTGAACATCAGCCTAAGGTACCTCTCAGATTAGTCAAACATTCAGGTCTAAAGCATCCTAATCACAATAAATGCTCCTGGTGACCCCTGTCACCCGTCAAATCAACACATGCAACATTGATTAGAGCATTATTTTGTCCCGAGCTGCATGCATTTAATGCACCTGCATTTAAAGCTAAACACACCTATACAATGACATTAATTGCAACGTGACACAAACCACCTAGTCAGTGTTTTTCCTCGAGTACCGCTTCGAGAATTTCATTATTGAGGAAGGAAAGTGGGGACCGACCATGAGTACTTCTGGCTGACCATACCTTAACGTGGGGAGCACCAGAAGAATATTGATCTCCTATAAATAGCCACAACAAAGAGGAGCAAGGTAACGTTTTTCCCATACCAAAACCTAATACTCTGTAATTTCATTACAACATCTTTTATTCTACTAAAACTGACTTGATCGTTGGAATATAATCGTCGGCGTAAGTCTGACACTCCTTAACGGTCTTTCTTTGGTTGCAGTTTTCGTCAGCTGACAACTTCATCTTTAGAACTTATTGTGGCCGACCACCCTAACACAAAATCCGACCGCTTTGTTGCCTTGTGTGTCGTGTTTGACTACCGTTGACCACTTGATCCAATTTTCAGTGTAAACAACTCTATTATGCCCATATGTGAAATTTAGGGTTATTCCATGACATTCGAAAAAGCAACAATTTTTATAGTGATTAGTAAGGAAAATTTGAGAAAATTTTAAAAATTCACATATTTCAATGTAAAACGCTATTTGACACACAAATTTTATATGGAACTGTTAGAAATACTTTATTTTGTCCATTTATGAAATTTCATTATGAAACAGTCACAAAATCAACAATTTTTAGAGTGCTTAGTAAGGAAAATTTGAGCCAAATTTAAAAAATCGGATATTTCAATGCCAAACGCAATTTGACGCAAAAATTTTATATGAAACTGCTAAAAATACTCTATTCTATCTAGTCATGGCCATGGTTTGGTTCGAATCGGGCAGTACGACAGTTTTGAACTCAAAACCTGTAACACCCCCTGACCCGACCCGTCTGGATCGACCCAGAGAGCGTTACCGGGTTTTCAAAACTTTTCTTAATTCTTTCTATAATCTACAAACCATTTAAAATCATATAAATTGTATTTTATAAATGTTTTTCTAGTGAGCCCATCAAAAACCAGTTTTAAAAATTTCGGCAGAGTTTCCTCTGTTTTTCAAATTTCCCAAAACCTGTTTTTAACAAACGTCCAAAACATCATAATTTCAACACTTCTATATCAAACTTTCAAACCAATGCGCACTCTGCCGTTTAGTGCGACTTTCCCAAACAGTTTTAAAATTAAACAGTTCATAATTCATTATTTACAATCCTTTGAAAAAGAAAAACATAAATCATAAAACAATTAATTACAAAACATAAATATATAACACATTACATATTCTTGTATATGCATGTGTAATATACAGAAATATATGACTACCCCAAAATGTGGTGACTCTGAATCCCTGTCTGCAACTCTCTCTTCAATCTTTTCCTTCCTCGGTATCTCTGTTACCTACGCGCGATAAACATCAACGCGCTAAGCAATAATGCTTAATGGGTGTATACTAAAATAAATTTCAATGTAATATAAAACAATAAATCTTAAATTCAGAAATTCAGAAAGATATATATAAAACACCCATCATATTTCAATTACTGAATCTTTATAAAATAAAATATTTCAAAAGTTTCTAAGTTTCAATCGTAATAACATTTCTTTATTTTTACATCATTATTTGGCTTTCAGTTCTTAAATGGGGCCTTTTGTACACATAACAGGGTTTACAGGACTGGATTACGGGTTTTACAGTCGGGTTTCCCATCTCATATGAAATGGTATCCCTATATAAACAATCGGTTTCCCATTTCAAAGTGAAATGGTATCCGTATTTTCTCACAGTCGATTTCCCATTTCATAGGAAATGGTATCCGTATAATCATCACAATCATCAGGAATATCGGTGCAGTACTGCTAATTTACCCAATTGACATGTCAATCTCCTATATCCATAATTCCCTATACATATATCAGGGCCATAAAATCAAAATTCAGAGTTTACAGATTTTACAAATTATTCAATCTTCAGATAAATTTCGTATAACAAAAAATTTTCTCAATCAATCCGAAATCAATATTCATCAATATTTGTAAAACAATATATTCGAAAACATATCAAATAACGGAAAACAAATTAATTCATTTATTTCTAGAATCAACGAATATAAGTTTCAATCAAAATCAATAATTAGAAAACAAAACAATATTCGTAAAACTATACTGGTAAATCAGATTTTGAGAACATACGATCTCATTGAAAATATATTAAAATAATCCACAAACAATTCCCACAATATATATATATATATATATATATATATATATATATATATATATATATATATATACAAAAAAATGAAATACGAATATATGAAATCCATAAATATGTTTTCAAACTTACTAAATCAAAAACACATATCGAAAATGATTTCAGAAACGAGTGTACACCAACTTGGATACCGTTTTCTTTTCGACTATTTCTTTCCTGGATTTCCTTTTTCCCTCTTTCCCCTCCTCTTTTCCTTTTCTTTCTTCCTTTCTTCTTCCTTTCCTCTTCTTCCTTTTCTCCTCTTCTTCTTCTCTTCTTTTCTTCTTCTTCTTCTTCTCTCTCCTTTTCTTTCTTTTCTTTTTCTTTCTCTCCCGTTTTCTCTCTTTTTCTTTCTGTTTTCTGGATAGCTTCCTCGAGAAGCTTCACCGCCAACTTATTTTTCTATAAAATTTCGATCGTCGCGACCGCTCATCGCAACCTGTGGTCGCGCCACCTGGTCGCGTTGCTCACTGGAGGAATTTCACCGCTTTCATCGCGATCAACCATCGTGGTACTTGGTCGCGCTGGTGGTCGCCATGCTCACTGCCCAAATTGGACATTTTCACTGCGAGTTCCTCAGCGCGATCTGTGGTCGCGGTGACTAGTCGCGATACTCACTGCCAAAAATCACCATTTTTCACCGCGAGCAACTCATCGCGATCTCTGGTCGCGGTACTCACTGCCAACTTTTCATTCTCTTTCATGCGTTATTTCTAGACCGGTCCACCTGGAAACCATAAAAATATAAATACATTTAATTACATTTTTCACCCCTCAAATTATAAATATTATATCCACATATTCAAAATCAATTATTTGAAATTAGAGATGTTACAAAACCGGTTCCGAACAGATGGCCGGAATTGAGAAACCCGGTCCCGGTTCCGTTTGGCCTAAAACAATAACCAAAACCGCCGGTTAGGAACCGACAGTTCAAGGAACCGTTCGATTCCGGCGGTTCCGGTTCTAACCATTATTTTTTTATATATATTTAATATATATATATATATATATATATATATCCAATACTATTGGGTCATATAAAATAATTTAGAAATAAACATGAGTAAATGACCTAATACTATTGTTGGGTTATATATCACTTTAGTCATATCCCAACAAATGCTCATTCCTTTTATAAGCACTCAACTTCCTACACTACCATTTTCTTTTCAATGTGAGACTACTTATAAGCACTCAACTTCCTATACTATAATTTTCTTTTCAGTATGGGACTACTTACTACCATTTTATATAAAACTTCATCTCCTACACTCCTCTTTTACTTTCAATGTGGGACTAGTGTAGACCATTTTTAACTATATTCTCAAATCCCACATTAAAATTGCACAAGACTTGCATAATCTTTACTTATCTATATATAACCAATTCCACATTGAAAGTGAATATATTTTGAAACTACCTTTGCATATATATATATATATATATATATATATATATATATACACACTTCTAAAGTTTTTATTCTTCATTCACAATGATTTATTACCTTTCGTTTATTCATTAGTTTAATTTTTTTCAACTTTTTATTAATTTTTTTTAATTTTTTAATTCAAAAATATTTTTTTTTTAATTGATGGAGCCGGTTCCGGTTCCGGTTATGGAACCGACGGTTCCATAAAACCGGAGGAGGAACCGGAACCGAGGTTCCTCCTCTGGTTCTAACTGAAACCAGGACCGGGACCTCCACGGTCCCGGTTCTGGTTAAGCCAGAAAGGGAACCGGAACCGGGTTTCGGAACTGTGGCCATGACTAATTCTATCCATATGTAAAATTTAAGGTTATCCCGAGTAAGTCGCAAAATCAACAATTTTTATAGTTTTCACGAAAAGTTAAAAAGTCGCATATTTTAATGCAAAATGCAATTTGATGCAAAATTTTATATAGAACTGCTAGAAATACTATATTCTGTCTATTTGTGAAATTTGAGATCATTCCAAGACAGTCGAAAAATCAATAAATTTTATAGTAATAGTAAGGAAAATTTAAAAAGTCGCATATTTAAATGTAAAAGGCGATTTGATGCAAAAATTTTATATGGAACTTCTAAAAATACTTTATATTCTATCCACGTGTAAAATTTTGGATCATTCCGAGATGGTCACAAAATTAACAATTATTTTAGTGGTTATTAAGGGAAATTTGGCCAAAAAATAAAAAAATCTCATATATTTTCTCCTAAAACATTTTTAAACGGAACTACTAAAATTTCTCTAGTCTACCTACGTTTAAATTGTGGATCCATTCCGGACCAGTTGTAAAATTAACAATTTTTATAGTTTATAAGGGAAATTTGAGCAAACATTAAAAAGTGAGATATTTCATTCCAGAATGCAATTTCTCCAAAATATTTTTCCATTGAACTACTAGAAGTACTCTATTTTATCTATAAATTAAATTGAGCCAATTGCATCGATCTCCCCTGAGGTCCACAAGTGGAGTCAACTTTATCGTTTATTGATAAATACCTCCCCAGCCCTTAGTAAAATTTGATCAAATGTAACAATTGACCAGGAGAAATTTTTATAAAAAAATTCAAAAGTTGACTAACGGGAGGAGAGATCTTTATTAATAAACCCAAAAGTTAAGTCCGCCTGTAATTGAACAAACCTCAAGAGAAGTTGAGGTTATTTACTCAATCAAATTTGTGGCCATTAAAGACGATTGCACAAGAAAAAGTTTTATAATGGTTAACAAGAAAAACGTGGGTAAAAATTAAAATGTCTCATATTTCAACGTAGAATGCGAATTCTCCTAATTCTCCTTAACATTTTTACATCACTTTTTGAGGGATTATGTGCTGTTGCCCTATAAAAGAGTGATATCTAATTAAGGAAATTAAATACCAGTTTGGAAAGACTTCGTCTATCGGCAATAATACATGTATGTTTGAAGGTTAACATACATGACTGAATTATAATTTCATGACTGACCAACATGGCTCTATAATACATGTATATTGTTTAGAAGATTAACAATGGAAACACAAAAAGAGAGGAGAAAAACAAAATGATCAGGAGTTCCATGAATTTTGTTAGAAATGCAGACAGCAATAATGTGCAGCTTCAAAACTACAATAGTTTATGCCCAACTTCTGACACAACTTAAAGAGGCCACATTCAGAGACAGCCATTCAGATTACTGTTATAAATGATATATTTAAACAAATGTCTGCAATGCTTAAACATAATAGAGCTACCACAGCAATATGCTTACTGATTCCAACAAACAAGATTCAGTTTGATGTCTTGGTGGAATTCGATTATGACTTTGTGTACATCTGATCAGATGCCTTGCCCATGTTTTCTTGTTCGACTTTCACACTTGGTTCATCAATTGACATAGAACTCATATCTAAAATCTGCAGTACCAACATCAAGTTTTAGCACTGAGGCATGTATCCACAATTATGATTATCCACATATGTGTATGAAGGTGAATATTCCATGCCTGATCTTGCATGTTTTAACCTCACCTTTGCACTTACAGTCTCGTCTGTATTAGTATCAAAACCTCTAGCATGCTCAGCAGTTCCTTTGTGGCCATCCTAAGAGGGGAAAAAAAAAGAAATAATAAAGCCAGAAATCAAACTACTGTTGAACTAAACAATTTTAGTTCACGCTAGTGTGATCCAAATTCTTAGTCCATATACACACCATATATCCAGCATATATCCAAATTCTTTTACATTCTATATCCAAACCTTAAACTATAAGAATAATGCTAGACAACCCAAATAATTTACCCAAATTTATACTCAAATGATGTGACTTATGAGTTATAACCACCATGATAATCTTGAGATAATGTGATGGATGATGTTTTAATTACAACTTATATGTCACATTATTTGGTCAAATTATTTAGGGAATATCAAAATTAAAAGGTAATGGGATATGTTGCAAACCCAACAAAATTAAAATAGAATATAGCATACCGGATCTTTTGGTTCTGGCTCAATCATTTCTCTCTTTACTCTGCTTGGTAGTGGTTTGCTGTATATATTGCAAATTAGTAGAGGTACAATTATACAAGTCAACCAACAAATTTAAGGGGTAAAACGGGCTACCGTTCGTCATCAACATCCATGTCGGAATCTGGATCCCATCTCTCATCTCCATCATCTTGATCTTCATCTGCCTGAATATTATTAAACAATCAGCAAGTTAGAATGGATTAATCGGATTAAGACACTATTAAATGAACAACAAAAGGGGAAAAAGAGAATCTATCAAGCATACTGAATCCAGTCAGCCAAATTAGTTTCAAATTTCTATTTATTTCATATGCTAAATTGGCAATTTAACAAATGGAGGAGCTTAAAATGAACAGAGCAGCAACATTGTGACAATTTATTTCATATTGCCATATCTTTATTAGTATACCCCAAACTGTTGTGTAAGATGAACACAAAGAAGAATGGAAGATAAAAATTTATAATAAAGAATAGCATCACATAATATTTTTCCGAACAAACAACACTTAACCTACCTGAGGTTCGTTGAATTACACTAGGAATCAAAGTTTGTAGAAACTGACATTGAACTCTCCCAGTATTAAGTTTGACTGCTGAAAAATAAACTCGAGACTCCTCTAGTTAGCGATCCATAGTGGATCTATGACAGATCCACCATGAATCCCTTACTTTTTCTTCTACTTTTCCCTTTTTTTAACGGTCAAACTTAACACCAAAGGAGTTAGTTTGAGTTTTTGCAAACTTTGATTCCGAGTGTAATTCAACAAACTTAAGGTAGGTTCAGTGTTATTTGTTCTCTATTTTCATTATGAATATTCCACCAATATAATTGTTGAATGCAATGACATCGAAAAGAACACAATTAAACATACATAACGTAATAAGTGACAGCAGATTTTACAGACCTCTGGAAGTTCAGTATCAGGTGGTCTTTCCTGGAATTGGACACTAGGTGCATGCTGAAGCTTTGAGAGATAATCGAGGAGCTTATTCTGTATTTCCTCAAGTATTTGGCGTGAATTCTTATTTTCCATATTACTAGGGGCAACATGAAGGGTATAGTCTGGACCGAAATACTCATAATACTCGTGTTGTGGCATCTTGTCATCCACGTCCATACCAAGTGCAACTCCAGTCTGTCTTACGCAACACATTAACAATTTAAAATAATATAATATAGTTGCATCCCAACAAAAGAGTTAAAAAAAATGCATCAAATTATGACACTTCATAACTTCTATCCCAAGTTCTGAACAAGAAGATGAGAACTAATCAGAAATGATGTCATCATCTCATAAATCAAAGCTTCGTTATGATAAAAGTTGATAGAAAATGATGATGAATAACGATTAATAAGAAAAAGAAACAATTAGCAACCAAAAGTAGTTTGACCTGATCTCCGAGCATCAGAATGAGAAAAATTAGAACAAAAAATACAATATGAAGGCCAAAAATCATGTTAGCAACACGGTAGTAGCGAACTGTTTAGCACCTTCTAACCCTCCATCATTTGATATCAAGTAATAAATAAAGTGCAGGTTTTTCCTTGCCTAATGTGACTAAATTTTACCATTTACAACCCACAATGAACCATTCACAACCTTTTGGCAAATGCAATATAATATTGGAAGAAAAAGTGTACCTCATAGCACCAGCAACGAGCCACATTCCGAATTGTATAACCACCACCACCAAGCAGCAATAGTGGCACATTGAATGACCTCATAAACTTGACACATTCTGCATGACCTTTGATTGAAAGATTGAAACATCCTAACCTATCCCCAGATAAGGAGTCAGCACCACATTGAAGAACCACAGCACCAGGTCTAAAAATTTCCATCACTTTTCCCATTATTGGTTTAAACAAGTAATGGTAGCTCTCATCATCAATCCCGTCATCCAATGGAACATTAAGGGAGTAGTATTTTCCTTTCCCATAACCAATATCACGTATGTCACCAGTACCAGGAAAATAATCTCCAAACTTATGGAATGAAACAGTCATAACCCTATCAGTTGTATAAAACGCCTCCTCCACCCCATCTCCATGATGAATATCAATATCCACATATAAAACGCGCTGCAAGGTGGATAAGAAAACAGTTAATAAATTTAGACATATTACAAAGATAATTACAGAACCAAGCACTAATATCCTTAAATAGTCAGGTACTAAAATCATTGAACTGTCACTTGAGTCAAAAAGTTAAATCAAATGCGCAGACAAATTGGTGTATATCATGGCAGCAATGCAAAACTAGTCCTCTTGTCTCAGCAATTTCAACCATCATCTGCTACTTGCTTATTAGATCTGATGCAAACTTAATGAGCAGTTTATTATCAAAACCATACAAACTGTCCTAAGTAATAACATAAGCACTGATAAAGTTGTAGTCTGAAAAGATACCAATTGCCAACCAAGCTATATGGAAACAAACTGTATAGTCCATAATTTGTCAAAAGTATTCATATAATTGAAAATTTGATATGATGACTGAAGGAACCCTCATAGTATGAGAACTATGTCCATGCAATGAAATTTAAACAAAAAAATTCAAAGCACTTGTCCTTGAAAAGTTTTCATTATAACTTAGATATCCTCATCATACTTCATAAATTAAGAAAGAGAGTGGAAGAAAAAAATAAATCATAAAGTAGTTGGTATATGCTACCATGGAAGTGATCTTGGTAATTCAAGATGCAACACTGGATATCTTTTATAAGTCCGTTTCTTACACTATGGGATGGAAAAGATGTCTTAGATTCAGCTTATGTGCCCTACAAACCATATGCAACGAGGCCTAAGTTTCCTCCAGATATAAAATGATTTCGTTATTTCAGCCAAATATTCATGACTATCTTAACAGCAGTGATAGAGATGATGACAACATTTAAAAATGATAAAGATTATAAACAATTCTTCACATAGACAAAGCTAAATACTGAGACCTTTAATACATAGGGTGACAACCATGAATCCTAAAAATTATTGATTAGATGACCAAAGCCACCTACATCTGCCTTAATCCTAAAAATTCTATCAAAATAGGAGATTTTAGACCAATAAGCCTAGCGTCTAGTCTGTACAAAATTATGTTTGAGGTAATTGTTCAACGAGACTATTTCAACTGCCCAATTAACTTTTGTCAAAGAAAGACAGATATTTGATGCAGTTTTGGTAGCTAATGAGGTTGTTGAGGAATGTACAAAAGGGAAGATTGAAGGTATGGTTCTCAAAGTGGATTTGATAAAGCTTAGACCTATTAATTGGAAGTTCTTGAACTGAAGCTAAAGGTTTGGGAGATAAATGGAGGAGATGAATTAAAGGTCGCTTGTCTACCGTTAATGTCTTTTATCTTCATAAATGAGCGTTCAAGAGGTGACTCCAAGAATCTAGAGGGCTTAGGCAAGAAGATCATCCATCTCCATTCCTTTTTACTATAGTGGTAGATGGATAAGTAGATTGATAGAAACAGCTCTTAATGTGCTGTCCTAGCTTTATAATGGGTCATTTGGCAAGAAAGTAAGAAGAGAAATTTCGAAGGGAATAGAGAGGAGAATAGTGAAACAAAATTTAGGGATCGAACGCAATTTTTAGCTTCATTCTGGGCCTTTCTTACTAAAGAATTTCAGATACTTCTTTTCTTTTTCTTTTTCTTTTTTTTTATTTCATTCAGTTCAGTTGGAAGGGTGCTGTGAGATTATTTTACTTTTGGGGGGCCTTATTTTGGTGTCTGATATTGGCTTTGGGATCAATTACTGTTTGTATAGTCTTTTGTAAAGTGTTTTGGTTTGTCCATATAGCTCTTTTTTTTGGACTACTTGTTCACCTTTTTTGTGTTTTATTTCTTTCTTGTTTCTTATAATATTAACATATGTGTGTGTGTGTTATTTTCAATAAAAAAAAAATTCTGTTTCCATTGGAATAAATTTATTTGTTGAGGATTCAACAGTCACTTTGTTAGAACGTTATCTAGCCTTTATCCTCCTTCTGCTACCCCACTATGTCATGCTCCTATGTTAATGTCATGAAAACATGTATACAGCAGTAAAAGGTAACTGAAATTTTCTTTTAAAGTATTTAACAAAAATGCAAACAAACCTCATGTTGTTTAAGGAGCTCCAAAATTGCCAAGACAATATCATTGACATAGCAAAATCCAGAAGCTTCACATTTCTTAGCGTGATGCAGTCCGCCCGCCCAATTGATAGCAATATCACATAGACCATGGTTCAATTTGACAGCACCACCAACTGAGCCACCAGCATAAGTTTGACAGAAGGAGTAAAGACCATCAAAGACAGGGCAATCCTCACCAACATTAAAACGCTTGAGTTGCCTCAGCTGATCCTGCTGAGTTTCAGGGGTAATACTCCTAAGGAAGGACACGTAATCATCGGCATGGAAGCGGCAAAGATCCCTATCTCTGGCAGGGAAGGGCTTGTGAACTTGCATGTGCTGAAGCAATCCATAGTGGGCGAGAAGGGCATGTGTCATTCTAATTCGATGGGGCTTCATAGGGTGACCCTGGCCATAGTAGTAATTGCCCACCTCTGGATCGTAGAAGTAACACACCTTCCTCTTAACTCCATCAGCTCCAGATGGTAACGAATTGCCTCCGGTATCCATTTATATGAATATATATATTGACTCAAAATTTTTTGCTAATTATCCAGAGTCACAAAGAATGAGAAATCTTTATACAAAAACTAAAGCATGTATATACTATATACTAAATCGTTAATATATACTATGGAAGAAAACCAATTAGTTTGAAAAAAATGAGTTAACACATAATAAAGGCATACAGTAATCCAATAAACAACGAAAATGAACAAAAGAGCAAAGGAAAAGAATAATTTTCATGATAAAAAATAAAATAAAATAATGGAAACCCGGAGATTAATTGAATAGAAACCCAATGGATCTGGGTTTTCCACGGATAAGCAAAGCAAGAAAAAAGAAGACATAATATAATAAAAATCAGAATTCGAAGGATACAAGTTTAAAACAGAGAAGAAACAATTACCCGAGAGGCATGGCCGACACGAACTATACTGAAAATAAGGTTAATAAGGAGGAGTTTGGGTTTGGAGAAGACGAGAGAAGCGCAGCAGTTTCTAGTACGAGTGTTTGCGAAGAAACAAGAATGTGTGTATTTTTTGGCACTCTCGACCAAGTTTCTCTCTTTTGAAAATTGGAATTTTACTCTCTCTGTCCTTATAAATTATCAAAAATCACTTCAATGCTTAGTGGGTGTATTCAATTTTGACTTTTAATTACTTTTATAGACTTTTTTTAAATGATAGATTTTTATAGACTTTTATTGACTTTTATAGCGTTTACAGAATTCTAATAAATTTTTATAGACTTTTATGTACTTTCATTTTAAAAGATTTTTATTGACTTTGATAGGGTTGAAAGAAATTCTATAAATGACTTTTATAGACTTTCATTTTAAAATAAGTGCATATTATATTAAAATTTGTTGGATGGTGTATTAAAACAAGCACATAATGTAAAAAAAAATATGATACATTTTTTAAATAAATAATACATACCCGTTGATGACTTGACAACCAAAATAATAAGTTTTTTAAATAATTTAATTGTTTATTAATATAATATCTTTAATCTAAAATAAAACAAATACCGCAACGAGAATTAAAACCTAAAAAACCCTAACAATTTCAAGCTTCATGAACCATATTTATCCAAACTCAAATGATAAACAACAAGAAAAAGAATTCGATAAAAAGAAAACAATTAGGGAAAGAACAAAGTGAAATGAGAGATATATCCCTCTTTATATTTATTATTTTTGTGGAATTGCACTAAATTTTGAGCAACAATAAGATATGATCTTTTGATTTTATTCTATCATGGTGATTTTTTTAATAAGCATGTATTTCGATGTCATATGGACATAAAATTCTTTGCTTTTTTATTTTTATTTTTCTTCTGTTACTAATTGTTTGCATAAGTTCATATTATTCTGATTACGCATGTCAATGATATATTGATTGTCTAAATTATATTTATTTTCTGACTCATTTGTTATAAATTTATTATATCAATTGTTGCACTCTCCTTACTATAATTTACAATAAAAAGCTTCAATGGGATTTTACAAAAAATAAAAAAAAAAACATAATTTGTATGTCGAGTCCAACCAAGTCGATTCTTTTAAGAAAAACTATTGCTATGTGGTCTAACAATTCGAAATTGAAACATTGTTAACAATTCGAAATTGAAATTAACAATGAGTCATTATATCATGATTGAGAAACTATTGCTTCTCAGAAAAGGCTCATTAATTTGTATGGTGTATTCAATATGGATTTTTATATACTTTTTAAAAGTCTACAAAAGTTTTGAGGTATTCAATATGGACTTTTTTAAAGTCCATAAAAGTCATGGGGTATTGAATATAGACTTTTATGAAGTATAAAAAAGTTATGGGATATTCAAAAAGTTCATAACTTTTATGGACTTATAAAAAATCTAGACTTTTGTAGACTTTCAATTTGCATGATATAATGAGCCTTTTCTGAGAAGCTCTATAGTTTCTCAATCATGATCCAACAGTGCAATGATGTGTTTGCCGTGGCTGGTCGCAGTCGCATTCCAGTGCTCAATAGTTGTGACTCGCAACCATAGATCGCAATCCTGTGATTGTGGTCTAGTCTCATGGTAATTCACTGGAGGTGACTCGTGACCCTCTAGTCGCGGTATGGTCCCACCGTCACTCACTGTTGGTGACTCGCATCCTTGTGATTGCGGTTTTACCTAACGTTGACTCATTGTTTATGACTCATAATCCAAGCTCGCGACTGTTGCACAGCAGTTCGTGGTAGCGATTAGCTATTGGGACTCACTTATTAAGCTCCCTATAAATAGTTCCTTATCTCATTTCTCTCATATCTCTTATAAAATTTCTGAAGAACAAAAAGAGAGAGAAACCTTAGAGAAAAAGATCTCATCATCTACCAACCCTAGAGAGTTCCTAAGTGATTTCTGATCATCGCTAAGGAAAATCCAACTCTACTTGCTCACTTCCTTGATGGTAAGGTTAGCTTTCATTTTAGCTTCTTTTAGACCTAGAAATCTTTGATTTCTTTGGGTGAGATGTTATATCTATCTAGTGTTAGGTATTGATTGAGGATTGTTGATATTTTAGGTCTAGACTTTGTTTAGAATCTGGTTGGCCTAATTTTTAAGTGGAATTTGAACTAGAGTAATTTATGTTGAATTTAACTCATCTAGTTTACATAGAGTAATTGGTTATCCATGTTCCTTCGAAAAACCAAAAAATATAGTGTTTCCATAAACTCCAAAACCTTCAAAATCCATTGATCAAGATTGCACCTACAAAATTAAAATCGTGAAAAATGCTAGAAGTTGGAGATACAGATAGGCTGCGAGTATAATATATTTTACTGACATCAGAATCTTGTCAAAAACTTATAAGCTTCTCTAGTCTAGCATTTGTATTTTCAATGCTCGTAAATCCTATTATATCAAAATTTAGGTAGTTAACATGTATTTTATATAAAATAGGATTTACGAGCATTGAAAATACAAATGCTAGACTAGAGAAGCTTATAGGTTTTTGACAAGAAAGTATGCAATTATTCCCTGCTAAGTTTGCAATCATTCTCTGATAAGTTACAAGATGATACAGAAAATTACCAAAGACATGGCACCTGACTTTTGGTTACATCACATTGGTAATAATAATACAAAAATTGTCCCATGGACATGTGACTTACCCTTTTTTCTCCAAAATATAAAAAATTTATGTAAAGCTTTCAATTTATACAAATCGAGAACTAGAATGATTTGAAACCACTCAACTGATCTGATTTATGTGGAACTTTTAGCATTTCTAACCATGCGGTAACTACGTCATCACCAAAACCAGACGCCGCGGCTATCAACAGCTTTCACTGAAGTTGATACCAAGGGCATCCGCCCAAACTCTGCAACAAATCTATTAATACATTGGGTTCTTCTTTCACTGTGACCTCCCAGGCTACTAATTCCAGTTGAACCAATCTCATATATTGTACCTATGGTCACAACATCAATATGTAAAACAGACATTAGCTAAAAAGTAAAGAAAGGAATTATTAACAAAGACAAGAATAATCAAACTTATAGCAAAAGAAGAAAACAAGATAAGGATATCTGATGAACAAAGGAAAGGACAGCCTTTCTGATAACAAGACACAGATCAGTTTCAGAAATAATTTCGTAATGATTTTGGTAGCATTGTGTTGAGGACCTAGATTTAAATCCAACAACCAACCCTAATTTGCACGGCAAGCAACACGCACAAGATAGATTTGAATTAGGTCACCTTATTTAGGGTTCATCAACTCTCTAGAACTCGGGTTATTTAGCCCTTGTCCTAGCCCAAATGATCCACGAGTGTGAATCCCAAGAAAAGCTGAATAAATCTAGAACTCGAGCTATTAGCCCGAGTACTAACCCAAGCTTTCTAAAATCTTAGAAAAACCGAAGTAGATAAAATATCTCAATTTTATTGATAATCTGCATAATACTTGAATGAATACAAACCTAATCTATTATACTAACACAATAACCTAACCTAGTCCTAATAGGAAATAAATAATTTGAATCCTAAAACAATTCTAATAGGAAATAAAATTGAAACCTAATACAATTTGAATACTAAAAACCTAAAAAGAAACTTAAGCAAACTAAATTACCGCTGCCAAAAAAAACCCACAGAACTGCTGGATTTTTTAAAGCACTACAACCTTTTTACTCGAAAACAGTGAGTGTCGCGACTCTTTTGTCGCGACGGTGGGTCGTGACAAAGAGTCGCAGTACTCATTGTCCCGCGAAGACCCTTTCTTTTCCCTTCCTCCTAGTATGGACCTCATCATTCCCCCTTCCTTCAAGAATGTTCTTACCCTCAAGAGCAACATCCGAAAACCTCTTCACCCTGTCATAATAAGTTTCATCTTCATCTTCGTCTTCAAATGCTGACTCTCCGGAATCCTCAATCATTAACAGTTTACCACTCTTACATTGGTGATCCATAGCCCACTTTTCACCACACTTGAAGCATTGATATGTTCTTGTACCTCCTCTCGTGATAGCTTCCTTCTTTTGTTTTAACCTTCGTTTTACAACCCACTTTGGTTTTTTCCTCCTCGAAAGTCTCGATTGCTTAAGGTTTGAGTAATTGCTTCTCTTGTTCTCCTCAAATGCTTTCCTCTCCTTGTAGTTTTCTTCAAATATCTCTATCATCCGTATTGCCTCGCGCAAATTCCGCGGCTGTCTTTAGCTTCACTTCTCTAGCCAACCACGGTTTCAGTCCCTCCGTAAACATCCCAATTAAATGAGTTTCCGACCACCCCCGATCATAGTCTGAAGTCACCGAAATTCTTCAATATAACTCTGGACTCTACCCTCTTGGCAAAGTTTTGCAAGTTGTCCATAGTGATCTATCGTTGGTGATAGCCCCCATTGAGCTAGGAATTCATGTTCAAACGCAGTGCATTCCAATCGTCGACGATCCTGATCGCACTAATCCCTAATCCATCTCCATTAACTATTCGCCTTACAGTCTAGATACATGCTTGCAATGGCTACTTGGTCAATTCTGGTAACCTCATAGACTTGGAAAAAACGGCTGGCTTTGTCCAACCATTCATACGGGTCCCACTTACTAAAGTGTGGAAAATCTACCTTCGGTTTCCTCGGACCTTGATTCCCTCTTTGACCAATTTCATAGACAGCTTCATCAAACTGTCGATTTCTGGGTCTATCGAAATTCGGCTCACCCCTTCGGACTTCATCTTCACTACTCGAGCCAAACCCTTTAGACTCACTACCGACCCTAGGTCTATGTCTCCCTTGATTCGGTTCAAACCACCTTTCGGCTACCATGTCTCCCCATTCTACTCTTCCACCATGCCTATACTGAACCGAAGCCCTAACCTGTCTCTCAACTCTGTCGCCTGACTCGTGTACTAGTTCAATCGATGGTGGCCTTACCCCATGAGTTCTTCCGGTCTCCTGAACGACTTCATCTTAAACCCCTGTTTCTGGAACAATCTCACCTTCTGTCGGGTGCTGCTCACCCCTGGCTAACAGTAGTCCTAGTGCTGCGGAAATTCTAGCCAGTTCCGTTTCCACCCTTTGTTGCCCCGCTTCCAAGGCTTCTATGCATGCCTTATTGGTCAGAGCAGCCGTCGGGGTCTGATTGTTGTCGCTAGTCGACATCTCAATTCTCTCAACGAAAACACCAAATTGTTGAGGATCTAGGTCTAGATCCAACAACAAACCCTAACTTGCACAACAAGCAACACACACAAAAGATAGATTTGAGTTAGGTCACCTTATTTAGGATTCACCAACTCTCTAGAATTCGGGTTATTTAGCCCTTGCCCTAGCCCAAGCGATCCTCGAGTGCGATTCCTAAGAAAAGCCGAATAAATCTAAAACTCAGGTGATTAGCCCTTGTACTAGCTCAAGCTTCCTAAAATCTTAGAAAAATCGAAGTAGAGAAAATATCTCAATTTTATTGATAATCTGCATAATAATTGAATGAATACCAACCTAATATATTTATACTAACATAATAAACTAACCTAGTCCTAATAGGAAATAAATAATTTGAATCCTAAAACAATTCTAATAAGAAATAAAATTGAAATCTAATACAATTCCAATACCAAAAACCTAAAAAGAAACCTAAGCAAACTAAATTACTGCTGCCAAAAAAAACCCACAGAACTGCCGGATTTTTTAAAGCACTGCGACCTTTTTATTCGAAAACAGTAAGAGTCGTCTAAGAGTAGCGGTACTCACTGTCCCGCGAAGACCCTTTCTTTTCCCTTCCTCCTAGTATGGACCTCATCACATTGATATCCCTCAAACTGTTGGAAAACAAAACTGCTATCACCTAATATGAATCAGAACGCAGTGAGAATATATCTAAAGGCTGATAAACCCTAGAGCATAAAAACAGATCTCCAAACTTAAAGTTTCAGCTTACAAGCCCAGAAAAGAAAAATGAAGATTTGTTCTCTGGAGGATATAAGGTATGTATACTATTCCCCACAAGAAAAGTTTTCAACTAATCCTCCACTCAGCTATCCTTGCTTTAATTTTAGTTTGCACTTTGTTGATCTTGGAAGACTGGTTTTACGGTTTTGTAGTCTAATTCATTTTGCTTTAAAGTGATCTAACTCAAAAAAGGTTTTTGTCACGTGAGATTATGAACATTTTTTCCCTATATGCAGAAACTTCACAGAAGATTAAGCACATAACTATAATCAGAACCAAGTAACAACCAGCAATTCAAAGAAACAATAATGAGAAAAATTGAAGAACAGTAACTGAACCTACTTCCAAAGACTAATTAATACTAATGGAGAAAAAAGATTTCCCACCAAGGAGGCGACTAGAGGCTGCCCCCATTCCACCAAGCAATCCAGAGCCTTCCTAATACTATGCAGGCATTCATAGTGCTTCACCTCCATCATGAAGGAAAAGATAAAAATCTCCTCAAGTAATAATACTTATTTGTTCCCACGTATTAACTGTAAATTGCTTCTGCCTGACTACTGCTAAAATTATAAAACTCATTAAAAAACAGTTGCTTCCACCTCCCGTTAGATAGCAACAATAAATGTCATCTAAGATGACTTCTGTCATTTCAATATAGACAGGTGACTGCACCAAAAGAGCTCTGTGAGCTAATTGTATAGCTAACCCCAAACTCCTCCAAAGGATAAAAGATGTCAAACCGATGAAACCCATTAAAATGGAAGAAATATATGGCTCCTTAACGAAACAGTATAGCTTTTGGTAGTTCTATATTGTTCAATTTAACATTTTAATATTATATAACACGAGTTGGTAAAAACAAAATACAAAATACAAAACAAAAAATATAACTTCGGCACATTTGTGACAAAAATCACAATGAGAATTGTAAGACAAGAGAGCAGTGAGCTAAATGTTTAATAAACAAGTCAAATTATGAAATTTTTGTCAAAGTATCATTTACCTTTCACCCATATAGGAGGAGCTCTCGTCACATTGGCAACAAGAAATGACATTGCAATATCTTCACAGTTCCTGGTAAAGCAATCCAACATATAGGAGAGCAATATAAGATGGAAGGAAACAAAGCTTGCAAGAAGAATATATTTTTAAGAATCAGTAATAAGCAAGTAACAAAATAATTAAGTTCAAGAAGAACCTGTTTTTGGTTATGTATTGTCTTATAGATGCTGGCATCTCATTTGTGTATATGCCAAGATACTTTTTGTGGAAAAAGGCAGCCTTTGAGAGTACCATACTGTATGTACCCGTCCACCAAACAGACCACCACCCGCCATATATGTAAGAATCCTTATTGCCTTGCTGGATAAAGATTGACAAAATTCAGATTATGTGGTTTTCAGATTCAAACGTAACCAAAATATATAAACGAACGGATATTTAACAGATAAAGATACCCTGATATAGTCACAAACTGACACTATCAAGCAAAAAAATTGCTTGATCGAGTCAATAAATAACTCAAACAACCCAATCAAATTGTTTACATATATGATAATTTGTTTACATCCTCTATAAGTAATGTATAAGATATCAAGAGGAACATAAAATAAAATCAAGCACACTATTATGTGTAAAAATTGGCTTCCCACTATGCAAAATTAAACCAGACAAATGCTACAACTTGAGTTAATATTATAATATGGAAGCACTATTTTCCTACAAGTAAAAAAAATGAACAAAGTTTGAAGCTTAAAAAAAAAAAAAAGGATAAATCAGATAGAGAGGTTGGGGGCATACCGATTGATCAAGGAAAACCCTGCGGGGTACGAATCCGACCATTGTATCAGGTGCACTTTGCCAAACATCAAAAGCAAACTTGACGGAAGTACAAGGAAATATAACATCATCGTCAATTGAAAAAACGGCATCAACATTCAAATCCTTAATCTCTTTGAATCTATTGTTCAAACTGTCTTCGTGATTAATATCAAATTTGAGTTCAACTCTAGAGCTCTTCTTCTGCACAATATGGTGCAAAAATTTTCGAAGAGAGTCAGAAGGTGGATCAGGCTCACTCCAGATTATATGTATAGAATGGAGACCAGAACACGTGGCGTAGTGAGAAATGGACTGCTTCAAAAGATCATATCTCTTCCATGTGTTGATTAAAATAGCATATCCTTTCCTGTGAATCCAAATCAGATTAATGGCCTAATATGTGCGATCAAGTAAAATAAATTGAACATGGAAAAGAAAAGACAAACCGTGAGTGAGAGAGAGGATCGAGGGAGTGAGTAGAGTCGATAAAAAAAGAAGCACGGGTGAGGATTAGAATGGCCGTAAAGGCGATGCAAAAGCAAAGTAGGAGCTTGATCTTGAGAGGTCCGACGACTTGTCTGAACCTCTGAACCGTTCGACGGTGGTTATTTAACAAGCTCCCTCTCATCACCATCAACCCCACCGTCCAAGATACTCACTGCATATATATTTATATAATAAAAACGAGGACACGTTTCCTCTCTCGATTCCTTCGATGCCGTGTCTATAGTCGTCGCTTTCTTAGATCAAGTAAAGAGAGACGCACACAACACAAACATGAAGAAACATCCTCCTTGGATTCACTTTGAGAAGGACATGTATCTACTGCGTTCAACAAAGGAGACTTGGCGTCTGCCGTTGGATCAATGTGATTGCTCACTTTAACGCTGCTGATGGACGCATGGCCATCATCATTGAAATTAATTTATTATTATTATTTTTTTAGGTAACACCGCGTTGCCGACGGCGTAAAGAGTCCGTCCAAAATTCAATATATCAAATGCTATCCGAGACTAGCTAAGGTGTCCATTTCAAAAACTTTCTCCAAATAATTTCTTTTTTAAGTAGATGAATTAAAAATAGAATTTATACAAATAGAATTTAGTAATTTAATTATTAATTAAAATATTTTTTAAAATGATATACTTTTAAATTAAAATAATATTGTAAACTTAATAAAATAAAATAGAATTATATTACATATTTTAATATTTTTAAAAATTTTAAAATATTTATTTAAAATTATAAAAAATTTAAATTTTAGACGTAAAATAGTTTTTTTAATCTCTAAAAAAATAAAAAGAGTTTTTAGAATTAAAATATTCTTTTTTTTTTGTCTAGCGAAGAATCTCTTCCAAATATACAGTAGATGTCATGCCATGATTGTATGGTATATCAATAGCGCGTACCAAATGAAGCCAAAAGTCCAAAAAAATAGTAGTCGGTGCAATAGCTATATTAAATTTAGGGTAAATTATAATGGAATACCCAGATGTTTAATTATATTACAGTGAAATCATACTTTTCTTAAACTACAACAAATTACTTCAGATAATTATAATTTGGTCCCTAATGTATTTGTAAATATCATTTTCTGATCTATTTTTATTTTTTTAACTCACATGATCCCTACTTTTTTCAAAATATATCAATTTAGTCCCTATGACCAAAATTTTAACTTTTAAACCTGACACAAAGTATTAATTAACCATCTTATCCTTTTTAGTTAAATTATTAAATTATAATGACGTTTTTACCCTTTAATTTTTTAACAACTTTACATATTTGGATAGTCCAATAAGAAATTGATATATGTTATAAAAATTTAATTTAAAAAAAGGATAAATAATAAAATAACTATGATAAAATTTATAAAAAATAAAAAATAAATATTAAAATATTAAAAATTTTAAAAAAATATTAAAAGTAATATAAATAAATATTGTGTACCTATTTTCATTAAGCCCAATAGGCCTCAAAGATACTAATAAAGCCCAACGAGTTTGAATAAATCAACGAAGCCCTACAGACTTGAGGAAGTCAACAAGGCCCAACGGGCTGAAGAAGCTAATAAAGTCCAGTGCAACAAACATGTCTATCCCAACAATATGAAGTAGAGACTCTAAACGAGCTACACCTCCTAAGTGACCTGAAGGATTTATACACACCACCTCTTATTCACAGCATAGCTCCAGCTCGTATGACACTCAGCTCGAAGCTCCAAATTGAGAAGAATCATAAGAATAAAGGAATTTCATCCGGTCAACTAGTAGAGTCCCAATCTGTCTCAACTCCTTAATTTCAACAATTGAATTTCAATTAGAGAATGATTCTTATGGATCTAATTTAATCCCTGATTTCCTGTAATTACATTCCATGTAAAATAAAATGACTTCATCCCTCCACACTATAAAAGGGGTGGATCTTCACTGTTACAAAAATTCTGAGAGAAAACACATATAATGAGCTCGATATTAATGCAAGAACAGTGAATGTAGGTATTCTTTTAAGGTCGAACCACTTTAAAAATCTCTTATGTTTAATCTTATTTTTACTGCTTTGCTATTATAATTATTGTTAGTTAAGTTGACCGAATTCACTCGTCAACATTTTGGCGCTAAAAGGAGGGGCGTTTAAGGAATCAAACCTCCATTTTCAACAAAAAATAGTGTTCTCATTTTATTTTTTCAGAAAATCCTCGCGAAGTAATGGCAATAGGTGTAGAAACTCACTTCAGAACCACAAGAAGTAGGGACATATCCCCTACTGGAGGACATTCAGAGGAATGGTTCCAGCGCTGGTTCCAGCCGTGGTTCTCGTTGTCCCTACGATTCTGCCACCTGCTCCAAATTCACCTGTAGGTCCTTTTCCCCTCATTTGGAGCTTCAGGGAAATGACCAGGCTGGCCCATCTAGGCTGTTAGATTTCAACAGATGGATGGAAAGGCAAGTCGAATTGGAGAGGATGATAACTGAAATGGCACGCGGCTACCAACACTTGTTGCAAAATCAGCCTGCTCGTGAGCGAATTGTGGAGAGTATTTCACCCCCACCTCCAGTGCAGGATGTTACGTCTTTTTGTACCCGCAAGTATACAGGGTTGGCATAAATAAAAAAATAAGAGTAAATTATCGTGTCCACAGGGATATTTAGGTGTTGAATACTAAAATTAACCAAGTCTATATCTATTTAAATAAATAAAAAAGGTCGTGAAAATAACTGTAGTATCCCAAAAATAGCCCAAGCCTAAGAATACTTAAACCTATACAAAGGCCCAATCCACAAGCTCTTATAAGCCTAAAATCCAACTAGAAGCGACTCCGGCAGATATGTCGTTTGACTATATGAGGTAGCAACACTTGACCTTAAGCAAGTAAACCCGGCAGAACGTCAGCTGTCTAAAAGAAGACACCGTAGCTCGACATGCATACTGATGTCGTTCGACTACCATACTTATCGCTTTAGCATATCCCATTACTCAATGCCATGGTTCGACCCTACACATGGCTCGACACAACACGTGACCCGACTATGTCGCTCGACATAGCACCATAGTCTTAGAATGCCTCACCTTGAGGCTTAATCCAGGCCAACAAGACATCCTTGTCGTTCGACCATAAGATAAGATGATATATCTCTCGACTATCTTCACCGTCTACATCGAAGACTAAACCCCTTAACCGAGACTACCAAGTTAAAACCTCATCAGGTTTTGAACTCTGAAAGACCAGGTCAAAGGAGAGATTCATATCCTCCTTGATCCGCTCCGTGAAATTCGGGATAAGGTGATCCATCTACCAATGGGTAGATGACCTCCCTATATAAACCAAGCCTCACTCAAAGTGAGGGTTCACAAAATTCTCTACTCTAAAGCACTTATAAGCACTTGCCTACTTCACATCACTCTGACAAACGATCACTTAGGACTTCCGTCCATAGACAATTTCCAGCAACCGGCCAACGCCTTCCACGGCCAACTCCGTCATATCCGTTCGGCCTCCGCCGTCTATCATTCACGATCAAGAAGTTATTTCTTTCTTCGTTCTTCATTCATTATATCTTTTTCAACACTTAGAATAACTTGATCGTCGGGGTTTCTTTGGTCAGCATCGCCCCAATGTCTAAGTACTCTGGTCGATTCGTTGACTCTTGTTTTGCAGGTTGTAGTGCCCCGATCCTCGTCCCACCTAATTTCGTGGTCTACAATAACTAATTTAAACAAAACAAAACAAAATAAAAAGTTAGAGTTTGATCAAAGGGAGAACTAGCTAGGATTTCTAACTTCACTAATTATGTCCTAATAAATGGAAATAAAAATGCAATGAAAATGAACTATTACCGGTTGATGATCATGTTAACTAAATTATTCAAAGTCCTCTCTCGAGATAAAACAAACCTATCCCACATACACTAATATCCTATCTCTCGATGAATATCCAAATGTATGCGAATGCATTAATAACAATAACACAAACAATGTGATGAGGACCGAGACTCGCGCAACTTGGGTTGTAACATGGACAAATCGTGGGCAAAGTTTCTGAAGGCAGTTTGTTCAGAATCAACCAAAAGCAATTAGAGTTCAATTAGATTTCTTTTTTAGGTTTTTATATTTTATTAGGGTTGGTTCCTATTTAACATATATTAGGATTCTAGTTTATTTTCTATTTTAATTACCTATTGTGTTAGGAGTTTAATTACTATTAGATTTGTTTTAGGAATTAATTATTTATTTGCTTTCCTAGTTGATTTTTTTTAGGTTTCTATTTTAGTTATTTCCTATTAGAGTTGTATTAGGTTTTTATTATTGTTTCCTATTAGGACTAGATTAGGTTATTGAGTTATTATAAATAGACTAAGTTGTATTCAGATTATATTATTCAATTATCAATAAAATTGAGATGTTTTCTTTATTCGGCTTTTCTAAAGTTTAGGAAGCTTGGGCTAGTACAAGGGCTAATAACCCGAGTCTAAATTATTCGGCTTTTCTTGGGATTTCGCACTCGAGAATCGCTTGGGCTAGGGCAATGACTAATTAACCCACGTTCTAGAGAGTTGGTAATCCCTAATTAAGGTGATCTAACTCAAATCTATCTCTATTTAACTCCAAAATCATGGTGGATATTTTAATGAACACGCTATGAGTGACACCTCTCGGTTCATAACTCACAACAACAAAATCAACTAAATGCAGACCATTACACTTAGAGGCATTGCAAACAAAATACCTACTCAACTAAATAATAATCAACAATCAAAACAATTTATAAACCCATTCAAAATTCCATAAAAAGATCCATCATCATCCTAACATACAAAATTAGTTCATCATCAAAGAATCAAAACTAAATATTAAACCCGAAATAAAAGTCATCAACATAAATATAAAAAGAAGGGCGAATTGCACTAAGCTACCCTGAGTTTATGCATAATTACACGCATAATGCCAGTTTACCGTTTATTACACTCAAATACCCTTGACTATGTTGACTTCGTTAAAATTAACTATTGACCAACTATTTTTTTAAAAATGACATAAATACCCTTACTAATAAATATTAAAATATAACATTAAAAATAATAATTAATAAAAAATAATTAAAAAAATACTTAGATTTTTTTTTGGAAAACAAATTAAAAAAAACTCAAATCTGGAAATGGATAAAATTTCCAAATCTGAATTCCTTTAACAATTAAAAAAAAAACAACAACAAACTCAACTCCATCTGCGATGGAGAAGACAGATCCATTGCAGATGGAGAAAACTTCATCTGCGATGGATTGTCGCCCATCGCGGCAATGGAGCGGCCGCTCCATCTCTTGTGTAGCGGCAGTTTCCATCGCAGATAAAGTTTCTCCATCTACGATGGAGAAGACAGATCCATCGCAGATGGAGAAAACTCCATCGCACCATCTGTGATGGAACGCCGTCCATCGCGATGATGGAGCAGCCGCTCCATCACTTGTGAAGCGGCCGCTCTATCTGCGCGATGGAGCGGCGCTCCCTCGCTGGTGGAGCACCGCTCCAGCTATACTTTTCATTTTTTTTTTTGTGATGTGGTGTTTGATTTTTGGGTGGATGGTTGATGGATTAATTGTTGAAGTTGGATGGGTGGTGGTGATGAATATGAAAAATTGAATGAAGGAGATGGTGGATTTTGAGGAAGATGATGATGGTGGAGATGGATTGGTGATGATGGTGGAGATGGTGCAAATTGTGAATGAAGGCTTTATTTGTGTCATTTTAAAAAAAATGGTTGGTCAACAGTTAATTTTAACAAAGTCAACATGGTTAAGGGTATTTAAGTGTAATAAACGGTAAACTGGCATTATACGTGTAATTATGCATAAACTCAGGGTAGTTTAGTGTAATTCGCCCTAAAAAGAATACACGTGAAAGAAAAAGAAAGAAAAACTCTTTTTAGATTGAGAATCGTTCAAAGTCACGTTCCTAGTCTCCTAGTAGCCGTTCCTTCTCTCTTTTCTTTGCTGTTCAAGCTCTCTCTCTTTCTCTCCACGGTTCCTTTTCAATATTCTGCCTCTAATCTCTTTTGGTCTGCTGGTTCTCTCCCCTCTCAAGGTTGTTGTAGCTGTGTTTTTTTTTTTTTTTCTTTCGGCTGGTCGCATCTCACAATCATGCCCAAGTTTAGTCTGTTGCTGCTTTATTTCTTCTTTTTCTTGCAGCAGCTGCTGCTGCCTTTTTTTTTTTTCTCCTTCCAACAGCTGCTGCTACCTTTTTCATGCAACTCTAGCCCGCAGCCTCTTTTCTCTCCCTTTGATTTTGGTCCCGCAGTTGCTTACCTCCTTTTTCTTCTCTTTCCTGCAGCTCATAGTCCTGCAGCTGCCAGCAACCAACCAAGTCCCCGTCCAAGCCTCTCCAAGTCTCCCCCACAAAAGCTGCGTATTTTTCCCTTTTCGGCTCTTTTTTATTTAAAGTTAAACGGTGTAAAACGGACCATTTAACTTATAATTCTTTTTTCTTTTCTTTCATCAAATGGTGCTATCTCAAAGTTATTAAACCAACTTTCTGAATTTGCACCTTTTCCCTACCTTTCTGAGAAGCTTTCAACTAGGCCCTTAAAACCAAGATACAAAAATTACACTTTTACCCTAAAATTCTATAAAATCTTCACTTGGGTCCTTATACATGTACACTAAAGAAAAATATTAAAAACAATCGATAATTATCTGGGAACGGAGCAAAAGTAAATAAAGATAGGTAAAGATGGAGACCCATTTTTTAACAAGAAATGGAGCCAACACGGGACAATCCAGTCCTCCCCGCTCTCCACTCCACCGGGCAAGAACCTCCTTGTCGTAATGCTCAGCGAGGTGGAAAAGTATGTCCATTTGTCCTATACGGAGAGAAGAGCTGCGGAACAGCCTAGAGAACGGTGAGAAAGGTCTTATCATGGAGGCCCAGTAATCCATGTGAATGCCAACAAAGAGAGATATATGGAACTACCCAGCGGCCTAAGTTGCTTCGCAAGCTCGATGGAATTCATGACCAACGACCTGGAAGGGACATCAACAAAAACGCCCACTGCGCAATACCAGCTGCCGAACTCCCCAGAAATCAGGCCGCTGAACCACAGTTGAACAGGAGGTCGCCTGATAGGAACCAGCAGAGGTCGCCCAATCAGTAAAATCCACCCTGCAAGGAAGATACTGCCAATTCCAGCACGATAATGGCAGCCCCTCCAACTCCCGAGTACCAGGCATTGCTGTAGAGGCTGGAACAATTAGATCAACAAGGTGGAGGAGCAAAACCTAGTGATAGATATGTAGAGTGGAGCCCATTCTGCTGGGAGATAGAAAATAAGCCCATGTCGAACCGCTTTAAAATGCCCAGCATCCCTCTCTACCAAGCAATCAATGATCCTTTTAACCACTTGGATGCCTACAACATGCAAATGAGCCTTCTCACAACGAACAGCAGGGTCAAATGCCGATATTTTCCAGAAACCTTAGGTGAAATCTCCAGAAAGTGGTTGAAAGGGCTTCCAACTGGCAGTATAACGAGCTGGAATCAATACCAAGAGCTCTTCATAAACCAATACCAGGCCCTGAAGAAGCAGCTTGTCCCTTTCATGGCACCTGGCGACTATCTTTCAGAAGTCAGACGAGCCCTTAAAAGATTATATAGCCCGTTTACAGAGATAAGTTAGCTGTGTAGATAACCCAACCGATGAAAGCATGCTGATAACAATTACTGTCGCCCTGTTAAAAGATAGCGAGCTCTACCGAAGCATATACAGCAAGCCAGTTAAGACCCTCAAAGACTTCTACAAGCGTTATAACACATATATCCGTATGAAGGAAGCTTTCGGGTCTAAGAAGAACTCCAATAATAAGAAAGATGGAGGTTATAGCATGCAGGATAAAAGCAAACGAAAGAACAATGGGGGAAATAGCAGTAACAACAATCGTAACCGGAATGGACAGAAAGATGAAGCTCCAGCAGACTAGGTAGCCAAAAAGGCCAGGAATGATGAAGGTGTGAGAAAAAACGAAGGTCATTACCATACCTATGCACAACTGTCCGATTCCCGGGATAAAATTTTTAACACGGAGAGGAACATGGAAGAATTTGGGAGGTCGTCTCCCATAAGAACACCCATGCGAACTCGAAATCCTAACAAGTTCTATGTGTACCATAACGAGGCGGGCCACAACACAGCCGATTGCTTCGAGCTCAAGAATGCAATCGAAGACTTGATCAGGCAAGGTTGCCTTAGAGACTATGTTGTTGGACCAAGAAATCAGCCGTAGCAGTAGCAACAGCAGCTAATTGAGCCCGCTCATCTGGAACCAATCCTAGATGAGCCCGTTGTAAGGGCAATTCATACCATCCACGAAGGGCTTCACCTCATAAGAACTTCAAACAGGTCGCTTGCGCGTTACGTGAGAGAAGCCAACCATTTTACTATGAGAATGATGAGCTCGAACGAGTGGCCTACAAAGTAGTTGAGAACAATGGCGGAAGGTGTAACCTTCATAGATGCTGACATACGAGGTGTGCACTAGCCGCATAACGATGCAATTGTCATCAAGGCAATAATTGGAAGAGTGGCCATCTACTGGACCATGATTAATAATGGCAGCTCGGTGAACGTCCTATATAAGGCCGCATTCGAAGAGATGGGGTTAAAGCAATGCCACGTGCGACCCTCGAGCGAGCTGCTCTACGGCTTCACATGAGATTCTATCATCACCCTAGGGTTAATCACTTTGCCCCTCACCTTGGGAGAACTAGGCCGTCAAGCGACCATTATGGTGGACTTCTTGGTCATCGACTGCCCAATGGCCTACAACGCCGTCCTACGATGACCAACACTCAACGACTTAGAGGTAATCATTTCTACGAAGCACTAACCCTAAAATTCCCAACTCCAACAGATGTAAGACATGGAGAGCAGAAAGTGGCCAGGTCGTATTATGAGAAGACTGTTAGGATTGGGATCGAGAAACAGCAACAAAGGCCAAGGCCAACGAGCAGAGAATGAATGCTTTAGATGGAGCCTCCTACAACTAGCCAATCTCAGAGCTCGACGACAACATCGACCCAAGGGTGATCGATAAAAATGAAACTATTAGGCCCATTGAAGAACTAGAGAAGGTCCTTATGTAGTGGATGAAGTCCTAGGAAACAGAGCTTATCACCTCGTGAATGTTAATGGGGCTCGAGTTCCATGAGCTTGGAACACAGAACATCTGAGGAAATATTCAGTAACAGTTGTATTTGTTTCGTTATTAATAAAGTTGTCCTTTTTTATAAGCTATCGTGTCCCATTATTATTACTCTTGACCTTGGAGGGCTAGGGGGAATAAGGATCAGCACACAAATGCAATGCAAATGGGAACTAGAAAATGAAGAAATTTCTCAAAAATTCTCCAAGTATTGGCAACACTCGCAAACGAGAAGGTCTTTCATCTTCAAACCAGCGAGGTCAACTAAGTGAGCTTGTTAGCGAGAAGATCTCCCACCTTCAAACCTACGAGCTCGCAATAAACTGAGTTTAAAAGTTGGCGAAACCCGCCAACCTGAAAGCCCACTGGCTATCTAACAAGCGGGGTCAATAGAAATACTTGAGGTAATTAACCTAGAGCTGTAGAAATTGGCAGAACCTACCAACCTGAGAATTGACGATCTGTCAAACTAGTGGGTTCAATAAAAACACTCAAGGTGGAATCCCTCATAACAAACCTAAGAACAAAATTGACAAAACTTGCTAACCTGAAAGCTCACGAGCTCTCAAACTAGCGAGGTCAATACTTATAGTAACAAGCCACCCCAAGGAGTTATGCAAAATTGGCAAAACTGGTGAAATAACGAGCTCATGAGCCTTCAGACCAGCGAGGTCAATAAAGACACCCGAGGTGGAAGCATTTTCAAACAAGAGTATACTTTCCATCGGTGAGGTTGCTCTTTCCAGGTTTGGTCAATTTATTTGTGCAAGTGTTTAAGTTGTGTATAATTATTTGCATTTAATATTTATTTAAAGTAAGCAAGTAAAGAAAAATACGACACTTAAATAAAAAAAAAAATTAAATTTCATTAATTGAAGCTCTGAAACGAATTGAAGGTACATTGTGTTAGGATTATGCTCAATAGCAAGAGTGTGATAGTGTATTTGACAATTTTTTTTTGTATTAATAAAATGATTTCTGATTTAACAAATCTTATAGCATTTATAGTAATTGTCAAAAGTAAATAATCACAAGGTCAAAAGACTATGAGAAATAAAGAATTGTTCATACATCTGAATATGTATGAGGTAAACACAATTCTTTAGTTAGTCTTGAACAACATTCACAACTTAAGATAAAGGCTAGGCGCCTTTACCTTGTTAAAGTTGTAGATTCCTTTTGCTAGCATTTGAGTGGGATCAAATGTGATATGATGAGTTTAAAATTATCAAAGTGTAGTGTCTTTGGGCAAAAGAATCTAGTGCACTAGGTGCATTAAATTGGATTAGAGTGAAATACTTTATCCACAACTGTCAGTGGATAAAACTTATTACTTAAGGACAATCGAAGAGTCTATCTCAATCCTGAGATTAATGATGGACTTATGGTTGCAAGTCTTATAATTTGAGCTGTCAATGAGTACGATTATATCGCATAGTCTATCATCGATGGTTTGGTGATATTCATTTATTAATCGATAGAAGACTTCATTTTTAGATATGCACATCGTGGCTGCATTTATTAAATGTATGTAGAATACCATCATATAGATATTTTGAGGTATTGGATATTAAATCTTAATGTTAAGTTTTCAATAGTGTCTATTGAAACATGACTTCTGGACAAGTCAAAATATCCAAGTTCAAAATATGGTCATATGAGTAAATATGGTGACTAGGAGAGCTATAGGCGGTCTATGAGCTTTTGGCGATTACTGGTATTTTTCACGAGGATACACTATCTCCAATAAAGGTTGTCTAGGGTATGAATGAGAAACACTACCTTATTCTATCTTTATTTAAGAGTTCAATTTTAGTTCTTTAGTGGAATGAACTAAAATTAATAGATCGGATCTAAGTGAATCATTTGTTGATTGTGATTAGGTTGTGTCTATTGAAGCTTAAATTTAGATAGCCCGCCAAGATCCTCAATATGTACGAACTTGCATGGATCACTTGATATATTTTACCGGACCATTTTCTGGGTCCATCTAAGAATTGTTTTTGGATTTATTAAATCCAAAGGATTTGAGAGGTACGGTCTTGTGTGATCAAGACACGCGATCACTCGTCAAAATGCTTGGAATGGGCAGCCAAGGACGTGGGAATCCTTGGGCGGTTCTAATGGGGTGCAATTAGCATTCCATTAACATATTAAGAATATAATTTGCACATTTTAATTAATAGGCTGTTAAATTATATTAATTTAAGGCATGTGGACTTTTTAGTAAGAATGGGTCTAGTTCACATGTTGACTTTTTTTTTTATTGAAGTTAATGGATTTATTAAAATAGAAAAACAACTTATTGCCCATGTATAGGCTTAGGCGGTAAGGCTAAGACAATTAGCCCAATTTGTTATTTTTATTTTATTATTTAATTAAATGAAAATTAATTAATTTGATTAATTAATTATTTAATTAAAAGTCAAAATACTTTTCTACTAGGAGTTGCTCTCTTAGTGTCATATTATTGTTGGTAGTATGATAAGTATCAAAAACTTTATTTAATAGGTGATAAATAAAAAGGTTTTATTTATTAAGTCAAATTAGGAAGTTTTTGATAACTATCAAAACTCTAAATTGTATTAAATAAATCCAATGATTTATTATTGGATAATACACTTATGAGTTGGGATAGAATGGAACTCTCAAGTTGATAGATTTTTGGGTGAAACACAAATCCTCCTATAAGGAGAATTCGGCTACCTCTAGTAACCTACCAAGGGGAGTTCGGTCATTCAAGTAATTTGAGTGATTTTGTGTGCTTTGTCTAGCCAAGAAAAATCGCCCAGCTTAGGTGTGTGAGAATTTGGTCAAGAGAAAAGAGAGCAAGAGCGTTTAGTTTCGATAGTGCACTACTAGCTTTTACAACAAAAGGCTTTGTGCACAACATCGAATTAGGTTCATGCGAGTTTCAATCGAAAGATTGTAAATTCACAAGTGACTAAACGTTCTTTATTTTCTCAGGAGGGTTATTGTGACTAACGAAAAATAAAAGTTTTTTATTTTTCATCCTCAGGTATATAATTTAAAGAAAGAGCTCACACTCCAAGGTGATTCACGTTCGTGATTGGATTGGAAGATCTTGTGTTTCCCTCTCGACGCAACATCAATCTTCATGTTATAAAAAGGTACGATACCTTATACATGTATATTAATTAGTCAAGGGTTAAGGTCTGCTCTTTTTAAGGAAAATTTTTAAAATATACCAACCCACTTTTTGTGATTCTGCCGCGTATTTTTCCTACAATTGATATTAGATCCTAGTTGTACCCTTGATTAATTAACGTATATACGTGAATCTATTTCTTTTAATTGTTGGAAATATGCATGTTTTAGAAAGAGATGGCACTCTAGATATTTGCATATATATTTACATTGGAATGTATGGATATATATGGTCATATAATTTCAATGTATTTTTTTGTTTGGAAGTTGTAACAAGAAATGTGGTTTATTATCACCATAATTTCCTTTTTGATAGTTGCTAAGTTTTTTTTTTTATATATATAAAAGTTGTTGTAATATATTCAAGTTTCGAAGAATCGAAGAATTGAAGAATTCAAAGCAGAAAAAGAAGCAATGGAACAGCCCTAAACAGCCCATGTGCACCAAGGTAGCAAGCGCACACGACCAAGCGTGCAGCTGCGATTGCTACGATGCGGCGGCGCCCGGCCTTTAAGGGGATGTGTGTGCGCGTTGTTAGGATTTATGCCTTAAAACTTGTAATTTGTTAATGGTTTAAGACTTAATAAGAATTAAGATTTTATCATTCTAGTTTAACAGTATTTTATATTCATTAATACATTCATATTGTACAATAACATCCAAGATTGTAAGATGTAATCTCAGAATGAGCATATGAAAGTCATATACAGAAGGATTCATTTTGAGACATGCAATCTAAAGAGTTCGTAAAGAGCAAACAAAGCTGGGTAGTTTGTTTATGGTTGATCTACTACTGCGGTCCATTCTGTAATGTAAGGTGGTCTTATCCTAGACCGCTCATGTAGTTGACATGAGAATGGAGGCACCTTATATGATGAGATCATATAGGACTGGGCCACGATTTTTTTGAATCTCTCACCAAGATTCGTTAGTAGATGAGATTAATATATATCGATAAACGATGGCTATTTATAGGTGATCTTAGTCCTGAGAGTCTTATCGACTCCTTTAGGTTGGATCGTGGCTTTTGATTTACCATGAGTGAGGTCGATGTGAATTCTCGACCAATACCTCCGTATCTTGGAGTTGCGGTTTGGCTTGTGGCTGGGAAGGTATGAACACGATAGTGGAATCCACTCCTTCTTAATTAAAGTAGATGAGTTGTTCCTTCAAGGGTTGACTTAGGGCTTGGACAATTATGAGATCTCTCCTTCTTCCGTGAGGAAGACAGGATTTAATTGTTCATTAGAGAATCAACGGTGCTTAAAGAAAAATATATATCTAGAGGGGTATAACGGACATTATGACCTAACTCTGGTTATGAACTACTTGTGGATGATCATACTATATGTAAATAGTTATATCAATGGACGCTGAGACTTCAGATTGTATAAACAAGTCTACAGTTCTGAGAGTGCAGTCTTAGGTTTTTAGTGGAATAACTCCGAGGTTAATAATCATGAAATATTAATTAAATAGTTTAATTAATATTACTAAGTATTATTGGAGCTCAAAACCGTGGGTCCATTAGGTCCCCTTGCTAGCCCTTATCGTTGTTGATTATGAGGGTCACGGTAAATTAATTGGATGGATCAATTAATAAGTATGACAAAAGTAACGCAATTTAATTTACAGAGAATAATTAAATAATGTGATTATTTAATTAAATATTTAATAAATTATTAGAATATTAATAATTACGAATTATTAAATTCTATTTATTAAATAGGAGGTTACGGAATCAAACTGTGACAGGAACAAAAGAATTAAAATAATTAGATTATTTTAATAGTCCCACAGGTCATGGGTTCAAGTCTTTAGGGAGATCAAAACAAATAGTATTTAAAATCATATTTGACTTAGTCAAATTTAAACCCTAAAGAGCTAGTATTTAAGAGTTAATATGCTAGTAAAAAATTGACCTAACCTGAGTGAAAAAACACCAGAGTGATTCGGCCATAGCAAGAAAGAAAAGAGAGAAGAAAAAAAAAGTTTTTTTTTTGTAACCCTCTCCCTTTTGCAGGTGTGACCGCTGATCGGTCATTTATTGTTATATATTTACGACCCTTGGATCGTTTTTTTTAATTGTATTTTTGAGTAATTTTGGTACGTTTGATGTATTTTGTGAGTATGTGCAAATATTAGGTGAGTCCCGTGAATTAATGCGAATACACGATGAGTCGAGGCAAAACCGGGCAATTCGGGACATGTATTCTTGGTATGAGGCATAGGAGCTTATCGAGGAAGCTTTGGTGGATTAAATTAAAGATGTACCATACACGTGAACAGTACCGTACACGTGAATAGTGTATGGTGAACAGTAATGCGCTTTGAAAAGTAACCGTGAACAGTAACCACGAACAGTAACCTGACATCTCCTATAAATAGCCCCCATTTGTGAATCAAAACGGCTATCAAAAAGAAAGATAAGAAGAGGGGATCCAAGACAGAGAGTTCAGCTGGGTTCGTTCCAGCAGCTGTTAGCTGCGGCCTAGTGTAACACCCCCTGACCCGACCCGGCTGGATCGATCCAGGGAGCGCTACCGGTTTTCAAAACTTTCTAAATTCTTTTAGAACTGAAATCTATATAATTTATAATTTAAAAATCATTTCAAGTGAGCCCAAATAAATAAACTTTTTACAAAAATTTCGGCAGAGTTCCGTTTGTTTTTCGGATTTCCCAAAACCTGTTTTTCACAACTCAATTCAAATACAAAAATCATATCAACACTTCAAATATCATTTTCAAACAATTGCGCACTCTGCCGTTTAGTGCGACTTTTCAACACAGTTCATAAAATAAAATGATTCAGAATTTAATATTTACAAACGTTCTAAAAATGAAAGACAGAAATCGTAAAATAATTAATTACAGGACATAATTACAAAACATATTTACAGACTCTCTGAATATGCATGCATATCAATCATATTACACATGAACATAAATATCTACCCAAAAATGTGACTCTCCACCTTTGTCTGCAGGGAACTCCTCTTCAGTCTTTTGCCTCTTCAGTCTCTCTAGTACCTACGCGTTAGAAACAAAACTAACGCGCTAAGCAAAACTGCCTAGTGGGTGTACACTTAAGAATGAATGGTAATATAATATAAAACAGTATATGTGAATTCAGAAATTCAAAAGTGTATATAAATAATAAAACTTAAACCAGTAATTTCAGAAATAGAAATAACTATAACAAACGTTTACAATTACTCAAACTAAGTAAACAAACCGTAATTCAAAACTTTCTGGAAATTCAGTTTCATATCATTTCTTTGTTTTCCATAACATTTTCTAATCACAAATTCTCAACTTGGCCCGTGATACACATAACAGGGTGTACAGGACTGGATTACGGGTTTTACAGTCGGGTTTCCCATCTCATATGAAATGGTATTCGTATATAAACAGTCGGTTTCCCATTTCACGAGGAAATGGTATCCGGGTATTCTCACAGTCGGTTTCCCATTTCACGAGGAAATGGTATCCGTAATCAATGATCAGAGACAATACGGTGCAGTACTGCTATAAATTCACCCAATTGACATGTCAATCTCCTATATCCAAATATCCCTATACATATATCAGGGCCGTTCAAATTATCATAACAAATCAGTTCTTTGGTTTCAGAAATCAACGAATATCATTTGAAATCACAATCCAGAAATAGGAAAATCATACAATAATTAGAAATCAGATTTTGAAAACACACGTTTTTCTTCAACTGTTCACAAGAGTAAAATATTGCACAAATAATCCAACAATATACAAAAATGCAAATATATATAAACCAATCCATACAAATATATATATATATATATATATATATATATATATATATAAAATCCATAACTATATTTCTAAACGAACTAAATCAAAACATTTATCAAAAATAAGTTCAGAAACTTGTGTACACCAACCTGGATACCGTTTTTCTCTCGACGACCGCGGTTCTACGTTTTCTTTTTCTTTCCCTTTTCTTTCTCTTCCACCTTTCCTTTCTCTTCTTGTAACATCCCGGATTTCGGGTAATGAATTTTTGATACATATGAAATATGTGAAAAATAAATTTTTACTATTTGAGGGGTGTAAATGTAATTAAATGTATGTTTATTTTATGATTTCCAGCGGATCAGATTGAATAGTGAAAAATGAAAAAAATGAAAAATTGGAAAACTGGACCAGAGAGCATCGCGACCTGGTCACCGCGACCACAGGTCGCGATGGCTCGCTCGCGGTGAAAAACGCAAAATCTGGCAGTGAGTACCGCGACCAGTCACCGCGACCACAGGTCGCGATGGCTTGCTCGCGATGAAAATGGCAAAACCTGGCAGTGAGCAACGCGACCAGCCACCACGACCACAGGTCGCGATGGACTGCTCGCGATGAAAGTGTCAAAAACGGGCAGAGAGCAGCGCGACCACTCACGCGACCAAGGCGCGCTCGCGAGGAAGGCGGTGCGCGTATTCCAGTGAGCATCGCGACCTGGTGCCGCGACCACAGGTCGCGACGGCGGTCGCGGTAGCGAAAAAAATATAAAAAAAAGAAGAAGTTTCTCGCAGAAGCGAGAAAACAGAACAGAAGAGAAAGAGAGAGAAAGAGCCGAGAAAAAGGAGAGAAAAGAGAGAAGAAAAAGAAGAAGAAGAAGAGAGAAGAAGAAGAAAGAAAAGAAAAGAAAAAGAGGAAGAAGAGGAAGAAGGAAAAAGAAAAAAGAGAAGGGAAAGAAATCGTGGAACCGCGGTTGATCGAACGAAAAACGGTACCGAGGTTGGTGTACTTTCGATTTCGAAATCTTTACGAAAAGTATCTCGTTATTGTTTCCGTTTTCGTTTTCGATTTCGTTTCGTTTTGTTTTCGTTTACGTTTTCGATTCTTCGTTTTCGATTTTCGTATGAAAATGGTTTATGTTATATGAAGGAAAATTGATGATTTGCATAGCTATTGTTGATTTGTAATACGTTTACGATAGACAGCATTTGGATCGTGTTTTTGAATATTTTGATTGTTACGATTTGTGAGGAATACTTGATTTAGTTGCTTGCATGACTATTGTTTATGATTTGTAATTTATTGCGAATACTTGAAAATCGTTTATTGTAACGGCCCTAGGATACTTAGACATAGAAATGGATATAGGAGGTTGGTATACCAGCTGGGTTTTATTGAGCAGTACTGCGCCGTTATTATTGTGTGATTGTTGTTGCGGCGCAATCTCGGACAATCACACCGATTTTAGTGATCGTTGTTGCGGGGCAATCTCGGACGATCACAATGATACTAGCGATTGTTGTTGCGGGGCAATCTCGGACAATCGCGATGATATTAGTGATTGTTGTTGCGGGGCAATCTCGGACAATCACGTAATATCAGTGACTGTTGTTGCGGGGCAACCCCGGACGTCACATTGACCCATATTCCAGTCCTAGAATGTTTAGTATTCTAGTGGGCCAGAATTGATTGAAATTGAAAAGTGAACCGAATGATTTTATTGATAGCATTCATTATCGACTTCATTATTGAAATTAAAGTAATTGGAATTGTTTTGAAATATTTATATTGTGATTTATTTAATTGAGTTTTAGTACACCCACTAAGCTTTATGCTTAGCGCGTTAGTTTGTTTCTAACGCGTAGGTACCAGGAATCCAGAGGAGGCTAGAGACTGAAGGAAGAGCAAGTTGCAGACCGAGTCACAGGATTTATACAGTTGGGTAGCTATATTTATGATATGTGTATATATATTCTGAAAGCATGCATATACAGGGAATTTGTAAATACGTTTTGTAATTAATTATTGTATGATTTATGTCTTTTATTATTTAAATGTAAATAGTAAAGTCTGATTTGTTTTATTTTATAAATTGTGATGAAATATTTTGATAAGTCGCACTAAACGGCAGAGTGCGCAACTGTTTGAAGTGATATAGAAGTGTTGCTATTGAGAATTGTTTTTGAATTGAATTGTGTTAAAACAGGTTTGGAAAGTCCGAAAAACAAACGGCACTTTGCCGGATTTTTGTAGAAAGTTTGTATTGTTATGGGCTCACTCGAAAAACGATTTTTAAACTATAATTTATATGGTTTTCTGTTTATAAAAGAATGTTTAAAAGTTCAGAAAGTCCGAGTAGCGCGCCCCGGATCGGTTCGCCCGGATCGGGTCGGGGGGTGCTACACTTCTCTTCTTCTTCTTTTCTTCTTCTTCTTCTTTTCTTCCTCTTCTTTTCTTTTTCTCTCTCTCTCTTGGTCTCTCTTTTCTTTTTCTATTTTCTGTGGCTTCTGCGAGAAGCCAATTTTTTTTTTATATTTTTCGGTCGTCGCGACCTGTGGTAGCGCCACCAGGTCACGGTACTCACTGGAGCGTTTCTACCGCCTTCATCGCGAGCACACCTCGCGGTACCATGGTCGCGCTGGTGGTCGCGTTGCTCACTGCCAGAATTTGACATTTTCATCGCGAGCAGTTCATCGCGATCTGTGGTCGCGATGCTCACTGCCAAAATTTCCATATTTCATCGCGAGCGGCCCATCGCGACCCGTGGTCGCGGTGACCAGGTCGCGATACTCACTGCCTCAGTTTTCAATTTTTCATGCATCATTTTCGACTGTTCAATCTGGTCCACCTGGAAACCATAAAAATAAACATACTTTTAATTACATTTACACCCCCTCCAATCATAAAATTCATATTCACATATATAAAATTAATTATTCGAAATCCGGGATGTTACACCTAGGGCCAATTTTCACCATCGTTCACTCTCCAAAACACCAACCATCATCATCAAACACTAAGACAAGATTAGTTTTACGAATTACATCGATTGTGCATTAAGAAAAGACGAAGATTTGTGGAAGAGAAGTCTCAGCCGGACCAAAGTCGATTTCGACTCTACACGTCTCCGAATGGGTTGTGTCACATCCCTTTTCCTATCTTCTTGTTATTTCGATTATATGAGTAGCTAGTTTTGTTGTTAGGTGGTTTTCGGAACCATGAACGGATATTGATTTTGAGCGTATTTTATATTATTACTTTGTGTTCAATTCTTATGTTTTGCGATTGCGAAAGTAGATTGCATGCTCTTTGATGAGAACCGATTTGATATTTAATGTAATACATGATTTGATTTTGAGCGTATTTTATATTATTACTTTGTGTTCATTTCTTGTGTTTTGCGATTATGAAAGTAGATAGCATGCTCTTTGATGAGAACCGATTTAATATTTATTGTAATATTATATGAGAAATCATTGAAATTGCAATAGAGCTTAATTGACTCAAGAATCAATACTAGGTTAGTTTCGATAAGAAATTACTTAATTAACCTTTGTATTAGATTAACTATGGTTTTCAATTAATTGCACTCTAGAACCAATAGGTGTATTTGATTGAATTCACATACCATACCATTGTGGGAGTAATACAGTGTGGTGTGGCCTTAGTTGAAGAAGTCTTATCGTGTTAATAACGTGCTTCATAATAGTCAATTTATTTCCTTATTCGGAATTGGAACCGTGTGACCACCTAGCATTATTTTCCATTTAATCCGTCTCGCTTTATTTTATTGCATTAGTAGTTAATTATATTTTAATTAAAAACCCAAAAACAACAACCTTGATTTATTTTACCGCTTTAGTATAATCTCTAGTTTTAGAATTAGTTCCACCACTTCCTTGTGGATTCGACTCCGTACTCACGGAAATATTATTACTTCGACACATCCTACACTTGGGATTTATTCCCACGAGTTTGAGAGTGTCAACCGCCCAAGGAGAAAGAAGTTCTCCGTTTATTTTTCATGTGACTTTCATCTCTTATCGTGACATGCCCACACACGCGTTGGCAGACCGTGGATCATAGCTCGAAAGATCTGGTGGTAGATCAAAGAATCGAAAAAGCGTAATTAAAGAAAAAGGTATGTAATTAAAGATTTCTTTTTATACGTATATACAAGAACTATTCCAAATTGATAAACTATTTTTCAATAAAGAAAAAATTTTGAAACCCTATTCTGCACGTTTTTTGATAATCAAAATTATTTTATTTACTTTAATTGGTATCAGAGCCTTGGTTCTAAAGTTTTTTGTGTATATGCATAAAAAAGGGAAAAAAAAAACTATATCTTTCTTGATTCTTGTTTTTTCTTTTGATCCTATAATTGATGTATTATTGTATAGTCACAAATCTAGCATTGTATGATTCGTTTTATTATTAGATGATTTGATTGTTTAATAATAAAAACGTATTTGATCGTTAATTGTATGGTGAATAGGTTATAGGTTGGTTTTTTGTTTTTGGGCCAATTGTTTATGGCAATTTTTTTTATTTGTTCTTTTTGTAATTTTTTTTTTATTATTCTTGTAATCGATCTACGGTAGGAGGAGTCGTGATGCGGATGATGCAAATGAGAAAAAGAAAAAGAAAAAAAAAAGGACTGTACAGCCTCGTACGCAGCAGCGGGTCGTGCCCTCTTATGCTCAGTAGTGGCCTAGCCTATGCACAGTAGCAGGGCCGCGCTTGTCCAGCTCGCGCATGCCTGCTAGCGGCAGCGGCCGTGCATCTGGGTGTGTGCGGGCTGCTGCCGCGTTTGTGTTAGGGCTGTTCTTGTTGTTTTTTACGGATGATTTTTTATTGTTTTTTTTGGAAAAATATTGTCAAATATTTTCTGGAAAAAGTGCAGGAAATTGGAGCGACAAACCGTGGGCGAACGACCCACAAACGAGTGAGATAGTGCTGCTGGGAGCCGCGATTTCGCATGCGTTAGGGTTGTTTAGGGCTTCGTCTTGACCTAGGGTGCGTGTTAAGGTAACGCGTGGACCTTTGGAAAAGATGTTAACTTTCATCAGAAGTCAAGTTTGACTTGATTGGACACTAAAGACGAGAAGAATTTGACTCGAAGAAGGATACTTGAAGACCAATGAATGCCTTGGATATACAATTGTAATTAGAATTGTTTAAGTTAGATAACCCATGTCACTCGCTCATTTACGTATGCTTTATTTATTTTTTATGTGATGGATTATATGAATGTTAAAGTATTGTCATACATATAAATATCATCTAGATTAGGTGTGCCTACACTTGCATAATAATATGTCATGCATAATTGCCATGTTGTAATGTTTTATTTTAATATGATTAAAATTGCAAACAATTTCATAATTGGCAATTAAATATTGGAATTAGTTTTTAGGTGTAAAAACTTGATAATTTCCATTAAATGACTAATTAACAAATTGTTTAGTTAAAATTAATTAGATTAATTAAAAAGAACCAAATAATGAGATTAGTGTTTAGGAGTAAAAACTTGGTAAATCTCATTAATAACTAATCTGTACTTACGGAAGAATGTCCTCTACAGCTCGCTCCTAATGCACTAAGGCTCGTTAAAGAAACCTACGAGAAGTGGGTTTCGGCTAATGAAAAGGCGTGCACATTTCTGCTGGCTGACATGACCAAAGTGCTTACGACGAAGCACGAGTCAACGACTTCCGCATTTGAGATAATAGAATCATTGCATGCCATGTTTGGACAACCCTTTAAGCAAAAGCGACACGAAGCTGTTCGTTCCGCTATGTGACACGCTCAAACGCGTGGGAATAAATCTCAAGTGTAGGATGTGTCGAAGTAATAATATTTCCGTGAGTACGGAGTCGAATCCACAAGGAAGTGGTGGTACTAATTCTAAAACTAGAGATTATACTAAAGCGGTAAAATAAATCAAGGTTGGTTGAGATTTTGATTTATAAACTAAATTAAACTAAATTAACTAACTAAAACGATAAAGTAAAGCAAGAAGGAATATATGGAGGATAATGGTAGGTGGTCACACGATCCCCGGATAAGAATACATTGACTATTATGAAGCACAACATACTCAAGATGAACTATTTCATAATATTAGCTCATCAAATTATAGTTCATGCATTGATGATTTATATTCAATCCACTTCACCTATTGGTCATAGAGTAAAACGATTAAACACCCAATATAGTAATAATTCTTTGGTCAATTAAGCACTGTCATGCCTTAATCAACCAATAATTCATTGCTAGACTCTTACTAAACTTAATTACAATCAATTGCTGTCTCATAATGATTATAATTCCTTATTAATAATAATTCAAAATTCATGCAAACACTTTCGCAATGCAAACAATAAGAATTATCAATTAATAGCATTAAATTGTCTAACAAGATATCTTGAAATATATGAAAAATATTACAGTCAAATTTCCGAATCCGTTCATAGTTTCCGGAACCACCTAACAACAAATCTAATCAATCATACAATCAATTAAACATAAAGATAGGAAAAAGGGAAGTAATACAACCCATTCGATGAAGTCGAGAATGAAACTCGCTTATTTCCCGCTTAGATTTCTCCTCCTTCTTCTTCGTCTTCTCTCGATGAAAAATTGATGTAATCGCAACTAGAGATGTGTTGTGGTGATGTTAGATGGTGTTTTGGAGTGGAGGAATGGGTGAAAAACCACCCTTGGCCGAAGCTAAGGACTGCCAAATTGTGCCCAGTCGAACCTCTGTTGGATTCTCTCTCTCTTTCTATCTTGATTTCTGATATCCCTTTTGATTCACAAATGGGGGCTATTTATAGGAGATGTCAGGTTACTATTCATGGTTACTGTTTATACGTATACGGTACTATTCATTGACTGTTGACTGCGACGTCCTTTGACTGTTCAAGGTGGCATTACTGTTCATCATATACTGTTCACGTGTACGGTACTGTTCACGTGTACGGTACTGTTCACGTGTACGGTACTGTTCACGTATACGGTACTGTTCACGTGTATGGTACATCTTCAATTTAATCCACCAAAGCTTCCTCGATAAGCTCCTATGCCTCATACCAAGAATACATATCCCGAATTGCCCGGTTTTGCCTCGACTCATCGTGTATTCATATTAATTCACATGGCTTACCTAATATCTGCACATACTCACAAAATACATCAAACGTACTAAAAATACTCAAAAATACAATCAAAAGGAACGATCCAAGGGTCGTAAATATATAACAATAAATGACCGATCACTATGCTCGACTTTATGAAGGAGGGTACATCTGTTAGGGAACATGTCCTTAAGATGATGTCCAATTTCAACATTGCTGAAGTGAATGGTGGGACTATTGACGAGGCCTCCCAAGTGAGCATGATCATAACAACTCTTCCGAAGAGTTTTGATCAATTCAGAAGCAATTACAAGATGAACAAGTTGAAGTTCACTCTCACTCAATTGCTAAATGAGCTCGTGACTTATCAGTCCATGAAAAGGGACCATAAGGGCAAGACCAATGAAGAAAATGTTGTTGAGCCATCTTCTTCTGATACGAAGAAGAGGAAGAGGTCTGCTGGGAAGCCAAGGCATAGCCAAAAAAGAAACCCACTTAAAAGAAGAAGCAGAGCACCAAGACCAAAACTGACAAGTCCAAAGGAAAATGTTTCCATTGTGACAAGGTTGGCCATTGGAAGAGGAAGTGTCCGAAGTACCTCGAGGAGCTCGTAGCCAAGAAGAAAATGAAAGGTAAAGCCGATTTACTTGTTATAGAATCTTGTTTAGTGGAAGATAATTGTTCACCTTGGATAGTAGATTTAGGGGCCACTAATTATGTTTATTCTTCTTTACAATGGACTGAGAATTAGCTGCAGCTGGAGAATGGGTCCTTCACTATGCACGTTGGAATAGGGGACGTCTTTTCAGCACGAGCAGTGGGAGTAGTTAAACTCCAATTTAATAATAGTTTTCTTTCATTGGACAATGTGTTTTACATTCCTGGATTTACAAGGAATTTGATTTCTGTTTCCAAATTGCTTAAACATTTATATTCTATTGCTTTTAATGATAAGTCAGTTATTGTTTCGAGAAATGGTTTTGAATATATATTTTGGTACGATAGAAAATAACGTGTATGTTTTAAGACTGTTAATTCATACATCACTGCTTAATACTGAATTGTTTAAAGTTGAAAAACCTAAAACAAAACGACAAAAGATTTCTCCAGATAATGACACGTATCTATGGCATCTAAGACTTGGACATATAAACCTTGATAGGATAAACAGACTAGTAAAAAGCGGATCTTTAATTCAGTTAGAGATCGGCACCTTACCTGTTTGTGAATCATGTCTAGAGGGTAAGATAATCAAGAGACCTTTTACAAAAAAAGGAGTTAGAGCCACACAACCACTAGAGCTCAAACACTTAGACGTCTGTGGACCTATGAGTGTTAGAGCTAGAGGTGGTTATGAGTATTATGTCACATTCATTGATGACTACTCAAGATACGGGTATGTTTACCTAATGCAACGTAAGTTGGAAACCTTTGAAAAGTTCAAAGAATTATGAGCTGAAGTTGAAAATCAATTAGGTAAAACAATCAAGTTCTACGATCGGATCGTAGGGGTGAGTATCTCGACCAAGAGTTTGAAGAATACATGGTTGAGCAAGGGATTGTATCCCAACTCATGGCTTCAGGTACACCACATCACAATGGTGTTGCGGAGAGGAGAAACAGGGCCCTGATGGAAATTGTGAAATATATGATTAGTTTCGCGTCATTACTAAATTCCTTTGGGGGATATGCACTACAAACATCGACTTACATATTGAACGTAGTTCCATCCAAGTCTATTTCTAAGACTCCCCTAGAGTTGTGGAATGGTCGCAAAGTTAGTTCATATGGGGGTGTCCAGTATATGTACTGAAGAACAGAAGTGGAAAGCTGGAACCTCGTTCGCAAGTATGCCTATTTGTAGGGTATCCAAAGGAAACTCGAGGAGGATTATTTTATAATCCACAAGAAAACAAAGTGTTTGTTTCGACAAACGCAACGTTTCTTAAGGAGAATTATATGAGTAATCATAAACCTTGTAGTAAGACTGTGTTAAAGGAGCTAGAACCTGGTACTACCAGTGCTTAGTTAACAAGGGTTGTTGACAATGTTATTGTTCTACAAACATCTGACAGTAAGATGATTCCTAGTTAGGATACACTGCCACCTAGGCATAGTGAGAGGGTTGTTCGACAACCTGATCACTATTTAGGTATTGGCGAGACATAGGGTGTCGTTTCTAAAGATAGTGTGGATGATTCATGGACATTTAGACATGCAATGGAAGATTTTGACAAAGAGGAATGACTTAAAGCCATGAACCTCGAGATTGAGTCCATGTACTCTAACTCAGTTTGGAAACTTGTAGACTTACCAAATGGGATAAAATCCATAAGCTGTAAGTGGATTTACAAGCATAAGAGAGGAGTAGATGGGAAGGTCGAGACCTTTAAGGCAAGGCTAGTGGCTAAGGATTACACCTAGAAGGAAGGCATCGATTATGATGAAACTGTTTTCGCAAGTAGCTATGTTTAAGTCTATTAGGATACTCTTATCTATAGCTGCCTATTTTAATTACGAAATCTGGCATATGGACGTTAAGACTGCATTCTTGAATGACAATCTAAATAAGAACATCTATATGATGCAACCAGAGGGGTTCATATCCCAAGATCAAGAGCAAAAGGTTTGCAAGCTGCAAAGGTCCATTTATGGACTTAAGTAAGCATCTAGATCTTGGAACATTAGGTTTGATACTACTATCAAGACTTATGGCTTTAAGCAAAATATTGATGAGCCTTGTGAATACAAGAGCATTATTGACAAGAAAGCAGTATTCCTGGTTATTTACGTAGATGATATCCTACTCATTGGGAATGACATAGGGACATTATCAGAAGTAAAGGGTTGGCTTGCTAACCAATTCCAAATTAAAGATTTGGGAAAGGCAAGTTATGTTATAGGGATCCAATTAAAAAGGGATCGCAAGAACAAACTGTTGGCACTGTCTCAAGCATTGTATATCGACAAGATACTTGTACGATTCTTGATGCAAAACTCTAAGAAAGGTAGTCTACCTTCGAGACATGAAGTTCACCTATCTAAGAAATAGTGTCCTAAAACACCACTGTAGGAAAAACGGTGAATACAGCGTAGGAGAAGGTGCAAAAAAAAAAAAAAAAAAAAATTTGCGTGTTTGTATGTTTTAAACTTTTTTCCAAAAGGAGCGATCTTAACCTATAGTTAATTAAATATATTACAAAACGTAACATACCTTTTGAATAACGTGAGGCTTGATGTTGCGTCGACTATGAGCCGCACGATCTTCCAATCCTTCACGAATGTAGATCACCTTGGATTGTGGGCTCCCTTTCTTTGAATTGTGTACCTGAGGATGAGAAACAAAAAAACTTTTATTTTTCGTTAGTCACTCAAAAACCCTCCTGAGAAAACGAAGAACACTTTGTACTTTCTCTCTTTTCTCTCGAGCGAATTCTCACACTTTTTATCTAGAGATGGGTAGTTTTTTCTTGACTTATCAAAGCTTACAAAAACTCAAAACCTGCATCTAAAACCTTAGTTGGCCGAACTCCCCTTTGGTGGATTATATAGGGTGGCCGAATTCTCCTTCCTGGAGAATTTGTGTTTCACCCAAAAATTTATCAATCCAAGAGTTCAATCCTATCCCATCTCTTGAATCTATTATCCAATAATTTCCTAAAGGATAATTGAGAATTAGTGACTTATCTAAACTTATCCAAAAGAGACTTAATAGTCAACTTTAAAGTTTTGATAAATATAAAAAACTTCATAATTTAATTTTGATAAATAACTCTTTTTATTTATCTCCTTATCAAATAAGGTTTTTGATACTTATCATACTATTACCAATAACATGAAACTAGAAATCCAATTCCTAGTAGAAAAGTGTTTTGATTTTTAATTAAACAATTAAATAAATAAATAAATAATTACAATTTAATTAAATAATAAAATAAAACAAAGTAATTTAGCTAAATACATTAGCTAATGCCGCCCACCCTTATTGGTATGGGCCAAACTTTGTTTTTCCATTTTATTAATCTCATTGGAACTCCACAAAAAGTCCACATGTGAATTAGACCCATTCTTACAAAAAGAAACAAGTCCACATGCCTTTAAATAAATATATTTAATATATTTCAACAGCCCCATTTTTATTAAATGTGCTAATTATAATATAAATATATTTACAGGATGTTAAAAACATCCCTTAGGGCAGCCCAAGGGGTCACATGCCCTTGGCTGCCTATCCCAGGTATTTTGAGGAGTTACCGCGTGTCTTGATCGAATACAAGAACGCACCTCTCAAAAACTTTTAGAATAAATTCCAAAATCAATTCTTTAAGATGTATCAAATAAATTATATGGTAGTATATAACTAGTGATCCATTAAAGTTCGTGTGGATTGGGGATCTTGGCGGGCTAACTAAATTTAAGCTCCAATAGGCACAGCCTAATCACAATCAACAAATGATTCACTTAGGTCCGATCCATTAATTTTAGTTCATTTCACTAAAAAACTAAAATTGAACTCTTAAATAAAGATAGAATGAGTGAGCGTACTAATTCGTATCCTAGACAGCCTAAAAGGAGAAAGTGTATCCTCGTGAAAAATACCAGTAATCGCCAAGAGCTCATAGACAGTCTATAGCTCTCCAAGTTACCATATTTACTCATATGACCATGTTTTCGAACTTGGATATTTTGACTTGTCCAGAAGCCATGTTTCAATAGACACTATTGAAAACTCAACGTTAAGATTTAATATCCAATACCTTAAAACATCTATATGATGGTATTCTACTGACATTTGCTAGATGTAGTCACGATGTCCATTTCTATAAATGATGTCCTCTATCGATATACACGTGAATACCACCAAACCATTGATAATAGACTATGCGATATAATTGTACTCATTGACAGCTCAAATGATAACGCATGCAACCATAAGTCCATCATTTATCTCAAGATTGAGATAGACTCTTCGATTATCTCAGTAGAACACTTTTATCCACCAACGGTTGTGGATAAAGTTTTCTACAGTGATCCTATTCAATGCACCCAGTGCACTAGATTCTTTTGTCCAATGACACTTCGATAATTTTAAACTCATCATATCACATTTGATCCCACTCAAATGCTAACAAAAGAATCTACAACTTTAACAAGATAAAGGTGCCCAACCTTGTATCTTAAGTTGTGAAAGTTATTCGAGACTAACTAAAGAATTGTGTCTACCTCATATATATCCAGATGTATGAACAATTCTTTTATTTCTCATAGTCTCTTGACTTTATGATTATTTACTTTTGATAATTGATATAATTGCTATAAGATTTGTTAAAACAGAAATCACTTTTATTTATATGATATCGATTGTCAAATACACTATTACACTCTTGCTATTGAGCATAATCCTAACAACCACAAGAAATTGAGGATATAAGACAGATTTCCTATGCATCCGCAGTAGGTAGTCTTATGTATGCTATACCATGCACGAGACTCGACATCTGCTTTACAGTGGGAGTAGCCAGTACATATTAGTCCAACCCAGGATTGGATCATTGGATTGTTGTTAAGCATATTCTCAAGTATCTTGGGAGAATGAGAAACTATATGCTAGTATATTCCCAACAGGATTTGATCCCATTAGGATATACAGATTCTGACTTTCAGTCAGACAAGGATTCTAGGAAATCCACGTTTGGGTCAGTATTCACCCTCTGTGGTGAAGCCATAGTATGGAGGAGTATCAAGCATTCTTGCATTGTTGATTCCACCATGGAAACCGAATATGTAGCGGCTTGCGAAGCAGCTAAGGAGGCTGTATGGCTCCAGAAATTTTTGAGTGATCTGAAAGTTGTTCCAGATGTGGATAAACCTATGACACTTTATTGTGATAATAGTGGAGCTATAGCTAATTCCACATAACCAAGAAGGCATAAGATAGGGAAGCATATAGAGCGAAAATATCATCTCATAAGAGAGATAGTACAGAGAGGAGACGTGACCGTGACGAAGATTGCGTCGCAAGACAACTTGGCTGATCCATTTACGAAGACCTTAACGGCTAAAGTGTTTAAAGGTCACCTAGAGGGTCTAGGATTACGAGACATATCCCATTTGCTTTAGTGCAAGTGGGAGATTGTTGGGATTTATGCCCTAAAGCTTGTAATTTGTGAATGGTATAAGATTTAATAATAATTAAGATTTTATCATTCTAGTTTAAAAGTGTTTTATATTCATTAATACATTCATATTGTGCAATAACATCTAAGATTGCAAGATGTAATATCAGAATGAGTATATGAAAGTCATATACAGAAGGATTCATTTTGAGACATGCAATCTAAAGAGTCTGTAGAGAGTAAAAAAAAGCTGGGTACTTTATTTGTAGTTGATCCACTGTTGCAGTCCATTCTGTAATGTATGGTGGTCTTATCCTAGACAGCTCATGTAGTTGACATGAGAATGAAGGCACCTTATATGATGAGATCATATAGGACTGTGCCACGATTTATATGAATCTCTCACCAAGATCCGTTAGTAGATGAGATTCATATATATCGATAAACGATGGCTATTTATAGGTGATCTTGTAGCACCCCCCGACCCGACCCAGCTGGACCGACCCGGGGAGCGCTACACGGACTTTCAAAACTTTTCAAAACTTAGTTTTATACGTTTCAAAAATCATTGTGAGCCCATAAAAATAATTAAAATTTTTACGAAAATTCCGGCAGAGTACCGTTTGTTTTTCGGACTTTCCAAAAACCTGCTTTTACACAAAACAATTCCAATACAATTTCCAACAACACTTCTATACAATTTCAAACAGTTGCGCACTCTGCCGTTTAGTGCGACTTATCAAAATAGTTTATAAAATAAAATAAATCGAACTTAAACATTTACAATCATTTTGATAATAAAATACAGAAGTCATAAACTAGTTAATTACAAAACATTTTACAAAATGTATCTACAAATTCCCTGTATATGCATGCTTTCAGAATATATATACACATAACAAAAATATAGCTACCCAACTGTACAATCTCTGTGACTCGGTCTGCAACTCGTTCTTCCTTCAGTCCTTAGGCTCTTCTGGATTCCTGGTACCTACGCGTTAGACACAAAACTAACGCGCTAAGCATAAAGCTTAGTGGGTGTACTAAAAACTCAATTAAATAACTCACAATATAATTGTTCTCTAAAGAAGCAATAAACCACAATATGAATTTCATTTCTAAATCACTTTCAAAACAATTAAATTAATAATGAAATCAACATATGAATTCGATCCATCAAATCATTCAGTTCAGTTTCAATTCAAATCATTTCTGGCCCACTAGAATACTAAACATTCTAGGACTGGAATATGGGTCAATGTGACGTCCGGGGTTGCCCCGCAACAACAGTCACTGATATCAACGTGATTGTCCGAGATTGCCCCGCAACAACAATCATTAGTATCATTGTGATCGTCCGAGATTGCTCCGCAACAACGATCACTAAAATCGGTGTGATTGTCCGAGATTGCCCCGCAACAACAATCACACAATAATAACGGCGCAGTACTACTCAGTAAAACCCAGTTGGTATACCAACCTCTTATATCCATTTCTATGTTTCCGTATCCTAGGGCCGTTACAATAAGTAAGGTTCACAATCAGTGTATACATTTCGCACAATATTTTTCAAGAATATCAACAATAATCATACAATAGTATAAATCATGTATTTTTAACAAAATCGACACAATCGAAACACGATCAAAACACGATCTAACATAAGACCAGTTCCAAATCAACAATAAATGCATCAATCCTCAATTTTTCATATAAAGCAAACACTTTTCATACTAAAATCGAAATCGAAATCTTTTAACGAAATCGAAATCGAAAACATTTAACGAAATCAAAATCGAAACATTTAACGAAATCGAAATCGAAACGAAAACAAGAAACGAAAACGAAAACAGTAACGTAAACGATAATGAAGTGCTTTTCGTAAAGATTCCGAAACAAAAGTACACCTACCTGGAATCCGTTTTCGTTTCGAGAAATCGCGATTCCTCTTTTTCCTTTTCCTTTCTTTCTCTTTCTCCTTTTTCCTCTTCTTCTTCTTTCTTCTTCTCTCTTTCTTCTCCTCTCTTTCTTCTTGCTGTCTCTCTTTTCTCTCGCTTCTGCGAGAAGTTTCTCTTTTTTTTTATATTTTTTTCGCTACCGCGACCGCCTCAAATAGTAAAATTTATTTTCACATATATAAAATTAATTACCCGAAATCCGGGATGTTACAATAGATATATAGAAATCATCGATTTTTCATATAAATAAACAAGTTTCTTACGAAAATCGAAAACGAGAACTTTTCACGAAATCGAAAACGAAAACTAAAACGGAAACGAAAACGAAAACGAAAACGAAAACAAAACAATAACGAAAGACTTTTCGTAACGTTTTCGAAAACAAACATACACCAACCTGGGAATCATTTTTTTTTCGTTCGAGAAGTCGCGGTTCTACGATTTCGTTTTCCTTCCCTTTTCCTTTTCTCTTTCACCCACACTTTCTTTCTCTCTCTTTCCTTCCTTCTCCTTCTTCTTCTTTCTCTCTTCTTCTTTTTCTTCTTCTTCTTCTTCTTTTTTCTTTTCTTTTCTCGGTCTCTTCTCTCTCTCTTGCTGTTTCTGTTTTTCTGGCTTCTGCGAGAAGCTTCTCTTTTTTTTTATATATTTTTTTCGCTACCGCGACCGCCGTCGCGACCTGTGGTCGCGCCACCAGGTCCCGGTGCTCACTGGAGCATTCGCACCGCCTTCGTCGCGAGCACACCTTGGTCGCGCTGGAGATCGCGTTGCTCGCTGCCCGAATTCGACGTTTTCATCGCGAGCAGTTCATCGCGACCTGTGGTCGCGGTGACTGGTCGCGATGCTCACTGCCAGAAATCGCGTTTTCCACCGCGAGCGAGCCATTGCGACCTGTGGTCGCGATGCTCTCTGTCTCCATTTTCGATTTTTTCATACATCAATTTTCAACCATTCAATCTGGTCCGCTGGAAATCATAAAAATAAACATACATTTAATTACATTTTCACCCCCTCAAATAACAAAATTTATTTTCACATATATAAAATTAATTACCCAAAATCCGGGATGTTACATAGAGGGGTATAACAGACATTATGACCCAGCTCTAGTTATGAACTACTTGTGGAGGATCACACTATATGTAAATAGTTATATCAATCGATGCTGAGACTTCAGATTGTATAAACACGTCTACAGTTCTGAGAGTGCAGCCTCGGGTATTGAGTGGAGTAACAACTATGTCAATAATCGTAAAATATTAATTAAAGAGTGTAATTAATATTACCAAGTATTATTGGAGCTCAAAATCGTAGGTCCATTAGGTCCCCTCGTTAGCCCTTATGGTTGTTGGTAACGAGGGTCATGGTAAATTAATTAGATGGTCCAATTAATAAGTGTAACGAAAATAACGCAATCTAATTAAAAGATAATAATTAAATAATATGATTATTTAATTAAATATTTAATAAATTAATAGAATATTAATAATTATGAATTATTAAATTCTATTTATTAAATAGGAGGTTACGGAATCAAACTATGATAGGGACAGAAGAATTAAAATAATTGGATTATTTTAATAGCCTCACAGGTCACAGATTCAAATATTTAGGTAGACCAAAACAAATAGTATTTAGAATTCTGTTTAACTTGGTCAAACTTAAACACTAAAGAGCTAGTATTTAAGAGTTAATATGCTAATAAAAAATTGACCTAACCTAAGTGAAAAAAACACCAGAGGGATTCGACCATAGCAAGAAAGAAAAGAGAAAAGAAAAAAAGGTTTTTTTTCTAACCCTCTCCCTTTTGCAGGTGCTGCCGCCTAAGGAAAAAAAATTTTCCATTTGTTTTTCACGTGACCTCTATCTCTTACTGTGACGTGCCCACACACGCATTGGCAGACCGCGGGTCATAGCTCAGAAAATCTGGTGGTAGATCAAAGAATCGAAAATGTATAATCAAAGAAAAAGGTATGTAGTTAAAGATTTCTTTTTCTGTGTATACACATGAACTCGTTCCTAATTGAAAAATTGTTTCTCAATAAAGAAAATTTTTTAAAACCTTATTCTGCACGTTATTTGATAATTACAATTATTTTCTTCCCTTCGCGCGCGGCTCTGCCATGGCTAGGCGGCCAGGGCGCGGCCTTCCTTAGGCTGTGCGCACGCGCGGCCTGCCAAAGTGCTAGGCGCAAGTGAACGGAGTTTTAGAAAAAAATTTGATTATCTTATAACATGCGAAATTGGGTTTTAAAATTTTTTCTTATATTGAAAACCTTTTTCAATCAGGAACGAGTTCCTGTATATACACAGAAAAAGAATTTAGTAACTACATACCTTTTTCTTGATTTTCTTTTTCTGATTCTTCGATCTACCACCAGATCTTCCGAGCTATGACCCGCGGTTTGACAATGTGTGTGTGGGCACGTCACGACAAGAGATGGAGGTCACGTGAAAAGAACGCTGGCCTAATCCTGCAAAAGAGGGGAGAGTCAGAAAAAACTTTTTTTTTTCTTTTCTCTCTTTGGTGGCCGAACTCTCTTTCGTTTTCACTTGTGTGCTAGGTTAGGTTTTTTCTAACTATATAACACTTATATAGTAGTCCTTTAGGGTTTTAATTTGACCAAGTCAAAATAGGATTCTAAATTCTATTTATTTTTAGTCTCCCTAAAGACTTGAATCTGTGACCTTTTGGACTATTAAAACAATCTAATTATTTTAATTCTTTTGTCCTAGTCATTATTTAATCACATGACCTCATATTTAATAAATAGAATTAATAATTAATAATTAATAATTTCTATTATTTTATTAAATATTTAATTAATTAAATAATCACATTATTTAATTATTCTCTTTTATTTAAATCGCATTACTTTCATTACTTTCGTAACACTATTAATTGGACCATCCAATTAATCTACCATGATCCTCGTTACCAACAACCATATGGGCTAGCAAGGGGACCTAATGAATCCACAGTTTTGAGCTCCAATAATACTTAGTAATATTAATTAAAACTCTTTAATTAATATTTCACGATTATTAACCTCGGAGTTATTCCACAAAAAACCCGAGGCTGCACTCTCAAAACTGTAGACGTGTTTATACAATATGAAGTCTCAGTGTCCATTGATATAGCTAATTGCATATAGTGTGATCCTCCACAAATAGTTCATAACTAGAGCTGGGTCATAAAGTCCGTTATACTCCTCTAGAAATATCTTTTCCTTTAGGTACCATTGATTCTCTAATGAACAATTAAATCCTGTCTTCCTCACGGAAGAAGGAGAGCGCTCATAATCGTTCATGTAACATCTAGGAAAAGCAAATGTAGTAGCAGATGCTCTGAGCAGAAAAACACTATTCTCTTTAAAAGTTATGAATGTGCAATTATAGCTGAATTCAGATAATGCATTAGTAGCTGAATTGAGATGCAGACCGAGTTTGATTCAGCAGATTATAGAAAAACAGAAGCAGGATAAGAGAATTCAGATGATATGTGGACAGATTCCAGAAGGAAAGCATCCGGACTTCTCAATCAGAACTGTTGGTATTGTGTGTTTCAGAGACAGGATTTGCATTCCAGATGATGAATAATTGAGAAGGATGATCCTGATAGAGGCATATAGTAGTCCGTATTCGATGCACCCAGGTAGCACAGAAATGTACAAAGATTTGAAGATCCAGTATTGGTGGTCTGGTATGAAGAAAGATGTGGTGGAATTTGTGAATAAGTGCATGACTTGTCAACATGTGAAAGCTGAACACCAGGTTCCATCAGGATTGTTGCAACCAATATCAATACCTGAATGGAAATGGGATCGCATCATGATGGACTTTGTCACAGGATTACCACTCACCCGGAGTAAACACAATGCAATATGGGTTATAGTGGACCGATTGACGAAGTCAGCACATTTTCTACCTGTCAGAACTAACTATTCCCTGGATCGACTAGCAGAATTGTATATAAAGGAAATAGTCAGATTGCATGGAGTGCCTGCATCTATAATATCAGATCGAGACCCGAGGTTTACATTTAGATTCTGGAAGAAGTTTTAAGAAGCTTTGGGTACTCGACTGAGTTTCAGTATAGCTTTCCATCCGCAGACAGATGGACAATCAGAAAGGGTAATTCAGGTGCTTGAAGATATGCTCAGGATTGTGTAATGGATTTTGAAGGGAGTTGGGTGGATCACCTCCCATTGATTGAATTTGCATACAACAACAGTTATCAGTCGAGTATAACTATGGCACCATATGAAGCACTGTATGGAAGGAAATGCAGGACACCAGTATGCTGGACCGAATTGGGTGAAGACAGGTTAGTAGGCCTAGATTTGATCAGGCAAACAGAGGAGAAGGTGAAGATTATTAAGGAAAGACTGAAAGTTGCATCTGACCGACAAAAATCATATGCGGACCTGAAAAGAAAGGAGATAGAATATGAAGTCGGTAAAAAGGTTTTCCTGAAAGTATCTCCGTGGAAGAAAGTGCTTAGATTTGGCAGAATGGGAAGTTAAGTCCTAGGTTTATTGGCCCATACGAAATCATTGGACGTGTGGGACCAGTAGCCTACAGACTTGCTTTACCTCCAGAATTAGAAAAGATTCATAATGTGTTCCATATGTCAATGCTGAGGAGATACAGATCTGATCCTTCCCATAAAGTTCAGGCCGAAAGTATTGAAATCCGACCAGACTTGACATACGAGGAGGAATCAGTGCAAATTCTTGATCAGGAGATTAAAGAACTACGAAATAAAAGAGTTCCACTAGTGAAAGTCCTCTGGAAGAATCACAATATAGAAGAAGCTACCTAGGAGAGCGAGGAAACGATGAGACAATAGTATCCACAATTGTTCAATTGAGGTAAATTTTGAGGACGAAATTTCTTTAGAGGGGAAGAATTGTAACATCCCTGATTTCGTTTCGAATAATTAATTTTGAAAATGTGGATATAAACTTTATGATTTGAGGGGTGTGAAATGTAATTAAATGTATGTTTATTTTTATGGTTTCTAGGTGGACCAGATGGAATGGTCCAGAAATAACGCATGAAGAGAAGGGTAAAAACATAGAAGTGAGTATCGCGACCTGAGATTGCAATGAGCTGCTCGCGGTGAAAAATGGTGATTTTTGGCAGTGAGCACCACGACCAGTCACCGCGACCATAGATCGCACTGACTAGCTCGCGGTGAAAATGTCAAATTCGGGCAGTGAACAACGCGACCACCAGCGCGACTATGGTACCGCTGATCGGTCATTTATTTTCATATAATTACGACCCTTAAACCGTATCTTTTAATTGTATTCTTGAATATTTTTGGTGCTTTTGATGTGTTTGTTAAGTGTTTGTAGGTTTTAGGTGTTTCTCTCAGAACCACGTGAAAATTGGAATTCTTGGTCCAAAACCGTGATTTTCTGGCAGGGAGTGTAACACCCCCTGACCCGACCCGACTGGATCGACCCAGGGAGCGCTACCGGATTTTCAAAACTTTACTTAATTCACTTTATAAATTACAAACCAGAGAAAATCATATAACTTATAATTTAAAAATATGTCTCTAGTGAGCCCATCAAATTTTATTTTCAAAAATTTCGGCAGAGTTTCCTTTATTTTTCTGATTTCCCAAAACCTGTTTTCAATAAAACAAATATAAAACAATATAATTCCAACACTTCTATATCCCAATTTTCAAATCAATGCGCACTCTGCCGTTTAGTGCGACTTCCAAACAGTTTCAAATAAAACATATAGAATTAATATTTCCAAACATTTGAAAAGAATATAAATCATAAAGCAAGTATTACAAAACACATATATACATATCGAATTACAGATTTCTGTATATGCATGCTTAACTAAATACAATATACAAATAAAATTCAATTGTAACTACTCAAAAGAATTGTGACCCTGGACCTTCAATCTGCTGCTATTTCCTCTCTATTCTTTGTTTCCCTCTGTGTCTCTGATACCTGCGCGTGATAAAATCAACGCGCTAAGCAATAATGCCTAGTGGGTGTACACTCAATTCAAGTATCAAAATCAATAATCATTTCATAATAAAAATATTCCAATATGATCGTATATAAACATTTCAATCTTTAACTTTCTCACTAAAAGAAATCATATAAAAACAGTTTAATAAAAGCATCTAAATTCAATCAGTAAAGCATAAAACATTTAGTTTTCAGTTATTTTATAATCATTTTATTTATTATGTAACATTTTATTTATATAAACATTTTATTCACTTTCATTCTCTATTCTGGCCGTACACTCATCATACATTTCTATATCTGTACCATCAGTGTAATGTACACCTCCGGGATTCGCCTAAACTGAACCAAGCCAGGTTTGCCCCGCGAGATGTAACTGTCAGGGATACCAGTACAATATCTATCTCCGGAATTCACCTAAACTGGATTATACCAGGTTTGCCTCGCGAGATACAACAATCATCAATATTCGTACAATGTCTATCTCCGGGATTCGTCTAAACTGGATTATACCAGGTTTGCCCCGCGAGCTATAACAGTCATGGATACAGTGCACTGGCTATCTCCGGGATTCTCCTAAACTGGACTCAGCCAGGTTTGCCCCGTGAGATGCAGCAATCATCACTATCAGTACAATGGCTATCTCCGGGATTCGCCTAAACTGGACCTTGCCAGGTTTGCCTCGCGAGATGCAACAGTATAGATACAGTGCAATGACTATTTCTGGGATTCGCCTAAACTGGACTTGCCAGGTTTGCCTCGCGAGATACAACAGTCATCAATATCATCAGTGCTATATCTATCTCCGGGATTCGCCTAAACTGGACCATGCCAGGTTTGTCCCGCGAGATACAATAGTTTCAACTCGTTATATTCAACAATAATTCACAAATCAAAATTAAATTCAAGTATCAGAATTTACAAACAATATTCGTAATAAAAACTTCGTCAATTTCATATCAAAACCTTCTGTTTCTTTCAAAATCAACAATTAATTTTCAAATCGTATTTACGAAACAATAATTATATAAAAGTTTTTCAAAAATCATTTCCAAACATTACTCGCAAAACGATTTATTTGAAAAACATAGAAATTTCATTATACTATCATATTCCCTAATTATTTTTCATACAGTTTCTAACAATAGTCGTAAACAAAACATATTATACAAAATCCATAAATAAATTTAATGCTCAATTTAACGAAATATGGAAAATTCAAATGAAAATATATAACGAAAATTATTACAAATTCAGAAATCAGTATACACCTACCTGGATTCCGTTTTTCGAACAGTTTTTCTTCTGGATTTCCTTTTTCCTTTCTCTTTCCTTTTTCTCTTTTCTTTTCCTTTCTTCTTTTATTCTTCTTTCTCTTCTGTTCTTCTCTTCCTCTTCTTCCTCTTCTTCTTCTTCTTCTTCTTCTTTTTCTTCTTTTTCTCTTCTTTTTCTTCTTCTTCTTTTCTTTTCTTTCTCGGTCTCTCTTTCTCTTAGTTTTCTCCTTTTCTGTTTTTCTGGAGACTTCATGTCTCTTATTTTTTTTTATAAAATTTTGGTCGTCGCAACCTGTGGTCGCGCTACCAGGTCGCGTTGCTCTCTGGAGCAACTCCACCGCCTTCATCGCGATCACCCATCGCGGTACCCTGGTCTCGCTGGTGGTCGCGATGCTCACTGCCAGGATTTTCATTTTTTTTATCGCGAGCCAGTCATCGCGATCTGTGGTCGCGGTGACCAGGTCGTGTTGCTCACTGCCCGAAAATGCCATTTTTCATCGCGAGCAGCTCATCGCGATATGTGGTCGCGGTGAGGGATCGCGGTACACACTGCCCCAGTTTTTCACTCCCTTTTTCTTCATGCATCAATTCTGGACCGTTCCATCTGGTCCACCTGGAAACCATAAAAATAAATATACATTTAATTATGTTTTACACCCCTCAACTGATACATATTTTATCTACATATTCAAAATTAATTACTCGAAATTTGGGATGTTACAGTTCTTCCCTTCTTAAGAAATTTTGTCCTCGAAATTTACCGTATTCAAACAACTGTAGAGATTACTACCTTATAATCTCTTCATTTTCCTATATAACTTATCTCACATAAGGTTCCTCTAGAAAATCTTTACCAATCGATACGGGGATGGCACTTGGTATCACATCAATCACAATTTCCACTTCTCTCTCTTTCTGATAGTACTTCAGAGAGTTCTTTCGGAAACACATCCAGAAAATCACATACAGTGGGTGTATTCTCCGTAAATCAACCACATATGCCAGATATGTTTCACAACTTTTTCCAATCAATGTTTGAGCAATAGTGGCTAAAATAACATTGGAGAGATCATTCTTCATAGTACTCACAAATTCATTATCCGACTGTAGTTTTCCTTAGTTTATCCTCGATCATAAATTTATTCAGTTACCTATCGTCTGCACATCATCTGAACGATCCATGCTTACGTAACACTCAATTCTAATCCGTTATTTCACTCATCTACAATTATACCTCATTTCATTTCAAATTCGCATAAATATAATTGCCATCAACTCATTTGACAATTCATATTCCTAAATCTTAATTAGACAATCTTTATAGATATATATACACGCTAGTTACAATCATATTGTATTAAAAAAACATGACTAACTACTACTTCATATTCAGTTAGTTCATCTTCAAAAGATAAATAATCTCAAAAATAAATATCATACAAGTTATCGCGTCAGGTACATCCTTGTTTTCTTGAGCTCTAATACCATAGGTTCGTACAGGAGCTCATTTATCTGATTTCGCCATTGATTTTGACACCTCTCTATGGCTACCTCCTTCAGTTCCTGTTTGACTTGGCCTCCTACCTCTAGAAGTTATAGGAGCTGGTCTCTCTGATTGCTGAACATGAATAGGTTTAACCTGTGGGCATTCTTTCTGAAAATGATCATAGGATCCATATTTAAAACAGGCTCCTGTGATTCTCCAACATTCTCCAGGATGTCTTTTTCCACATTGTTCACACAATGCCGGGGCTGATTCCCTAGCTGTACTCCCAGGGGTCTTAACTATTGAGGTTGCAGACTGTCCCGGCTTAACTGCAGGTATGGGCCTCTATACCTGTGTCGTACCACTGGACTGGGGTTCCTTAAATTTCTTACTCTATGGTTGAAATGAATTTGATGGCCCTGCTCCTGTTCTCTGTTGTCCTCTGTCTTGTCTGGCCTGTTCTTCTTTCTTAATTCTTTCTACATTTAGAGCTGCAGAGACAAGTCTGGTGAAATCTTCAAACTCAAATGCAGTAACCTGTAGGCGGATATAATCATTCAGCCCATCTTCAAATCTTCTGCACTTGTCCGCCTCGGTAGCTACCATATCTCTCACATATTTACTCAACCTGACAAATTCTCTTTCATATTCAGTCACTGTCATTTGTCTCTGCTTCAGATTAGTAAATTCTCACTTCATATTATCCAAATAAATGCGACCGACATACTTCCTTCGAAATCTGAAACAATTCCCAAGTCCTGTCTTCTGGTCGCACTGACTGTATAATGGAGGTCCACCATTGGTAGGCATCTTCCTGTAATAAGGATACTGCACACTCCAATCTTTCTTCAGGTGTACAGTGCATTTGCTCTAAAATTCTATCATTTCTCTCAAACCAGTATTCCGCTGCAGATGCATCCTCATCTTTTCTACCATGAAAATCAGTCGGTCTGTATCTAACCAGTCGTTCTATGGCTGATCTTCGTGGCGCTGCTCGAGCCACATTCTGAAAGAACTCAGCCATTTGCTGCATAAATGCTGGCTGACCTTGAACTTCTGGTCCAGCCGCTCTAGGACTTACTGATTCTCTATATACTCCCCCAGCCACGCTGGCGGGACTCTCGGGTCTATCACCACTTCCTTTCATTTTTTTTATCCTATATAAGACAGAATAGAGGTCCGAGATTAGAGTCACACATTCCTATGAGTATCTTTCTACAATGCATGCATATACAGACTCTTTTAGTCCAGAAACGCCTAAACCGCGCTCTGATACCACTAAATGTAACACCCCCTGATCCGACCCGACTGGATCGACCCAGGGAGCGCTACCGGATTTTCAAAACTTTACTTAATTCACTTTATAAATTACAAACCAGAGAAAATCATATAACTTATAATTTAAAAATATGTTTCTAGTGAGCCCATCAAATTTTATTTTCAAAATTTTTTAGATAACTCAGCAAATGGTTTTTAATAGATATTATAAATTGGATTTGATATTGACATTCTGAATTTGACCGTAGTATTCCCGAACCGGTTCGTCCGTGAATCGGATAGGGGGTGTTACATTTATTGGTATCAGAGAATAGGTTTAGGCGGTCCTAGGCTTATATATATTGCATTGTATGGGACATGCATTGCATATGCATATATAATAATGTCGTGACTCTGACGCAGATCCTGTTTCGATCTTGTTTAGGATAAAATATGGAATTGGAAAATATTGATTCCCAGAGAGCCGCAGGTGGGTCTGGGAGTTGTAGTAATAGCCCAGCTAGTGTGGGTGCTAATGTAGCCCATGAGGCATCTATACAAGGCTTAGCTGGACTGGCGGTTGGAGGTTCAAATGAATTCTTCCAGCAGATGGCTCAGATATTACAGAGAGCAGCTCAACCGGTACCGCAGAGGTCGGCCATAGAAAGATTGGCTAAGCACAGACCTACTGATTTCTTTGGCAGGAAAGATGATGATCCGTCGACAGCCGAACACTGGTTGGCTCGTACGGATAGAATACTTCATCAGATGCATTGCACTCCAGAGAAGAGTCTTGAGTGTGCAGTATCACTTCTCCAAGAGGATGCCTATCACTGGTTGGTGTCCGTATCCAGAAATGTCCAACCCGAAAATAAAACATGGGAGTTCTTTGTTAATGAGTTCAGAAGGAAGTATGTGGGCTGGATATATATTAATAACATGAAGAGGGAGTTCCTCAATTTGAAACAAAGGCAGATGTCAGTCACGGAGTACGAACGAGAGTTCACTCAACTGAGTAAGTATCCCAGTGAGATTCTAGCCACAGAGGAAGACAAGTGCAGGAGATTTGAGGACGGACTCAATGACTATATTCGGGTCCATATTACAGCATTTGAGTATGATGACTACTCCAGACTTCTATCTGCTGCTTTGAATGTTGAGAGGGTCAGGAAGGAAGAACAGGCCCGAAAAGACAGAAATCAAAATAAGAGGAATCCGGGGCAATCTAGTTCGAATCAGCAATATAATAAGAAATTTAAAGGCTTCCAGGGTTCCAGTCGTTCTCCTTTCTAGAAGCCAGGCCAGGGCTCAGGTACTAGACCCACCCCATCTGCAACATCAGTGGCTAGTACACCAGGAGGTTCATCTAGGGGACCAGCCCCGCCTCTCTGTACTCATTGTATGAAGAACCATACAGGTGACTGTTGGAGGATGACAGGAGCTTGTCTTAGGTGCGGATCTCGAGAGCACCAGTGGAGAACTTGTCCAAAAACCCTTACTTCCTCAGTACCTCAGTTTGAGAGATCAACTCCAGCTACTCAAAAGGTAAACAGGTCTAATAAAAACAATGCCGCTGGGAGTGGTCAAAGAGGAGTGATGGAGACAGTTGACAGGCAGGATGCCCGTGCTCCAGCCAGAGCTTATGTCATGAAGACAAAGGAAGATTAGGATGCTCCAGATGTCATTGTTGGTAAATTCTCTATCTTTGATATTCCTGTACATGCACTTATAGACCCAGGATCAACACATTCCTACATTTGTGCTACTATTCCTAGCGTGGGCAATTTACAGATGAGTCGAACTGAATATGATATCTTAGTGACCAACCCTTTGGGGCATAGTGTGGTTGTGAATAAGGTCTTTAGAGATTGTCCTATTATGATTCAGGGGTGTGAGTTTCCGGGTGATTTGATAGAGTTATCCTTCAGTGAGTTCGATGTCATCCTTGGCATGGATTGGTTATCTTGACACCAAGTTTTGGTTGATTGTAGATTAAAAAGGGTGACTCTCAGAACTCCGAATAATGATGAAATGACAGTTTGAGGTGAGAGGTTGAATTACCTTTCGAATGTTGTATCAGCTGCTGCCGCCAGAAAGTTGATTAAAAAAGGGTGTGAAACCTATTTGGCGTATGTGGTTGATGTAGAGAAGACAGAATCTAGCCCCTCGAATATCCCTACAGTATGTGACTTTCCGGATGTGTTCCCGGAAGAGTTACCAAGTTTGCCTCCAATAAGGGAAATTGAATTTGCAATTGATGTAATCCCGGGTACTACTCCAGTATCCATTACTCCTTATAGAATGGCTCCAGCATAATTAAAAGAGCTGAAGCTCCAGTTGCAAGAGTTGTTAGATAAAGGGTTCATTCGCCCTAGTGTATCACCATGGGGTGCTCCAATGTTGTTTGTCAAGAAGAAGGATGGTACACTTCGACTCTGTATCGATTATAGGCAACTAAACAAAATAACAGTGAAGAACAAGTATCCGTTACCTAGAATCGATGATTTGTTTGATCAATTGAAGGGTGCAGGTATCTTTTTGAAGATAGATCTTCGATCGGGTTACCATCAACTACGGGTTAAGGAGTCAGATGTTCATAAGACAGCATTTAGGATGAGGTATGGACACTACGAGTTCCTGGTAATGCCGTTTGGGTTAACAAATGCACCAGCAGCATTTATGGATTTGATGAACCGTATTTTCCATCCATTCTTAGACCAGTTTGTAGTGGTGTTTATTGATGATATTCTGGTGTATTCTAAGACACAGGAAGAACATGATAAGCATCTTCGGATTGTCTTGGAGACTTTGAGAGAGAAGCAATTATATGCCAAGTTGAGTAAATGTGAATTCTGGTTGCAGGAAGTCTCTTTCCTTGGGCATGTAGTGTCAGCAGAAGGAATCAAAGTGGATCCAAAAAAGATTGAAGCTATTCTCGAATGGAAGCCACCCAGAAATGTAATTGAGATCAGAAGTTTCTTGGGGTTGGCAGGTTATTATAGAAGATTTGTGAAGGGATTTTCGATGATTGCAGCTCCGATGATGAAGTTGCTTCAAAAGAATGTGAAATTTGATTGGAACGAAAAGTGCCAGGCTAGCTTTAAAAAGCTAAAGTCATTATTAACCGAAGCCCCGATCCTCACCCAGCCAACTTCTGGTAAGGATTATGTGATTTTCAATGATGCTTCACATAACGGGCTTGGTTGTGTACTTATGCAGGAAGGCAAGGTGGTTGCTTATGCTTCAAGGCAGTTGAAACCCCATGAGAGGAATTATCCCACCCATGATCTGGAATTAGCAGCTATTGTGTTTGCCTTAAAAATTTGGAGACATTATCTTTATGGGGAAAAGTGTTTCATCTACACTGATCACAAAAGTCTCAAGTATTTGCCTTCATAAAAAGAACTTAACTTGAGACATCGGAGATGGATGGAACTTATTAAGGATTATGATTGTGTGATTGACTATCACCCCGGAAAGGCCAATGTAGTGGCGGACGCTTTAAGCAGGAAATCCATGCAAGCCCTGCGGGTAATAAATGCCCATTTGTCCTTGATGAATGATGGTGCAATTACGGCAGAATTGAGAGCTAAGCCGAGTCTACTCCATCGAATTCAGGAGGCTCAGAAGAATGACATGAAAATGGTCTCCATAATTAATCAAATCAAGGAAGGGAAAGAAAGTGAATTCAGAATAACGGAGGATGGTTTCTTGTACAACGGGGAAGGGTATGTGTTCCTAATGATGAAGACTTGAAAAATTCTATAGTTGACGAAGCACACAGTGGTTCTTTTGCTATGCATCCTGGTAGTACAAAAATGTATCAGGATTTAAAAACCCATTATTGGTGGTCAGGTATGAAAAGAGATATTTCAGATTATGTCTCTAGATGCTTGGTATGCCAGAGGGTTAAAGCAGAGCATCAGGTTCCTTCAGGTTTGTTACAGCCAATAGCTATACCTGAGTGGAAATGAGACCGTATTACTATGGATTTTGTTGCAGGATTACCCTTGACTCGAAGTAAGCATGATTCCATAATTACCCTTGACTCGAAGTAAGCATGATTCCATTTGGGTAATTGTCGACAGATTGACGAAGTCAACTCACTTTTTGCCGGTCAGAACTGATTACTCCCTTGACAAATTAGTAGAGTTGTATATAAGAGAGATAGTTCGATTACATGGAGTTCCGATATCAATCATTTCAGATAGAGATCCGAGATTTACCTCCAGATTTTGGGGAAAGTTACAGGAAGCTTTGGGGACTCGGTTGAACTTTAGTACAGCTTTTCACCCACAGACAGATGGACAATCTGAGAGGGTAATTCAAGTATTGGAAGATATGCTTAGAAGTTGTGTGATTGATTTCGAAGGAAGTTGGGATCGACATATTCCTTTAGTTGAATTTATTTATAATAATAGCTTCCAATCAAGTATTGGCATGGCACCTTACGAGGTTTTATATGGGCGAAAATGTAGGACCCCCTTATGTTGGACTGAATTGAGTGAAAGTAAAATGGCCGGTCCTGATTTAATTAGGGAGACCGAGGAGAAAGTGAAAGTCATTAAAGAAAGATTGAAAGCCGCTGCGGATAGGCAGAAATCCTATGCAGACTTGAAGAGAAAAGATATTGAATATGAAGTAGGCGAGAAAGTCTTTCTAAAAGTGTCTCCTTGGAAGAAAATAATGAGATTCGGGCAGAAGGGCAAGTTAAGCCCTAGATTTATCGGACCGTATGAGGTGATAGAATGAGTGGGTCCAGTGGCATATAGATTAGCCTTACCTCCGGAATTAGATAAGATTCATAATGTGTTTCATGTATCGATGTTAAGGAGATATAGATCGGATCCATCGCATGTGGTTTCTTCGAAAATTATTAAATTACGGCCGGATTTGACGTATGAAGAGGAACCAGTGGAGATTTTAGCTCGCGAAGTCAAAGAGTTGCGAAATAAAAGAATTCCATTGGTGAAAGTGCTATGGAGAAACCATAAAGCAGAGGAAGCAACTTGGGAAAGCGAAGAAGTTATGCGACAACAATATCCTCAATTGTTTACCCAAGGTAAAATTTCGAGGACGAAATTTCTTAAGTGGGGAAGAGTTGTAACGCCCTCAAAATTAGTGTTTTAATTATCGCTTGATAAATTACATATTAGTATTAATATTATATTTAAGAGTCCACGTTATATCGAATAGAAATGGGAGGTAAATTAGGTGGATTTTTATGGAATGATATGAGTTATTATATGGAACATTTCCCCTAAAGAAGCACAATCCATGTGATATAAAATGAACCAATCATGAAATGCCAAGTCAAGAATTAGTGGATGAAATAATTAATGAGATGAAATGTGATTGGTGGATTAGTTTGATAGTTAATAGATTTTTGGTCAATATCATGAGATTAATTTTCAAATTGTGATCATTCTATGATTTAAAAAGATTTAGGGACAATTAGCAATTGTAAGAAATAGGTGGCAAGTGATGAAGCCTTATTGGTGGATGAAGTCTAACAAACAAAAACAAGAGGAATTCGATCAAACCAAAACAAGCAAGAAAAGAAGAAGAAAAGAAAAGAAAGAGAGAAAGAAAGAAAGAGGAAGTTTCGGCCAAGCTAGGGAAGAGAGGAAGAGAAGTGATCTAGACCAATTCAAGCCATAATCAAGTGAGTTAATTGGAGAAGAGGTCAAGCAAGAACTAGAATTGAAGGAATTGGTAAGTTTATTCACTAGTAAGCTTGAGTTCTTGGGATTATATTTGGGTTTTAGTTTTCTTTTTGGATTGACTTGAATTTTGGCTTGAATTCAAGTAGATTTGTCTTTAATTATGAGTTAAATTTCAAGGGAGTATCAAGAAATGAAATTCAAGAAAATTAGCAAGTAAAAGTTAGGGTTTGAAGTTGATTTTAGGGGGGAAATTTCAATTGATGTGTGATAAGATATTAGAATTGGTGTAAACTTAATTTAAAAATTTATATTTATTTTGTATGACATTTAAATGGTTCTTTGAAAATTAGTTTCACTTAAACATTTTAAGTATTGAATTTGTTATAAATTTTTAATTCTATAATAGAGTTGTTGGAAAATTCTTGTTTAAAACATAGTTTCGGTTTGAACCATTTGTTTTAATGGGTTATACTGCCCAGAAAATTACGAAATTTTATATGATGGTTTTACAAGATGTTATTATGACTTCTGGAAATTTTTGTAATTTTTAGAGTTGATTTGAAAACTATACGAATTTTGTAATTAAGATACTATAATCTGTCCAGTAGTAGACAGAGGGTAGAAACGTAAATTAAGGAATATTTTAAAAATATTCATATGTATTATTTAGGTCTGAAATTTTTATTTTGGAATTGTATATGTCTATGTCATGTTTCTGCAAAATTTTGTCACAATGGAGTTTTTGTAAAAAGTTATAGAAATTCCGAATTGTATAGTGTTCTGAATTTCCCCTGTCAGGCAGATCAGAATACTTCAATAAATAAATTATTTTAAGGTAGTTTGAAATTTTATAAAATTCTGAAAATTTTTATATATGAATATATGTTTGTTTAAAAGGTTTCTGCAAAGTTTTAAGTTTTTCTAACTTGTGATTGATTTACTAAAAATCTAATATTGAATATTGTTCTGTATTAAAACTAAAATGGCCCTAGTAAACTTGAACATTGGTACTTAGAAATTCTAGAAATTTTGTTGATTATGGATTCATGGTGTCTAGGGGCTGTGGAAAATCAAGAGCAAGCTTGAAGGAGTGATTCCCAAAGCTTGGAGAGTGATTTTGATATAATTTTGGTTAGTGCTTTACTAACACTTGAAATTTAATTTTGTATGTATTGTTGGATGTTGAATTGTGAGTTTTGATGTGTTAGAAAGTAGAAATAAAATGTATGAAATTTATTAATTTCATAACAAGTGTTTGATGTGTGAAAATAATGTGCAATTTGACGAAGATTAAATGTCTACGTTTGTAATTGAAATTGAAATTAGAATGATGCTAATATGTTAAATGTTTGCGAGCAAATTCTTGTTGAAAATGATGGTTGGGATTGGAGTATCAAATGGTACACATGTTGCCCAAGATTTTATAGTATCATATCGGTAAGTCGAAAACGAATTGATATCGATTTTTGTGAGTTAAAATTGAACAAAATGTTCATGAGTTGATTGTCTTGAATTATAGTATGTAAACTTTTTATGCAATTGAGTATTAATGAAAGAATTTATATGAATTGAATTTAAACTTTATATGCTTAAATGCCCTAGTTAAATTCATACCGCATTATTTGAGAGATTGGATAGGTTGGCATGCCAATAAGGAATTTAGCAGTACTGCGACCGTTATTATGTTAAATCATTGGACTTTGAGAGGCTTGGGTGCCCGGTCCTTGGATTTGATTATGATCTTTCGGACTTTGAGAGGCTTTGGGTGCCCGGTCCGCGACATTGTTGTAATTAAATAACCAATCCGTAGCCTCCGTTGAGGACAGTATTGGTTGATCCCATTATTCAGTCTATCGAAAGTGGGTTAGAATTGGCTAAGGGCAATAAAATACTTAATTCATAATTGTGTAATTGAACGATTCAATTGAGAAAATTCATATTGGTGTGACATTTTTAGAATGTATGCATATTACATGATTGTTTGAATCAATTGTTTCATGATAGAGTATTATGAAATGTATTAAATGTTTATTCCTATGAAATGTATCATGTTAGTATGTTGTGTAAAATTGGTAGGAACTATGAAATGTTTATTCTTGATTGAGTTGTTTTTGATTTATATGAATTATAAAACATTTAGTTAAATTTGTGTTAAGTAAAGTACCACTAAGCGTTATGCTTAGCGCGTTGGTTTTCTGCGCGCAGGGGATAGACAGTGATCAGACTGGATCTGCAGGGTATCAGAGTCACATAAATTTTTGGAGGTCTTCATGTAACTTTTGTTAAAATCTATGTTGTGAATCCTTTTGATATATGTATATATTATATATTAGCATATTATGTTAAGAACCAAGGAGATTGTAATAATACTTTTATAACTATTTTGCCATGTTACCCCTTATGAAATTTCATATATGAATGTATATGTTTTTAATTGCGGAAATGGCTCTCTTCTGAAAAGTTTATACTATGTTATGAATTGATTTGAGATGGACCGAAGGTCCAATTGGAAGTGATGAAGATAAATGCATAAGTTTTGAAGTGTTTGTAAAGAGTTTTACTTGTGTTTACAAAAAAATTTGTTAACAATACAAAATAACCGTTGTGCTGCCAAAATTTTTAGATAACTCAGCAAATGGTTTTTAATAGATATTATAAATTGGATTTGATATTAACATTCTGAATTTGACCGTAGTATTCCCGGACCGGTTCGTCCGTGAATCGGATAGGGGGTGTTACACTCTGATACCTGCGCGTGATAAAATCAACGCGCTAAGCAATAATGCCTAGTGGGTGTACACTTAACTCAAGTATCAAAATCAATAATCATTTCATAATAAAAACATTTCAATTTTCATCATTTCATAATATTCCAATACGATCGTATAAAAACATTTCAATCTTTAACTTCCTTACTGAAAGAAATCATATATAAACAGTTTAATAAAAGTATCTAAATTAAATCAGTAAGGCATATAACATTTAGTTTTCAATTCTTTTATAATCATTTTATTTATTTTGTAACATTTTACTTATATAAACATTTTTTTTTTCACTTTCATTCTGTATTCTGTCCGTACACTCATCACACATTTCTATATCTGTACCATCAGTGTAACATACACCTCCGGGATTCGCCTAAACTGGACCAAGCAAGGTTTGCCCCGTGAGATGTAACTGTCAGGGATACCAGTACAATATCTGTAGTAGCCAAAATATGTCTGGCCTAAAGTATGACCCAAAGACAAAGCCCATAGCTAAAAGTGGGACTACACACTCATGTAGTACGACGGTGGCTCAGCATGAAGATCAAGTCGCACGACATTTAGCACCATCATGTAGACGTACCGGTTCGAAGACTATGTCGCACGACATGAAGCACTCATGTAGTACGATGGTGACTCAGCATGAAGACCAAGTCGCACGACATTGAGCACCATCATGTAGACGTACCAGTTCGAAGATCTTGTCGCACGACATAAAACACTCATGTAGTACGACGGTGCTACATCACCCAATCATGGTCCAGATTGGCAAGAAACCTATATGTCATACGACATAGCATCTCCGTTGCTCCGAGGGAGACCAGATTGTGATCTACTTTGAAACGGGTCCTACAAAGCCATAATGACACTTGATGGCAGCCCGATCAAAAGAAGCACCCAGATGCTTTCTTGGTGGATGACAGAGAAGAAAGAATGATGAGATCTCTCAAAAGGGAGGAGCATCAGTCTCCTATAAAGGAGAGGATGATCCCTCATAGAGAGGGATCCCCGAAAAAGCTGAGATCCAGAGATTACTAATACAAAAACCACATCCTCCGGCCATTGTTAAGGTTCTCCGATCACCCTCCGAACCATACATCTCCTCTGATATAAGAGACCCTAAATTGCCAAGATAGCAGGAAGTATCACTCACTCATCTCCATCTACGAGCATTACATATTTATTAGCACTCGCTAACTTGACCGTCGGAGTGACTTTGGCCGGCACCACCCCGGTGTCCCAGACGTCCTGCGGGTCACGTGTGTTCTCTCTTTGCAGGTTGTAGTGCCCCGTGTCCCCGAGCGATTTTTGAGGACTACAATTTGGCGCCCACCGTGGGGCCCGACAATCCCTAAGCAAGCAAAGGTAGAACGCGGCAACCCCGACTATGTCATCTGACGATTTTCATCACGACGCGATGGAGGTTAGGGTACAGCTCCTCATATCCCAGATGCAAGAGAATACCCAAAGGCTCCAAGCACTCGAACAAGAGAATCAACGAGTGTTGGCGGAGAACCAAGAGTTGCAAAATAGGGTCAATTCGCTCACTGTCGTACGACCGTTTGGAGACACTTCAACGTCCCAACTCTTGCCATTCGAGCAAGCCGCTCACGCTGCTTATTACGCACCAGTCCGTCCGGACGAACAAGTTACTACCGCGAGAGACCTCGATCCAACCCACGTAGGCTCAGAGCCCAACATTCGAGTTACGAATGGACCTCATATCGTCGCACGACATACGGCGGAGAACATACCAAATGGGATGGGAGGACATCGATTAGACGACATGCCCAGAGCTACACAAGGAGTGCCGCCTATGTCTAACCCCAATGGCAACGTCGGCTCAACCCAACCAATCATCCCGCTACAAGGAACGCCATCCGGCCCTTCGCATTCAGCGCCGTCAAACCCGAACCAAGTGGGTACCGAGCCGACCTTGGCCAACCGAGACTTGGCATAAAGGTTCACAGAGATGGAAGCACTCATCCAACGCATTCCGGGAATGCCCACTCCTATAAAGAAAAGTGCGGCCAATAGTTTTGCCGACTCTCCCTTCGTCGATACAATAGCATTGGTGGAGATGCCAAGGAAGTTCAACTTTCCAGGTATGAAGCAGTACGACGGTACGACGGACCCCGACGACCACATTGCGCAGTATCGACAACGGATGTTCACAGCCGCCATCCCGCGTGACCTTAGGGAAGCATGTATGTGCAAAGGTTTCGGTTCGAGCCTCGTAGGACCTGCCCTACAATGGTACACCAACCTTCCCAATGTTTCCATCAACTCTTTTGCTCAACTCACTGACACCTTCGTAGAGCAGTTCGCTAGTAGTCGGAAGTTAGAAAAACAATCCGACGACCTCTATGCAGTCAGCCAAAGGAGGAATGAACGCCTATGTGACTTTGTTGGCCGGTTCAACCATGAAAAAGTGTCCATCCCCCATTGCAACCAGGCGACAGCCATATCAGCCTTCCGCAAGGGTCTGCTCTATGATTCCGACCTATACAAGGAGCTCACCAAGTACCCTTGTAAAACTATGGAAGACGTCCTAGCCAAGGCATGGGCACAGATAAAATGGGAAGAAGACGAAGTAAACTACAAACCTAGTAGAGCGAACTACAAGGAAGATAAGTCGGAGATGATGGTCGAACCACGAATCATCAACCGACATAGCGGGCCATACCCAACAATACCCCGAAGGGACGGCCATATGAGGTACGAGCGACGGCGCGACGACAGACCACCAAGGCCGTTCATCCGGCCAAAGAATATAATGCCAGAATATAATTTGAACATCAGGCCGGCAGAGGTAGTCGCCATACTCAAAGGAATGGGTAGATCAGTTCGATGGCCGGACAAGATGATGAGCCCGCCGGATCAAAGAGACAACTCCAAATGGTGCGAATTTCACGGCGACCACGGTCATCGAACTGAGCATTGTGTGGCACTACGATTGGAAGTGGCCGAACTACTCAAGAAGGGTCACCTTAAAGAATTCCTGACTGACAGGGGTAAACAGACTTTTGTGAACAAAGACAGGTCGCACGACATTGTTTCAATCCCTCTACCAGAGCCTCCCAAACACGAGAGGACCGTAAATGTCATCTCTGGCGGATCAGAAGTAAATGGAGTAACCTACTCGGAGGCAAAGCGCCACTCGCGGCAAGCCTAACGAACTCGTACGGCAGATCCTGCATATAACTACCCAATCAGTTTCAGCAGCGATGAGCATATGGATTTATTCAATCCCCACCACGACGCACTAGTCATCTCACTGACGGTGGCCAATTATTTGATCAGACGAATCCTAGTGGACAATGGAAGCTCAACCAATGTACTCTTCCTCGGCGCACTAAAAGAGATGCATATCGATGAGTGTAACATCGTACGTCGCTCCACAATCCTTGTAGGATTCAGTGGAGAACACAAGAACACTCTGGGAGAGATCACCCTTCCCGTTTACGCGGAAGGTGTCAACTTGAACACTCATTTCCTCATCCTGGACTGTCCGTCGTCCTACAACATAATCATGGGTCGCCCGTGGATTCATGATATGAGGGCAGTCCCCTCGATATATCATCAGGTCATCCGTTTCCCTACCAGGTGGGGAGTCCACGAGATCCGAGGGCAGCAAAAGACCTCGCGCGACTGCTACCAGAACACTCTAAAAAACAGGCCGTCCGACTTATAGCAATTATAGAGTGAGAGCACCCCCACCAACAAAGACGGACCAGATATGGAAGAACTCGACGAAGTGTCCATACATCCAAATTTCCCAGACCACAAAGTTAGTATCGGATCCCGCCTTCCACAAAATATTCGGGTAAAGCTACTCAGCTTCTTGACAGCACGACACGACAGCTTCGCATGGTCGCACGCAGACATGATCGGCATTAGCCCAGAAGTCCTAGTACATAGGTTGCAAGTCGACCCAAATCATCCACCTGTGAAGCAAAAAAGAAGGAAGTTTGCGCCCGAGCGCAACAAAGTTATAAATGAAGAAATCCAAAAGCTAATTGACATTGGCTCGGTGAGAGAAGTAAATTACCCAGAGTGGCTCGCAAACGTAGTAGTAGTGAAGAAAAAGAATGGGAAGTGGCGAGTTTGCATCGACTTCACAGACCTCAACAAGGCTTGTCCAAAAGATTCCTTCCCTCTTCCACACATCGACATGATGGTGGACGCTTCAGCAGGCCACGAACTATTAAGCTTCATGGATGCATTCTCCGGTTACAACCAAATCCTTATGCATCCGAACGACCAAGAGAAGACTTCCTTCATCACGGAGCGCGGCATTTTTTGCTACAAAGTGATGCCGTTCGGCCTCAAGAACGCTGGGGCAACCTACCAAAGATTAGTCAACAAAATGTTCGCAACCATGCTTGGACAGACTATGGAAGTCTATATCGATGACATGCTAGTAAAATCATTAGTAGCAGATCAACACCTCGACCACCTCCGGCAGTCGTTCGACATCATCGACAAATATGGGATGAAGCTTAATCCAACCAAATGCTCCTTCGGGGTTTCATCAGGAAAGTTCCTTGGCTATTTAGTAACCAAGAGGGGCGTCGAGGCCAACCCGGATCAACTCCGATCCGTCATGGATCTGAGGTCCCCCAAAAGCATCAAAGACGTTCAAAAGCTGACCGGACGGCTCGCGGCCCTCAACCGATTCATCTCAAAGTCATCCGAAAAATGTAAGCCTTTCTTCGATGCTCTGAGAAAGAGCAAATCATTTGATTGGAATCAAACAAGCGAAGACGCATTCCAAAACATAAAGAGCTACCTAGCAAGCCCTCCCCTCCTATCCAATCCTAAGGAAGGAGAGACCCTCCTACTCTACCTCGCTGTATCCGAAACGGCCGTCAGCGCAGTACTAATAAGGGAGGAGGATGGTAAACAGCTCCCCGTATACTACATCAACAAGACCCTACTCGACGTAGAGACAAGGTACACTCAACTTGAGAAATTGGCCCTCGCGCTAGTCACAGCCGCAAGGAAATTAAGGCCGTACTTCCAATGCCATACCATTAGTGTACTCACTGCCTTCCCCTTGAAGAACGTCCTACATAAACCCGAACTGTCCGGCCATCTAGTGAAATGGGCCGTGGAGCTAAGCGAGTACGACGTCAACTACCAACCTCGCACGGCGATCAAGTCGCAAGTGCTAGCGGACTTCATAGCAGACTTCACACCCGGGATTCTACAACGAGCGAAGGAGGAACTTTGCACCATGTCGTGCGACACACCAAAGGAGGAATGGAGTTTAGCAGTTGACGGATCAAGTAACGCTAGAGGCAGTGGACTAGGGATAGTACTTACCTCCCCTGCGGGGCACGTCGTCCAGAGGTCCATCCGATGCGGATTCAAAACCACCAACAACGAAGCCGAGTACGAAGCCCTCATAGCCGGGCTCACCTTGGCAAAGGACTTACGCGTCGAGCGAATAAAGGTGCGTAGTGACTCCCAATTAATTGCGAGACAATTGCAGGGGTCCTATCAAGCTCGAGACTTGAAAATGTCGGCCTACTTGACTTTGGTAAAAGAGCTACAATCTTCATTCGAGTCATTCGACATCGAGCAAATACCCAGATCCGAAAACGCGCATGCTGACGCCCTCGCCAATCTTGGGTCCGCGCTAGATACCACAATTGAACGAACCATTCCCATGGTGTTTGTCCAATGGCCGGCTGTCTGGAAGCCAACAAAGCTCGAAATCAAGCCAATTTCGGACGAGCCAACTTGGATTACCCCGATCTACGACTACTTGAAAAACGACACCCTCCCATCTGACAAAATAAAAGCACGAAGAATTAAGATCAAGGCTGCCCGATTTTCCATATTATAGGGTCAACTTTACAAGCGATCCTACTTCGGGCCCTACCTCAAGTGTATCAACCCAATCGAAGCTCAACAAGTACTCAAGGACTTGCACGATGGGCAGTGTGGGAACCACTCGGCCGGGAGAAGCCTAGCCAATAGAGCAATCACGGCCGGGTATTACTGGTCCACAATGCGGTCCGAGTTGCACGACCTCGTCAAAAGATGTGACCCATGTCAACGTTTCGCCCACGTTTCACACCAACACCCAGAAAGGCTCCACCCCATCTCAGCATCATGGCCCTTCATGAAGTGGGGAATGGACATAGTAGGGAAGATGCCCGTTGCTACCGGAGGCAAGGTCTACATACTAGCCGTGACCGACTACTTCACAAAATGGGTCGAAGCCGAGTCATATGTGAGAATCAAAGACTCCGAGGTAAAAAGCTTTATTTGGAAAAATGTCATATGCCGTTACGGAGTTCCAAAGGAAATAGTTACCGACAATGGCTCACAATTCATCTCATACGATTTCCAAGACTTTTGCGACAAGTGGAACATCAAACTGAGCTATTCAAGCCCAAGATATCCTCAAGCTAACGGACAAGCAGAATCCACCAACAAGACAATCATGTCCACCCTCAAGAAACGACTCGACCAATACAAAGGGAAGTGGGCTGACGAGATACAAGGTGTGCTATGGTCTTACCGTACGACGATCAGAACATCAACAGGCGAAACACCATTCTCTCTATCTTAAGGCTTAGAGGCCGTCATAGCAACAGAGGTTGACTACCCTTCTTATAGGATACGACACGCGACAGAAGAAGCAAACGACAGAGAGTTGCTGAACGAACTTGACACAATCGACGAGCGCCGCGACAAGGCCGCAATCAGATTGGCCGTATACCAACAAAGAATCGCCCGCCATTACAACAGAAACATTCGTCTCAAGTTATTCCATATTGGAGATTGGGTCCTTCGCCGCGTCTTCCAAAATACAAAGGAAAAAGGAGCGGGCAAACTCGGTCCTACGTGGGAGGGACCATACCAAATCACCAATGTATTTGAACATGGAGCCTATAAACTACGATGTACAGATGGCATGGAGATCGGCAACAGCTGGAACGCATGCCATCTAAAACAATATCAGTTTTAAGAAAAATATATGACTTGAACTTTGTCACTCTACATGCTTCATCAAAATTGTAGCGTGCAACTAAGAAGTTACACCCTCCAACCGGGGCAATTCAATATCATAAAAAGCAAAGTCTGCAACAAGACTCGACCGCGACCTGCATTCAAGATCTCCATCTCCAAACGGTCACACGACCCGCATTCAAGGTCATGGACAGCGACCTGCATTCACGGTCTCCATCTCCAAACGATCACATGACCCGCATTCGAGGTCATGGACTCTCCATCTCCACACGATCACATGACCCACATTCAAGGTCATGGACTCTCCATCTCCACACGATCACATGACCCGCATTCAAGGTCATGGACTCTCCATCTCCAAACGATCACATGACCCACATTCAAGGTCATGGACTCTCCATCTCCACACGATCACATGACCCGCATTCAAGGTCATGGACTCTCCATCTCCACACGGTCACACGACCCGCATTCAAGGTCATGGACCATGACCTAACATTCAAAGTTTCCAACGGACCACAGTCATAAATAGAAATTACCATCATAAAAGACTTACGACATCAAGGAAAATTTAACATACTTCATATATTAAGAAAAATTGTTGTTCGACAGAGCATACAATAAAAATAAAAATAAAAACGTTCGACAAAACATTTTTACAACCCCTTATGGGGCAAGATCATCGTGCTCTCCAATCGGCTGGGCAGCCAAGGCTACGACGGTTGAACCTTCTGGAGGAGAAAGGATAGGCTCTTCACCAGGTTTATCATCGGCTTCATCCTCATCAAAGCGCGACAGCTCCTCGTGGTCGGCGATCCAGCTGTCAACCTTCCACTCAGTCGCACGACCGTCCCTGTACTCCCTCATCAAATCTGCACGAGTCTTAATGACTGCATTGAGGATGTTATCCTCCGCCTTGTCGTACAGGGAGTCGTAGTCCGCCTCCTTAGCCTTCAGCTTGGCCTCCAGCAAGTCGACGCTCGACTTCAGCTTATTTAGCTCCAGAGTAGCCTCTACGGCACGACTCGAGGCCTCAAGAGCAGTCTTCTTGGCCTCAACATTCGAAGCCTTCAACTTGTCGTTGTCAGCCTTAAGGCTCTGATTGCTCACCTTCAGGTCCCTCACCTTCTTGAGGGCAACACCCAGCTCTTCCTTCAGATGAACGTGCGACTGAAGAGCCTACAGAAAATAAAAATACAAGTAAGAACAAATTCTAAAATATTTAAAAAAAAAACGAAATACACAAATGTACAAGTCGTACGACCATACCTGGAAAAGGTGGCCAAGGCCCCAGTCAGCAGCTTGGGAAAGACCCATCTCCCTGAGGCGACTCTTATCTTCGGGCAGCAACAGACGCTCGACCTGTGGAAGGATCGACCCTATATTAGAGTATGCAGAGGCATCCTGCGGGAAGACCAGGTCGACCGACGCATCGACCCCTGAAGATGAATCCTCCCTCCTCCGTTTCTTTCCAGTCGAAGAAACGTCGAGGGAGGCCTTGGCTCGATTAGATGGAGGAGGTGGAGGAGTGGAGGCCGCTTGGTCGCTCGACTCAGCCTTCTTCTTTCCCTTCCTTTTTTCCCTCAGCCTCCTCATTGCATCATCAGCAGCAGGCGCAGCGATCTCTCCAGCCATGATATCAACTGCAAATCGTCGCTCGACGTATGAGATGGGAGTCAGGAATCGATTGCCGTACAGTCGCTCGACACAATGCCTGACCCTGACAAACTCCACTAAATTTTTGAAGGCAGGGTAGGGGGTACCTGGCTCGTTGATTACACTGAACTTCCAGAGGTGACTTGGCCGTAGATTCTCCTCCGCCAAAATACTCCTCCAACTCCTCTCCTTGACGTCGTACGACAGCACCTTCTCTGTACGCGTCACGCACATTAATCCAACAACTGCTTGAGGCGCTCCTGTGTTCACTGCAAAACAAAATAAAGAGTTAGTGAAAATAATAAAATACGGTCGTATGACTCAACTAAAATAAAAACCCACCAGCCTTGGACCATGTCGCACGAACAACAGTATCCCCGATAGGCCAATCGACAAGTAGGCCCCTCGCGAAGAAGTACCTGTCGTATTGTTTCATTCGAAAATGTTTGGGAAAGTCGCACTAAATGGAAGGGTGCGTAAATTGTTGTTGAGAAATTGAAATGTGTATTTTGGAAAGTTATGATTTGTAAACAGGTTTTTGGCAAATCAAAAAAGCAAAGGAAACTCTGTCAAAATTTTTCAAACAGTTTTGATGGGCTCACTAGAAAGGATTCTAAAATATAAATTATTTGGTTTTCAAATTATAAAGTGAAGTTTAGAAAAGTTTAAAAACCCGGTAGCGCTTCTTGGATCGATCCATGCGGGTCGGGTCAGGGGGTGTTACATTTTAAGTGGTATCAGAGCGCGGTTTAGGCGTTTCTGGACCAAATGAGTAATATTTTGTATATGCATGCATTGTACAAAGACACCTATAGGAGTATGTGACTCTAATATGCAGACCTCTCTTCTGTCTTATATAGGATAAAAGAAATGGAAGGAAGTGGAGATAGACTTGAAAGTCCCACCAGTGTAGCTGGGGGAGCATCTAGTGAATCCGTAAGCCCAAGAGCTGCTAGACCAGAAGTTTAGGGTCAGCCAGCATTCATGCAATAAATGGCTGAATTCTTTCAGAACGTGGCCAGAGCAGCGCCACGAAGATCAACCATTGAACGACTGGCTAAGTACAGACCGACCGATTTTCATGGAAGAAAAGATGAGGATACATCTGCCGCAGAATACTGGTTTGAACGGACAGACAGAATATTACAGCAGATACATTGCACACCTGGAGAGAGTTTAAAGTGTGCAATATCTTTATTACAGGAGGATGCCTATTAATGGTGGACCTCCATTATACAGACAGTACGGCCGAAAGAGAGAACATGAGAGTTTTTCCAGAAAGAATTTCGAAGAAAATATGTCGGTCGTATTTATTTGGATAACATGAAGAGAGAATTTACCAATCTGAAGCAGACAGATGATAGTAACAAAGTACGAAAGAGAATTTGTCAGGTTGAGTACATATGCTTGAGACAGGGTGGCCACTGAGGCGAACATGTACAGGAGATTTTAAGATGGACTGAATGATTATATCCGCCTACAGGTTGCCGCATTTAAATTTGAAGATTTTACCAGACTTGTCTCAGCAGCCTTGAATGTTGAAAGAATCAAGAAAGAAGAGCAGGCTAGACGAGACAGAAGTCAACAAAGAAGGGGATCAGGGCAGTCCAGCTCATATCAGCCACAGAGTAAAAATTTTATAGGACTGCAGTCTAGTGGTCCGATGCAGTCACAGAGACCCATACCCACAGCTAGACCGGGTCAGTCTGCAACATCAATAGCTAGTACCCTTGAGAATACAGCTAGGGGACCATCCCTAGTACTGTGTGAATACTGTGGAAAGAGACATCCAGATGAGTGCTGAAGAGTTACAGGAGCCTGCAACAGGTGTGGATCTCGTGATCATTTTTACAGAGATTGTCCGAAAAACTAGATTACTCATGTTCAGCAGCCAGATAGATCTATTCCTACTGCTTCCAGAAGTAAGAGGCCCAATCAGGCAGGAATTGAAGGTAGTAGCCACAGAGGGGTGTCAGAATCAGTGGCAAGACCAGATAGTCGTACCCCTGCACGATCCTATAGTATTAGGGCTCAAGAAGACAAAGATGAGCCAGATGTGATTGCTGGTACTATTTCTATCTTTAACACTATCGCTATTGCATTGATAGATTCAGGTTCTACTCATTCCTATATATGTGATGCATTGTTGAAACAACAAAATTTGAAAACTGAACCTACTGAGTATAAAGTATTAGTCAGCAATCTGATAGGCCAAAGTGTAGTTGTGAATCGTGTGTACATAAATTGTCCTATTCAGATTCAGGAGTATGAATTTTTAGGAGATTTGATGTAGTTGTCATTCCATGAGTTTGATGTTATTTTAGGTATAGATTGGCTGTCCAAACACAAGGTGGTGATTGACTGTAATTTGAAACGAGTAACACTCAAAACAGTCGAGGGCACAGAAATCACGATGGTGGGTGATAGGAGGAATTTTCTCTCCAATGTTATTTCAGCCACTACAGCCTGTAAATTGATCAGAAAGGGTTGTGAAGCTTATTTGGCACAATTGGTTGATTCTACCATTCATAATATACCCACCGTGTGTGACTTTGCAAACGTATTTCCAGAGGAGCTTCCTGGATTGCCACCTCAAAGAGAAGTGGAGTTTGTGATCAATGTGGTACCAGGTACTACACCAGTATCCATAGCTCTTTACAGAATGGCACCAGCAGAACTGAAAGAACTGAAGATACAATTACAAGAATTACTAGATAAAGGTTTTATCAGACCCATTGTATCCCCGTGGGGAGCTCCAGTGTTATTTGTGAAAAAGAAAGATGGGTCACTAAGATTGTGTATCGATTATAGGCAGCTGAATAAACTCACTGTCAAGAATAAATATCCGTTGCCTAGAATCGATGACTTGTTCGATCAGTTGAGAGGAGCTTGTGTCTTCTCAAAGATAGATCTCAGATCGGGATATCATCAGTTGAGAATAAAAGATTCTGATATTCCGAAAACTGCATTCAGAACAAGGTATGGACACTATGAGTTTGTAGTGATGTCATTTGGGCTGACCAATGCACCTGCAGCCTTTATGGATCTAATGAACCGGATATTCCGACCATACTTGGATTAGTTTGTGGTTGTATTTATTGATAATATCCTGGTATACTCACAAATGACCGAGGATCATGACAGGCACCTCAGAGTAGTATTGTAGATTCTGGGGAAGAAGCAATTATATGGCAAACTGAGTAAATGTGAGTTCTGGTTAGCCAAGATTGCATTTCCGAGCCATATTGTGTCAGCATAGGGTATTAAGGCAGATCCCAAAAAGATTGAAGCAATTGTGGAATGGAAGCCTCCCATGAATGTTGCAAAAGTTAGAAGTTACTTAGGTTTGGCAGGTTATTATCAACGGTTTGTGAAGGGATTCTCATCTATAGCAAGTCCGTTGACCAAGCTATTGCATAAAAATGTCAAATTTGAATGGACTGACAGATGCCAGGCAGTTTTTGACAGATTGAAGAGTTGAGGCTCCAATTCTGATTCAGCCGGTCTCAGGTAAAGATTTTGTGATCTATAATGATGCCTCACACCATGGTTTAGGTTGTGTATTGATGCAGGAAGGCAATGTGGTTGCATATGCTTCCAGACAGCTGAAAAATCATGAACAGAACTATCTGATACATGATCTAAAACTTGCAGCCATTGTATTTTCCTTGAAAATATGGAGGCATTACTTGTATGGTGAGAAGTGCTACATATATACATATCACAAAAGTCTGAAGTATCTGCCTACCCAAAGAGAGCTCAATCTGAGACAGAGACGATGGATGGAATTAATAAAAGACTATGACTGTGTGATTCACTATCATCCAGGAAAGGCGAATGTGGTAGCAGATGCTCTGAGCAGAAAAGCATTATTCGCCCTAAAGGCTATGAATGTGCAATTACAGTTGCATTTAGACAGTGCCTTAGTAGCTGAATTGAGATGTAGACCAAGTTTAATTCAGCAGATTGTAGAAAAATAGAAGCAAAATGATAGAATTCAGATGATATGTGGACAGATCCTAGAGGGGAAGCATCCGGATTTCATAATAAAAAATAATGGTATTGTGTGTTTCAGAGATAGGATTTGCATTCCTAATGATGAAGAATTGAAAAATATAATCCTGACAGAGGCACACAGTAGTCCATATACGTTGCACCCAGGTAAAACAAAAATGTATAGAGATTTGAAGACTCAGTATTGGTGGTCTGGGATGAAGAAAGATGTAACATCCCAACTTTCGAGTAATCAATTTTGAATACGTGGATAAAATATTTGTGAGTTGAGGGGTGAAAAACTGGGACAGTGAGTATCGCGACCACTCATCGCGACCACAGATCGCGACCACAGATCGCGATGAGCTGCTCGCGATGAAAAATGGTGATTCTTGGCAGTGAGCACCGCGACCAGTCACCGCGACCACAAATCACGATGACTGGCTCGCAATGAAAAAGTGAAAATCCTGGCAGTGAGCATCGCGACCACCATCGCGACCAGGGTACCGCGATGGATGATCGCGATGAAGGCGGTGGAGTTGCTCCAGAGAGCAACGCGACTTGGTCACCGCGACCACAGGTCGCGACGACCAAAATTTTATTAAAAAAAAATAAGAGACATGAAGTCTCAAGAAAACAAAAAGAAAGGAGAAAATAGAGAGAAAGAGAGACCGAGAAAGAAGAGAAGAAGAAGAAGAGAAAGAAGAAGAAGAAGAAGAAGAGAAGAAGAAGAAGAGAGAGAAGAAAAAGAAGAAGAAGAAGAAGAGAAGAAGAAGAGAAAAGAAAGAAGAAGAAAGGAAGAAGAAAGGAAGGAGAAAGAAAAGGAAAAGAAAAGAGAAAAAGAAAAGAGAAAGGGAAAAGGAAATCCAGAAGAAGAACTGTGCGAAAAATGAAGAACTGTACACTGATCTCTGCATTTGTTATAAATTTTCGTTATATATTTTCAGTTGAATTTCTATATTTTGTCAAATCGAGTTTGAAAAGTTATTTATGGATTTTATATTATTGTGTTTCGTTTACGATTATTATTAGAAACTGTTTGAAAATAATTAGGGAATACGATAGTATAATGGAATTTCTATGGTTTCTTTAGAAACGATTTTTGGAAAACTTGTATATAAATATTGTTTCGTAAATACGATTTGAAAATTAATTGTTGATTTTGAAAGAAACGGAATGTTTTGATATGAACTTTATGAATTATGTATTACGGATACTGTTTGAAACTTTTGATTCCTGAATTTAATTTCGATTCGTGAAAAATTATGTTGATTATTTTGAAAAAGAATATAACGAGTTAAGATTGTTGTATCTCGCAGGGCAAACCTGGCATGGTCCAGTTTAGGCGAATCCCGGAGATAGATATTGCACTGATGATATTGATGACTGTTGTATCTCGCGGGGCAAACCTGGCAAGTCCAGTTTAGGCGAATCCCGGAGATAGTCATTGCACTGTATCTATTACTATTGCATCTCGCGGGGCAAACCTGGCAAGGTCCAGTTTAGGCGAATCTCGGAGATAACCATTGTACTGATAGTGATGACTGCTGCATCTCGCGGGGCAAACCTGGCAAGGTCCAGTTTAGGTAAATCCCGGAGATAGCCAGTGCACTGTATCCCTGACTGTTATATCTCGCGGGGCAAACCTGTTATAATCCAGTTTAGGCAAATCCCGGAGATAGATGTTGTACTGGTATCCCTAACAGATACATCTCGCGGGGCAAACCTGGTATAATCCAGTTTAGGCGAATCCCGGAGATAGATATTGTACTGGTATCCCTGACAGTTACATCTCGCGGGGCAAACCTGGCTTGGTCCAGTTTAGGCAAATCCCGGAGGTGTACGTTACACTGATGGTACAGATATAGAAATGTATGATGAGTGTACGGCCAGAATACAGAATGAAAGTGAAAAAAAAATGTTTATATAAATAAAATGTTACAGAATAAATAAAATGATTATAAAAGAATTGAAAACTAAATGTTATATGCCTTACTGATTTAATTTAGATGCTTTTATTAAACTGTTTATATATGATTTCTTTCAGTAAGGAAGTTAAAGATTGAAATGTTTTTATACGATCGTATTGGAATATTATGAAATGATGAAAATTGAAATGTTTTAATACGATCAGATTGGAATATTTTTATTATGAAATGATTCTTGATTTTGATACTTGAGTTAAGTGTACACCCACTAGGCATTATTGCTTAGCGCGTTGATTTTATCACGCGCAGGTATCAGAGACACAGGTGGAAACAAAGAATAGAGAAGAAGTAACAGCAGATTGAAGGTCCAGAGTCACAGTTTCTTTTAAGTAGTTATAATTGAATTTTAATGGTATATTGTATTTAGTTAAGCATGCATATACAGAAATCTGTAATTCGATATGTATATGTATGTATTGTAATAAGTGCTTTATGATTTCTATTCTTTTCAAATGTTTGTAAATATTAATTATATATGTTTATTTGAAACTGTTTGGAAGTCGCACTAAACGGCAGAGTGCACAACGATTTGAAAACTTGGATATAGAAGTGTTGGATTTATATTGTATTATATTTGTTTTATTGAAAACAGGTTTTTGGGAAATTCGAAAAATAGAGGAAACTCTGCCGAAATTTTTAAAAATAAAATTTGATGGGCTCACTAGAAACATATTTTTAAATTACAAATTGATATGATTTTCACTGGTTTGAAATATATAAAATGTGAATTTAGAAAGTTTTGAAAACCTGGTAGCGCTTCCTGGGTCGATCCAATCGAGTCGGGTCAGGGGGTGTTACAATAGATGTGGATTTCGTGAATAAATGCATGACCTATCAACAGGTGAAAGCTGAACACTAGGTTCCATCAGGATTGTTACAGCCAATATCAATACCTTAATGAAAATGGGATCGTATCATAATGGACTTTGTCACAGGATTGCCACTCACCTGGAGTAAATATGATGCTATATGGGTAATAGTGGACCGACTGACGAAGTTAGCACATTTTCTACCTGTCAGAACTGACTATTCACTGGATCAACTGGCAGAATTGTATATAAAAGAAATAGTCAGATTGTATGGAGTACCTGCATCAATAATATCAGATAGAGACCCGAAGTTTACATCCAGATTTTGGAAGAAGTTTCAAGAAGCTTTGGGTACTCGATTGAGTTTCAGTACAGCCTTCCATCCACAAACAGACGGACAATCAGAAAGAGTAATTCAGGTGCTAGAAGATATGCTTAGGAGTTGTGCAATTGATTTCGAAGGGAGTTGGGCTGATCACCTCCCATTGATTGAATTTGCGTACAATAATAGTTACCAATCGAGCATAGCTATGGCACCATATGAAGCACTGTATAGAAGGAAATGCAGAACACCAATATGCTGGACAGAGTTGGGTGGAGATAGGTTAGTAGACCCAGATTTGATCAGACAAACTGAGGAAAAGGTGAAGATTATTAAGGAAAGACTGAAAACAGCATCTGAATGACAGAAATCATATGCAGACTTGAAAAGAAAAGATATAGAATATGAAGTCGGTGAAAAAGTTTTCCTTAAAGTATCTCCATGGAAGAAAGTGCTCAGATTTGGCAGAAAAGGGAAGTTGAGTCCTAGGTTTATTGGCCCATATGAAATCATTAAACATGTGGGACCAGTAGCCTATAGATTTACTTTACCTCCTGAACTAGAAAAGATTCATAATGTGTTTCATGTATCGATGCTGAGGAGATACAGATCTGATCCTTCCCACAAAGTCCAGGCTGAAAGTATTTAAATACGACCAGACCTGACATACGAAGAGGAACCAGTGAAAATTTTTAATCGGGAGATTAAAGAACTACAAAATAAAAGAGTTCCACTGGTGAAAATCCTATGGAGGAACCATAATGTAGAAGAGGCTACCTGGGAAAGCGAAGAAATCATGAGACAACAATATCCTTAACTGTTCGAATGAGGTAAAATTTCGAGGACGAAATTTCTTAAGAGGGGAAGAATTGTAACATCCGTAATTTTTATTAATTATGAAAAGTGCCCATAATTGTTGTTAATTATGTGAAAATAATGTAATGGGTTTATTTGGATTAACTTTTAGGTATACAAGTGGACCAGGTGGAGCGGTCAAGAAAGAATGCATAAAGGGAAAAGAAAAAAAAATTGGCAGTGAGTACCGAGACGAGGGATCGCGATGAGCAGCTCGCGGTGAAAATGATGATTTTGGACAGTGAGCACCGCGACCAAGGATCGCGATGAACAGCTCGCGGTGAAAATGTTGATTTTGGATAGTGAGCAACGCGACCAACATCGCGATGGCTGATCGCGATGAAGGCGGTAAAAACACTCCAGTGAGAAATTGAAGTGTGTATTTTGGAAAGTTATGATTTGTAAATAGGTTTTTGGCAAGTCAGAAAAACAGAGGAAACTCTGTCAAAATTTTTCAAACAATTTTGATGGGCTCACTAGAAAGGATTCTAAAATATAAATTATTTGGTTTTCAATGGTTTTCAAATTATAAAGTGAAGTTTAGAAAAGTTTGAAAACCCTATAGCGCTTCTTGGATCAATCCATGCGGGTCGGGTCAGGGGATGCTACATATTGGATATTAAATCTTAACGTTAAGTTTTCAATAGTGTCTATTAAAACATGATTTCTGGACAAGTCAAACTATCCAAGTTCAAAATATGGTCATAAGAGTATATATCGTAACTAGGAGAGCTATAGGCGGTCTATGAGCTCTTGACGATTACTAGTATTTTTCATGTGGATACACTATCTCCAATAAAGGTTATTTAGGGTATGAATGAGAAACACTAGCTTATTCTATCTTTATTTAAGAGTTCAATTTTAGTTCTTTAGTGGAATGAACTAAAATTAATAGATCAGACCAAAGTGAATCATTTGTTGATTGTGATTAGGTTGTGTCTATTAAAGCTTAAATTTAGATAGCCCGCCAAGATCCCCAATTCGCATGAACTTGTATGGATCACTTGATATATTCTACCGGACCATTCTCTGGGTCCATCTAAGAATTGTTTTTGGATTTATTAAATCCAAAGGATTTGAGAGGTGTGGTCTTTTGTGATCAACACATGTGATCACTCGTCAAAATGCCTAGAATGGGTGGCCAAGGATGTGGGAATCCTTGGGCGGTCCTAATAGGGTGCAACTAGCATTCCATTAATATATTAAGAATATAATTTGCACATTTTAATTAATGGGCTGTTAAATTATATTAATTTAAGGCATGTTGACTTGTTTTTAGTAAGAATGGGTCTAGTTCACATGTGAACTTTTTTTATTGAATTTAATGGATTTATTAATGTAGAAAAGCAACTTATTGCCCATGTATAGGCTTGGGCGGCAAGGCTAAGACAATTAGCCCAATTTGTTGTTTTTATTTTATTATTTAATTAAATGAAAATTAATTAATTTCAATAATTAATTATTTAATTAAAAATTAAAATACTTTTCTACTAAGAGTTGATTTCTTAGTCTCATACTATTGTTAATAGTATGATAAATATTAAATACTTTATTTGATAGGTGACAAATAAAAGGTTTTATTTATAAAATCAAATTATGAAGTTTTTGATAACTGTCAAAACTCTAAATTCACTATTGATCAAATTATGAAGTTTTTGATAATGTCACAATATTAGTTAAATCCAATGATTTATTATTGGATAATACACTTATGAGTTGGGATAGAATGGAACTCTCAAGTTGATAGGTTTTTGGATGACACACAAATCCTCATACAAGGAGAATTCGATCACCTTTAGTAACCTACCAAGGGTAGTTCGGCCTTTCAAGTAATTTCAGTGATTTTGTGTGCTTTGTCTAGCCAAGAAAAATCGCCCAACTTAGAGCAATAGGTGTGTGAGAATTCAGTCAAGAGAAAATAGACCAATAGCGTTTTGTTTCGATAGTGCACTACTAGCTTTTACAACAAAAGGCTTTGTGCACAACATCGAATTAGGTTCACACGAGTTTCAATCGAAAGATTGTTAATTCACAAGTGACCAAATGTTCTTCGATTTCTCATGAGGGTTATTGTGACTAACAAAAAAGAAAAGTTTTTTATTTTCCATCCTCAGGTATACAATTTAAAGAAAGGGAGCCCACACTCTAAGGTGATTCACTTTCGTGATTGGAATCTCGTGGTTCTCTCTCAATGCAACATCAATCTTCATGTTATAAAAAGGTATGTTAATTAGTCAAGGGTTAAGGTTAAGGTCCGCTTTTTTTAAGGAAAATTTTTTAAATATAGCAACCCATTTTTTGCGTTTCCGCCGCATGCTTTTCCTACACATCGAAGTCTGAGCGAATTGAAAGTACATTGAAGTTCAAAACGAGCTAAAATTATGTGGAAATTTCGAACAAATAGAAAATGCATTAAAGTTCTAGACGAGCTAAAATAAAGCAAAAAAGCAGCTGCAACTAGTTGGGAAATAAATTGTCAAGTCAGTGCTACATGTGATGAGTAAAAGTTTTGAACATCTTTATGTTTGTCAGTAGCACTAAATTTCACTTCCATAACTATCTTTGAATTTCTTGACAATGCACTTCTGATCTAATTGAGTTGAAGAAGAATTGGCAAAAGGAGATGAAAAAGAACTGGCAAAATTTGTTGAAGAAAAATTGGCAGGCTGCCAAAGTCGTCACATTTCCCGACCTAAGATGAAGGTCTGCATGTTGTGAAGGAATGGATGGTGGAACTTTAAAGGCTTAGGCTTAGCCAGTTGGAGGACTCCCACCTCTTGGGGTGACCTGATCGCTAGCTATAGAGGTCGCATTTTTATCACGTGCCCCATTTTCTTCCCCAGAAATCTCCTCAACAACATCACCAATGAGCTGTTGTGCATCCGCTTCAGCCGCATATCGCATTTCCTAGAAATTCTCAATCAGCCCACCAATGGCTAGGCCAAGGAAGTGGAGATTAAGGGGTATTGGAACCAGATGTTATAGAGGTAGTCGCTTTGAGCATCATCTTGTATTGCCTTTTTTTCCTCCTCTAAGCTCTTGTCCTTTTGGGCAAGCTCCTCGTCCTTCCTAGTGAGGTCGACCTTTTACCTCTCAAGGAACTCATTGGAGTGGTACAGCTCGCCCTACAGCTTACGAATATTTCCTCCTCTAGCTCCATGTCCTTCGCGAAGGACTGAAATTTCTGGACCTCTACAGCCATCTACTTCTCATGCTCTGCCCCAACAACGAGCTCCCTCCTTGCTTTCCCAAGCTCATCACGAAGCTCCCTCTTTTCCACCTCGCTTCTCTCGGTCTCGAGCATGTCCTTATATGCAAGACAAGCGGACAAAAAAAAAAAGAAAAGAAAAAAATGTGTACATATCAGTAAACACAAGAGGTCACAATGGAAAGAAGAAAGAAATGCACGAGCTGGTGCTTACCATGAGGGCGTAGCGAAGCAAAGTATGGCGGGGATCCATCTTGTAACATCTCGGATTTCGGGTAATTAATTTTATATATGTGAAAATAAATTTTTACTATTTGAGGGGGTGTAAATGTAATTATTTTATATATGTAATTATTTTTACTATTATTTTATGATTTCCAGCGGACCAGATTGAATAGTGAAAAATGAAAAATTGAAAACTGGACCAGTGAGTATCGCGACCTGGTCACCGCGACCACAGGTCGCGATAGCTCGCTCGCGGTGAAAAACGCAAAATCTGGCAGTGAGTACCGCGACCAGTCACCGCGACCACAGGTCGCGATGGCTTGCTCGCGATGAAAATGGCAAAACCTGGCAGTGAGCATCGCGACCAGCCACCGCGACCACAGGTCGCGATGGACTGCTCGCGATGAAAGTGTCAAAAACGGGCAGAGAGCAGCGCGACCAAGGCGCGCTCGCGAGGAAGGCGGTGCGCGCATTCCAGTGAGCATCGCGACCTGGTGCCGCGACCACAGGTCGCGACGGCTGTCGCGGTAGCGAAAAAAATATAAAAAAAAGAAGAAGTTTCTCGTAGAAGCGAGAAAACAGAACAGAAGAGAAAGAGAGAGAAAGAGCCGAGAAAAAGAGAGAAAAGGAGAGAAAAGAGAGAAGAAAAAGAAGAAGAAGAAGAGAGAAGTAGAATAAAGAAAAGAAAAGAAAAAGAGGAAGAAGAGGAAGAAGGAGAAAGGAAAAAGAGAAGGGAAAGAAATCGTGGAACCGCGGTTGGTCGAACGAAAAATGGTACCGAGGTTGGTGTACTTTCGATTTCGAAATCTTTACGAAAAGTATCTCGTTATTGTTTTCGTTTTCGTTTCCGTTTTCGTTTTCGATTTCGTTGAAGTTTCACGTTTTCGATTTTCGTAAGAAACTTGTTTATTTATATGAAAAAAATTAATGATTCATATATATCTATTGTTGATTTGGAATGATTTTATGATAGATCGTATTTGGATCGTGTTTTCGAATATTCCGATTGTTACGATTTGTGAGGAATACTTGATTTAGTTGCTTGCATGACTATTGTTTATGATTTGTAATTTATTGCGAATACTTGAAAATCGTTTATTGTAACGGCCCTAGGATACTTAGACATAGAAATGGATATAGGAGGTTGGTATACCAGCTGGGTTTTACTGAGCAGTATTGCGCCGTTATTATTGTGTGATTGTTGTTGCGGGGCAATCTCGGACAATCACACCGATTTTAGTGATCGTTGTTGCGGGGCAATCTCGGACGATCACAATGATACTAGCGATTGTTGTTGCGGGGCAATCTCGGACAATCGCGATGATATTAGTGATTGTTGTTGCGGGGCAATCTCGGACAATCACGTGATATCAGTGACTGTTGTTGCGGGGCAACCCCGGACGTCACATTGACCCATATTCCAGTCCTAGAATGTTTAGTATTCTAGTGGGCCAGAATTGATTGAAATTGAAAAGTGAACAGAGTGATTTTATTGATAGCATTCATTATCGACTTCATTATTGAAATTAAAGTAATTGGAATTGTTTAATGCTTTGATTTTCGAAATTTAATTGTTTTGAAATGCAATAGAAATGGAATTGTTTTGAAATATTTATATTGTGATTTATTTAATTGAGTTTTTAGTACACCCACTAAGCTTTATGCTTAGCGCGTTAGTTTGTTTCTAACGCGTAGGTACCAAGAATCCAGAGGAGGCTAGAGACTGAAGGAAGAGCAAGTTGCAGACCGAGTCACAGAGATTGTACAGTTGGGTAGCTATATTTTGTTATGTGTATATATATTCTGAAAGCATGCATATACAGGGAATTTGTAAATACGTTTTGTAAAACGTTTCGTAATTAATTATTGTATGATTTCTGTCTTTTATTATTTAAAGGTAAATAGTAAAGTCTGATTTGTTTTATTATATAAATTGTGATGAAAGGTTTTGATAAGTCGCACTAAACGGCAGAGTGCGCAACTGTTTGAAATTCTATAGAAGTGTTGTTGTAAATTGTATTGGAATTGTTATGTGTAAAAACAGGTTTGGAAAGTCCGAAAAACAAACGGCACTCTGCCGAATTTTTGTAAAAAGTTTGTATTGAATGGGCTCACTCGAAAACGATTTTTAAACTATAATTTATATGGTTTTCTGTTTACGAAATGAATTTTGAAAGTTTTGAAAGTCCTAGTAGCGCGCCCCGGGTCGGTCTCCTCGGGTCGGGTCGGGGGGTGCTACACATCTCTTTATCTGTCTCGATGCGTTGTCTCAGACCACTGGTAAGGAAGTCCTCGTAAAGGGTCAGAGCATGGCCAAGATACTCCCTCGCAATAGGACCCAAGGTCTAGCGTGAAGCAGAGGGGGCGATCTGGGCTACATCAACTTGGACCACTTCGAGAGAGCGGGCAGGCAGTGCTCCTCTAATGGGCTACCCTATTGCGGCATCAGAAAAAACCTCTTTCTATTTGCCTCCGCTGGCTGCGCGGAGAGCATGAGGAGGTGGTGAAAGAGATGGGGAGGTTCTTTCTGAAGTTGAGGCTAGCCACCCTGGCTAGGCTCCCCTACCTTAGCCTTCTTCACATGGGCAGCAGAAGGGGAGGCATTAGAGCCCTTTTTGCCCACAGGGCACTTTTTTACTTGTTGTTACTGTTGGGTTAGTTGTTGTTATTGTTGTTGTTGCTTACGAGCTGCCTCTTGAACCTACTCGTCAGACTCAGTCTCTTCATCCTCTGAGCTGGGTGTGTGTAGCTCAGCGATCTCCAGGATATCGTGCTCTACGTCGAGATGCGGCACCTCTTGGCGATCAGGAACAAATTTGAAACTAAACAGAAGTTCTTCAGTGATCCGCTTATATTCGGCGAGCTCCTTTGGCGCCTTCGGGATCAAGGTCTTGATAGCTTCAAGCACGTCCCTCTTCTCATCGTAGATTACGAGATCTTAGCATGTACCGTCTGCAAATAGAGGAAGTCAGTTGCCTTGGGAGGGGACATTTCTTCAAACAGTAACAAAACCTAATGATATTTTCACTCGGAGGAGGAACCCCGTGCCTCCTAAATGTCAGGTAAAGAGAAATCAACTAGGTGTAGGAATTGGGGGTAAGCTGCATCAGAGAGAGCTTCAGAAGATTGAAGACGTCTATCATGAACCTTGGGAAAGGAAACCTCAACCCGGCCCCTAGGTGCTGTTGGCTGATTGATATATAGCCGGGAGGAGGATAGGCAGGTCTATCCGTTATGGCAGGTGCTAGCACCTTATACCCCTTAGAGAGGTGAAACGAGGTCATGAAGCACTACAGATCCCCTATTAAAACCGTAGAGGGAATGGACATGAAAGTTTCAACTCTTGGTTACGACCTTTTAGGTATAGTCCGTAGAGGGTTGGTCGCTATCTCCATGCCATCTACTATCTCTACATCTCCCCCCCTAATCAGCAGCGAACTAGGCCACTGTGGTTGTCTCCAAGACACAGCCCTGAGGCAGCCTGACCTCCTGGCGACTAGAAATTGAAGCCTCTACGACCTCTGCCTTAAACGGCCTAGCAACCCTTCTGCTATGGGCTGATATTTCCTCAACACGAAGCCGCTCATATTTCCTTACGATGTCGTCAAAGACTAGAAGGGTTTCCTTCTCCGAGCTTAACACTCACCCTTAATGACCTTGTGCTCGCTGCGCTTCTGGCTGCTCGAGCTAGACATCTACATCAAAAAAACCTACAGTTAGGCAGTTAGCAAGGAGGCACCTAAACACCTACAGTGACCTAAAACTCAAGCCAGAAATGCCACCAAGTCACGACCAATTTTTCTTGAAACAATGAATAGAAAGAAAAACGAAACCCTACAACTTCCAGGCCCCCAAGAAGATTTAGGCACACCGGAGAACTCAAATGAAAGATCCAAGAAATCCAAAGAAAAACAAATACGAAGGGTGTTATTGAGAAGACTCACCACAAGAAAGCAGAGCCTAATGTTTACAGTGGGCGAATCACTGGCCAAATCTCCTCACACTAAGAGAAAGGTCCTGGAGTGCTTCCGGTGATTGGAAACGGCGAATAGAATGGTGAACGGAGCTCCTCGGGGACTACCTTCGAAGAGAAAGAGAGAGAGACAGAATTTGAAGAAAAAATATTTTAAGTCTAGAAAATGGGAGAAAAATGGTGGGAAGTGTCCTATATATAACCCAAAATCCCAGTCGTTAGATCAAGGCAATGATAGCCTGAAAAAGATCTACGGCCAGGATTCAACTTGGGGACCTGGCAAGATAATCAAAGGGCTACTGTTTTAACGTGTACATTTAATGTGATTGACAACGTGGCAGTTGACATGACAGCCTCCACTCATCAGAAGAGCAACCGCCCTTGTGACCTAGCACCCGCGACCTGAAAAGACGACTCATGGCCTCCCAAAAGCGAGCTGAAAAATACTCCTCAAGATCCTAGCTCACTAATCTACAGAAATCTATCGCAGTTTCCACCACGAGGCTTTCGAGCTAGAAGCTAGGAGACTACTGTTATATGCCTAATTTCTTTAAGCCCAATAGGCCCCAAAGATACTAACAAAGCCTAATGAGCTTGAATAAATCAACGAAGCCCTACAGACTTGAGGAAGTCAACAAGGCTCAACGTGCTGAAGAAGCTAATAGAGCCCAATGCAATAAACAGGTTTATTCCAACAATATGAAGTAGAGACTCTAAGCGAGCTACACCTCCTAAGCGACCTGAAGGATTTATACACACCATAGCTCCAGCTCGCATGACACTCAGCTCAAAGCTCTAAATAGAGAAAAATCCCAAGAATAAAGGGATTTCAACCGGTCAACTAGCTGAGTCCCAATATGTCTCGAACTCCTTAATTTAAGCAATTGAATTTCAATTAGAGAATGATTCTTAGGGATCTGATTTAATCCCTGATTTCCTATAATTACATTCCATATAAAATAAAATGACTTCATCCCTCCACACTATTAAAGGGGTGGATCATCATTGCTATAAAGGTTATAAAAATTCTGAGAGAAAACACATATAGCGAGCTCGATATTAATGCAAGAACAGTGGATGTATGCATTCTTTCAAGGTGGAACCACTTTAAAAATCTCTTCTGTTCAATCTTATTTTTACTGCTTTGCTATTATAATTGTTGTTAATTAAGTTGACTGAATTCACACGTCAACAAAAAGTAAAATAAAATTCAATAAATACTTATAAAACTCAAAATTTAGTAATTTAATACATATATATAATTATTTTATATATATATATATATTGTTGTTTTTTTATTATATTTTTATTTTTATAATATAATAATAATATATAGTAATTTTTTTTATAATATATGTTATGTGCCCAATTTGATTAGGCCCAGGAAAGTCAACAAAGTCCACTAAGCCCAGAACGATTGGGAAATGCAACAAGGGCCAACGAGCTAAAAAGCTGATAAAGCCCATGCAACAGACAAGTCCGTCCCAATAACAAGAAGTAAGGAAAAGGACCTGGATCTCCGTACGAGCTACAACATCCCAGCGATCTAGAAAGCCTTACCACTTCACCTTACATTACCAATTTGGCTACAGCTTGCAGTATACCCAGCTCAAAGCGCGTCTTCCAAATAAGGAAGAATCCCATAAATATAGGGATCTGATTTTACCAATTAGTATAGTTTGAATTTGTATTTAATTCCTAAATTTCAGTGATTGTATCCTGATTAATATGTAATTCTTAGGGATTTGATTTGATCCCTAATTTCAAGTAATTTGATTCCATGTAAAACAGGATGACTCCATCCCTTCACACTATAAAGGGGAGAGATTATCAAGGGTACAAGGGTTACAAAAATCTTGAGAGAAAAAAACTTAGTGAGAGGTCAATATTAATACTAAGAACAGTGGATATAGGCACCGTCTTTAGGCCGACCCACTTTAAAAACCTTTTGTATTGATTTATTTTCATTCGCTTTTTATTATAATTATTGTTTAGAGCGTTGATCGAATTCACACGTCAACATTTTAGCGCTAGAAGGAGGGCTCGTTTGAGGATTTAAACCTCCGTTTTTTAGCAAAAGCAGCCCTTATTATATTTTTTAAGTAATTCTCCAAACAATGGCAAAAGGCATAAGAACCCGTTCCTGAACAACAAGGAGCAGGGATGTTCTACTAACAGGAGGACAATCTTGTCCCAAGAGTGGTTCCAGTTGTTCCTGTAGTTCCACCACCTACTTCAAATCCACCTGCAGGTCTTTTCCCCCTCAAATGGATCTACAAGGAAATGACCAGGCTGGTCCATCTAGGCTGCCAGACTTCAACAAGTGGATAGAAAGGTACATCGAGATGGAGAGAATGATAGTGGAAATGGCGCGCAGCTACCAGTTCTTAATGCAAAATCAGCCCGCACATGAGCAGGTCATGGAGAGCACTTCACCCCCACCTCCAGTGCTGGATAATCCAATCCACAATGCCCGCCATTCCACCAGGCAAGATCCCCATTGGCTTGACATTCAACGAGGTGGAGTCTTCATTCCTTCAGCCAACGCAGCAGGGAAAGCTGCGGAAGAACCTGGTGAGCGACATGAAGGACCTTGCCGTATTGGATCAGTGATCCACGTAAACGCCAACAGTAAAAGATATGTGGAGCTTAGCAGAAATCATCGGGGTACCCCAGCCCACAGCTCGACCCAACAACCCAGGTCGTCACACCGTCTACATGAAATCCATAACCAACGACAAGGTAGAGGTAGCAACGAAGACGCTTGCCATGCAATACCAGCTACTGAAATTTCCAAAAATTTGACCGCAGTACCTCAGTTGGACAAAAGAGAGTCCCCAAACAGAAACCGCCGAAGGTCGCCCAATCTGCAAAATCCGCCCCGGGATAGTAAGGCAGATCATAAGGAAGATAATGCCACCTCCAACGCATCAATGGCAGCCTATCCAGCCCCTGAATATCAAGAGTTATTGCAAAGGCTAAAGCAATTAGAGTGGCGAGGTGGAAGGGTCGAACCTACGGATATGTATGTTGAGTGAAGTCCGTTCTGCTGGGACATAAAGAACGAATCATTGTCGGATCGCTTCAAAATACCCAACAATCCCCTCTACTAGGCGACCAGTGATCCCTTTGACTAGTTGGATGCTTACAATGTGCAAATGAGTCTCCTCACAACAAGCAGCAAGGTCAAGTGCCGGTGCTTCCCAGCAACCCTTGGAGAAATTCCTAGAAAATGGCTAAAGAGACTTCCAGCTTGAAGTATCACAAGCCGGAACCAGTGCCATGAAACTTTCATGCAACAGTACCAGGTCCTAAGAAGGCAGCTCGTCCCTTCCTACCACTTAGCGACCATCTTCCAAAAGTCAGACGAGCCACTGAAGGATTATATAGCTCGTTTCCAAAGAGAAGTAAGTTTCGTGGACAGCCCTACAGATGAGAGTGTGTTGACAGCAATCACTGCCGGGCTACGAAATGATGGTGAGCTCTACAGAAGTATATGCCGCAAGCCAGCCAGAACCCTCAAAGACTTCTAAAAGAGGTCTAACACCCACATCCACATGGAGGAAGCTTTCGGGCCTAAGAAAGGCAACCCCAAAAGCAAGAAAGATGGAGGTAGGAGTCCGCAGGATAAAAACAAGCAAACAAATAATGGGGGGAACAACGGTAAAAACAACCGTAACAGGAATGGGAGCTCGCGGAGAGATGAAGCCTCAGTACACTAGGTAGCCAAGAAGACTAGGAATGACAAGGGCATGAGAAGAAATGGAGGTCGTTACCAGACCTATGCCCAACTGTCTGATTATCGGGACATAATCTTCACTACGAAGAGGAAAAGAGAAGAATTTGGAAGGCCACCTCCCCTGAGTATGCCCATGCGGGCTAGAAATCCTAACAAGTTCTGTGCATACCATAATGAGGGGGCCACAATAGAGCCGATTGATTTGAACTCAAGGACGCAATCGAAGATTTAATCAAAAGAGATCGTCTGAGAAACTATATGGTATGACCCAGAAACCAGCAGCCGCACTAGTAGCAGCAGCAGCTAATCAAGCCCGCTCATCCAGAGCCAATCCTAGATGAGCCTACTATAAGGGTGATCCACACCATTCACAAAGGGACGCACCTCGCAAGTACCTCAAACAGGTCGCTTGCACGCCATGTGAGAGAAGCCAGCTAGTATACTATAAGGATGATGAGTGTAAATGAACGACCTGTGAAATAATGCAGGACGATGGCAGAAGGTGTAACCTTCACGAACGCTGATATGCGGGGTATGCACTAACCGGATAACGATGCGATTGTCATCAAAGTGACAATCAGAAGACTAGCCATCTACTGAACCGTGATCGATAATGGCAGCTCTGTGAACGTCCTGTACAAGGCAGCCTATCAAGAGATGGGATTGAAACAAAGCCACATACGACCTTCGAGTGAACCGCTCTATGGCTTCACAAGGGACTCCATCATACCCTTGGAGCTAATTACCTCGCCTCTCACATTGGGAGAACCAAGTCATCAAGCAACCACCATGGCAGACTTCCTAATCATCGATTGCCTAATGGCCTATAATGTCGTCCTAGGAAGGCCAGCCCTCAACAACCTGGAGGTAATCACTTCTACAAAGCACCTTGCCCTAAAATTCCCAACTCCAACAGAATGGAGTCGCTCATAATCGTTCAAGCCCCGAATCAACTCTTAAGGGAACTACTCATCTACTTCAATCAAGAAGGAGTGGATTCCACTATTGTGTTCAAACCTTCCCAGCCACAAGCCAAACCGCAACTCCAAGATACGAAGGTATTGGTCGAGATTCACATCAACCTCACTCATGGTAAATCAAAAGCCACAATCCAACCGGAAAGAGTTGATAAGATACTCAGGATTAAGATCACCTATAAATAGCCATCGTTTATTGATTATATATGAATCTCATTTACTAATGAATCTTGGTGAGGGATTCATATAGATCGTGGCCCAGTCCTATATGATCTCATCATATAAGGTGCCTCCATTCTCATGTCAACTACATGAGCGGTCTAGGATAAGACCACCGTACTTTACAGAATGAACCGCAGCAGTAGATCAATTACAAACAAAGTACCCAGCTTTGTTCGCTTTCTATGGACTCTTTAGATTGCACGTCTCAAAATGAATCCTCTCTGTATATGACCACCATATACTCATTATGAGATTACATCTTGCAATCTAGGATGTTCGTGCACAATACGAATATATTACTAAATATACTTGAATGATAATCTGAATAATTCTTATTAAGTCTTTAACCATTTATAATTACAAGCTTTAGGGCATAAATCCCAACAGTCACTGCTCTCTCTTAGGCATCCTGGATCTCATAGCAAACATCTCTTCTAGAGACAACATTATATCAGCAACAGTCCTCATTCCTTCATGTTACTGTTGCAACACGTCGGACATGGTAGCTATAATGTAACATTTGGCCATCTCATCTGAGATCTCCCACTGCTCATACTCGCCTCTTTGCACATCAGTAGGAGCAGGTGGTTTAGGAGTTGATAGAACAAATTTGTGTTTTTCAGCTTGCAACAATAGCCCAATTTTCCTTCTCCATGTAACATAGTTATCCCCACTCAAAGTATTATCTTTAAGGATGTTGATTAGGGATGGGGTCATGATTTCTGAATAAAACAAAAATTATATTAAGTAAACTATCATTTAGCACTTTTGAATATTTATCTTGAATTAACTATTAATGATTCAATCGTAAAATTCAACGGTGATCCAACACGCATAAACGCCACGCCTCCTTTAAGAGTTCGCAACATTTACTAGTTGGACTAGGTCCCACCTAATTGTTAACATAACGACCAGCGTTTTCAATTTTAGCCTTGCGATTATTATTGACAATAACTCTTGGGAGGATATCAATAGAATTGCATTGAGTGTGTCACCAAGGTTTCGACCTTCAATATATTCCCGCACGAAAAAATCCCTCCTTCGAGAGTAGATATCTTGAGTCAATTGTCTAGTCTATCTTTATAAAGACGTATCTTGCTAAATTTCATTTATGGATACCCCTTGGGGGGTTATCACACAAAACATAAAGCTCAACTAACCCTGGAGACCATAGGTGTTCTAAGCACCTTCTCCCACTCAATTGTTTAAGGTGTGTAATGGAATTCCAAAGAATGATTACCAAGTTATCTAGATGCCAATTTAGATACCTAAATCATTCAATGCATGTTCATACCAAAAGAGATATATGAGTAGCACTCCTGTTCTACATGACATGTTATCAAACAATAAATAAACATTGTAATATTTACGCAAAAATTAAATAGCCACAATTTTGGACCATCCTAGAAAAGCAAGTAAATTACATTGTTTGGATAACCTTAAACCCTAACCCTAACTTGTCGAACAAATCTTCTTGCGGCCGTCTATCCAAGATAGCGACAAGGAGTTGCGGCCCACCAGGTGAAGGCGCTTAACCTCATGGGGCTTGCGCGTGCATTGCCTCTCGAAAGGCTTGCGCGCGGCTAACCCTAGGGCGCGCGTGAGCACCCAGCTCTCCTTGGCTGTGCATGCGCGCAACCCTTGCTGGGCCGCGCGCACACACTACCTTACGAAGGTCATACGCCTTGCCCTTCCTTGGGTGGGCCGCACACACGCACAACCCATTGGAAGGGCCGCACGCGAGCTTGTAGCAAGCGCGCCTGCGCGGCTAGTGCGCGCTTGTTGGCTTACGCGCGTGAGTGATTCGGGTCTGCATTGTTTTCATTTTTTTGCTTCAAATTCTTCAGTCCTTCATGTCTTCAAATCTAGAACAAATTACAACAGTTTTTACATTTAAAAAAAAAAAAAAAAACTTCTAACAACTATCAAAAAGGAAATTATGACGATAATAGACCCCCCCTTCTTGTTGCAACTCAAAACAAAAAATACATTGTAAATTTCTAGGACCAAACTTTAGCAATAACAATTCAATTTATATAATCCATACATTCCAATGTAATATATAAATGAATACCTAGAGTGTCATCTCTTTCTAAAACATACATATTTTTCCATACACAATTAAAAGAAAAATCCACGTATACGTTTAATTAACTATGGGTACAACCAGGCTCTGATACCAATTTTAGGAAAAACGGTGAGTACGGCACAGCGGAAGGCGCAAAAACAAAAATTTTTGCATTGGTACGTTTTAAATTTTTTCCAAAAAGAGCGATCTTAACCCATAGTTAATTAAATATATTACAAAAAGGTAACATACCTTTTAAATAACGTGAGGCTTGATGTTGCGTCAAATATGAACCACAAGATCTTCCAATCCTTCATGAATGTGGATCACCTTGGAGTGCGGGTTCCCTTTCTTTGAATTGTGTACCTGAGAATGAGAAACAAAAAACTTTTCTTTTTCGTTAGTCACTCAAAACCCTCTTGAGAAAATGAAAAACACTTTGTTCTTTCTCTCTTTTCTCTCGGGCGAATTCTCACACTTTTTTTCTAGAGATGGAGAGTTTTTTCTTGACTTATCAAAGCTCACAAAACTCAAAACTTGCCCCCTTTTTTCTTAGCTTGGCAAACTCCCTTTTGGTGGATTATATAGGGTGGCCGAATTCTCCTTCAAGGAGGATTTGTGTTTCACCCAAAAATCTATCAATCCAAGAGTTCAATCCTATCCCATCTCTTGAATCTATTATCCAACAATTTCTTAAAGGATAATTGAGAATTAATGACTTATCAAAACTTCCTAAAAGTGACTAATAGTCAACTTTAGAGTTTTGATAAATATCAAAAACTTTCTAATTTGATTTGATAAATAACTCATTTTATTTATCTCCTTATCAAATAAGGTTTTTTATACTTATCATACTATTACCAATAGTATGAAACTAGAAATCTAATTCCTAGTAGAAAAATGTTTTGACTTTTAATTAAACAATTAATTAATTAGTTACTATTTAATTAAATAATAAAATAAAATAAAGTATTTTAGCTAAATACACTAGCTAATGCCGCCCACCCCTATTTGGCATGGGCCAAACTTTGTTTTTCCATTTTATTAATCTCATTGGACCTCCACAAAAACTCCACATGTGAACTAGACCCATTCTTACAAAAAGAAACAAGTCCACATGCCTTTAAATAAATAGATTTAATATAATTCAACAGCCCCATTTTTATTAAATGCGCTAATTATATTATCAATATATTTACGGATGTTAAAAACATCCCTTAGGGCTGCCCAAGGGGTCACACGCCCTTGGCTGCCCATCTCAAGTATTTTAACGAGTTACCGCGTGTCTTGATCGAACACAAGAACGCACCTCTCAAAAACTTTTGGAATAAATTCCAAAATCAATTCTATAAGATGGATCAAATAAATGATCCGGTAGTATATAACTAGTTATCCATTCAAGTTCGTGTGGATTGGAGATCTTGGCGGACTATCTAAATTTAAGCTCCAATAGACACAACCTAATCACAATCAACAAATGATTCACTTAGGTCTGATCCATCAATTTTTAGTTCATTCCACTAAAGAACTAAAATTGAATTCTTAAATGAAGATAGAATGAGTGAGCGTACTAATTTGTACCCTAGATAACCTAAATAGAGAAAGTGTATCCTTGTGAAAAAAACTAGTAATTGTCAAGAGCTCATAGACCGTCTATAGCTCTCCAAGTTATCATATTTACTTATATGACCATGTTTCGAACTTGTTTATTTTGACTGGTATAGAAGCCATGTTTCAATAATCACTATTGAAAACTCAATGTTAAGATTTAATATCTAATACCTCAAAACATCCATATGATGGTATTCTACTGACATTTGCTAGATACAGTCACGATGTCCATTTCTATAAATAATGTCCTCTATCGATATACACGTGAATATCACCAAACCATCGAGGATAGACTATGTGATATAATCGTACTCATTGACAGCTCAAATGATAACGCATGCAACCATAAATCCATCATTTATCTCAGGATTGAGTAGACTCTCCGATTGTCTCAGTATAACACTTTTATCCACCGACGGTTGCGGATAAAGTTTTCTACAATTATCCTATTCAATGCACCCAGTACACTAGATTCTTTTGTCCGAAGACACTTCGATGATTTTAGACTCATCATATCACATTTGATTCAGTTTAAATGTTAACAAAAAATCTACAACTTTAACAAGATAAAGGTGCCCAACTTTGTATCTTAAGTTGTGAATGTTATTCGAGACTAACTAAAGAATTATGTCTACCTTATACATATCCAGATGTATGAACAATTCTTTTATTTCTCATAGTCTCTTGACTTTATGATTATTTACTTTTGACAATTGATATAATTGTTATAAGATTTGTTAAAACAGAAATCACTTTTATTTATATGAGATCGATTGTCAAATATACTATTACACTCTTGTTATTGAGCATAATCCTAACAATCAACAACCCTTGTTGACTGAGCACTAGTCGAACCATGTTTTAGCTCTTTTAACACAATCTTACTTCGAGGTTTATGATTACTTATATAATCCTCCTCAAGAAACGTTGTGTTTGTCGATACAAACACTTTGTTTTCTTGTGGATTATAAAAGAACCACCTTGTGTTTCCTTTGGGTCCCCTACAAATAAGCATACTTGTAAACGAGGTTCCAGCTTTCCACTTCTGAGCTTCAGTACATGTACTGGATATCCCATATATGAAAATATCGTAAACTAGCTTTACGACCATTCCACAACTCTAGGGGAGTCTTAGGAACAGACTTGGATGGAACTATATTCAGTATGTAAGTCATTGTTTGTAGTGCATATCACCAAAAGGAATATGGTAATAATGACAAACTAATCGTAGATCTCATCATTTTCATCAGGGTCCTATTTCTCCTCTCCGCAACACTATTCTGCTGTGTGTTCCTGGAGCTGTGAGTTGGGATACAATCCCATGCTCAACCATGTAGTCTTCAAACTCTTGGTCGAGATACTCACCCCCACGATCCGATCGTAGAGATTTGATTGTTTTGCCTAATTGATTTTCAACTTCATGTCGGAATTCTTTAAATCTTTCAAAGGTTTTTGACTTACGTTGCATTAGGTAAACATATATGTATCTAGAGTAGTTATCAATACATGTGATATAATACTCATAATCACCTCTAGCTCTTGCACTCATAGGTTCACAGACGTCTTAGTGTATGAGTTCTAGTGGTTGTGTGGCTCTAATATCTTTTCTTGTAAATGGTATCTTGGTCCTCTCACCCTTCAGACAAGATTCACATACAGGTAAGGTGTCGATCTCTAACTGACTTAAAGATCCGCTTTTTACTAGTCTGTTTATCCTATCAAGGTTTATATATTCAAGTCTTAGATGCCACAGATACATGTCATCATCTGGAGAAATCTTTTGTCGTTTTGTTTTTGATTTTTCAACTTTAAACAATTCAGTATTAAGAAGTGTTGTATGAATTAACAGTCTTAAAACATACCAGTTATTTTCATTTATTCTAGAACAAACGTTCATTCCATTTCTTAAAATGATAACTGATTTACCATTAAAAGAAACCTTATGAAACTTTTTCATACAAAAATCAAATTCCTTGTATATCCTAGGAATGAAATAGATATTGTTCAATAAAAGAAAAAAGATTATTTATTTGTATTCTAACTACTCCCACTGCTTGTGCTGAAACAATATACCCTGTTTCAACGCACATAGTGAAGGACCCATCCTTCAGCTTTTACCAATAATCATTCCAATGTAAAGAAGAACAAAACTAGTCAGTGGCCCCTGAATCTACAATTCAAGGTGAAGAATCATCTTCTACTAAACAAGATTGTAGTAATAAGTAAATCTGATTTACTTTTCACTTTCTTCTTATTGGAGAGCTGCTCGAGGTAATGTAGACAGTTCATCTTCCAATGACCAACTTGACACGTCCAGAAAATGGATATCTACTCCCAAGTGCAGGAGTGTCGAAGTAATAAATTAACCCGGTGAGACCGGGGTCAACCCACGAGGAAGAATATTTAGATCCTGCAGAAACCAACAAAAATCTACAAGGAAAATATAATAGGAAAGAAAATATTATGAAATGAAGTAGGTATATTGGTAAAACAAATTAAATTAAAATATGCTAAGGTTAGAGGTTCCACTCTTGGTATATGGTTTAAGTTATATTTAACTCTTTTTTTTATCACTCAATTGGAATCCACACACAAAGGAGGTTCCAATCGGAAGTTAGACCATTTAAGTTCTTTACACATCTATCAAGTTATATTTCTTTTCTTTTAGTTATATTACAATGGGTACTCTACACTCCTTATGTTAAATGGGTTCAAGTACTTATTGTGCCAATCAACTACCATAAATCAAGATTCCTTTGCCAAATGCAGGTATAACCATGCGGTTCTAGACGGATTCAAGTATTTATGGTGTTGTTTGTCTACAATGAATCAAGAATCCTTGGTCAGAGGTGCAGGTATAACCATGCAGTTCTAGACGGATTCAAGTATTCATTGTGCCAAGAATTGTCTACAATAAGTCAAGATCCCCACTTCATATAAGAGTAAGAGATGAAAATTCAATTCAATAAGAAAAGTAATATAAAACATGTAGATAAATTTACACAAATGAATATAAACTTTAAGACCATGTTAAGAGTTAAATAAACCTTTATTCACATGCCAAGAGCTTCAGCCTTCACCTTAGCAAAAAGAGAATTTAGCTACTCATGATAGAAGAAGGAAAACAAGTAGAAGAAATAAAATGAGCAAGAGAGAAATTAGATTATTATAAAAGTTCAACAATACAACAATGTAAGGTGAACTTGGCAAGGAACCCAAGCTGCCCTCAAGCTTATACAAGGCCTCTATTTATAAACACGATGAGAGGCAAACAAGTTAAAAATGGTAGGAATAAATTAATGCAAGTTGATTGAATTTGGTAAGGTAAAGTTGTCAACTTTGTTGTTTTCCACACATGCACCGACTTGTCCACCGAATTAGGTACCGTTCCTTTGACAATTTGATCTTGTGATAAACATCAAAGTTGTAGATAATTCTCTTATCTTTCTAGAATGATAAGACTCATAATATTTGGAATTTTCTGGAGAAAGTTATGGCCCAAATAGTAAAGGCTGCCCAATTGACGCGACCATGCAAACCAGCCCAAGATAATCCAATATTTGTCTTCAAAGGAGTCCAAATCTGATAAGAGTTTACAAACCAAACTTATAGGGCTATGAGTTATATTTCCAACACTATCAAGAACGTAGTGATTGGATATTTGAGTGCAAAGTTATGCCCATTACACTAAACCTGCATCAAAATAGAAAGTTTAACAATTAAGTGTAGTTATAAATAAGTTAGGTAATTTGATGACACTAATAGTATAAAATAATGGTTTTAACCTTTATTATTATACAAATTTAAGTGTTCATCACACCCCCCAACCAGCTTATTGCTAGTCCCTAGCAATTAAAGCGTTATCATTTCATAATGATTTTTCAAATTTATATCTAAGTCTTCATTTACCCATTCTCCGTTTGTTCTATCCAAATAGATGAACTCTCGACAAAAATATTTAATTTGCCTTCTTCATTTTTGTGTGCAACATGTACCCTTAGACAAGATATTGACAAACCTTCTTTGTGCTCATTATAAGTTGACATAAGTTCATGGGGCTTCACCGAAAATATCAAAGTTCTATTCTAATGTTTCTTCCAAAATAACTTCCTTAGGCAGAGCAATGTATTTCTTCCTCTATCTCTCTCTCTGTTTTTTTTTTCTCTTTTTTTTTTTTTTTGAAATAAGATATATAGTACATTCCTAACCCATGTAGCAAGCTTTAGGCCAATGACTCCCAGATCAGTTGACCTTAGGGCATTAGGTGTTGAGACACCCCTACGAATTTAATCAGTCGGGTTGAAATGTAACCAGATTTATATAGTAATAGTGGATAGTGCAATGTCTAGTTCCCTTAAGCTTTCTTCTTAACCCATTTAACGAGCTTTAGGTTAATGGCTCCCAGATCAGTTGACCTTAGGGCATTAGGTGTTGAGACACCCCTACGGACTTAATTACTCGAGTTAAGAAGGCTTCGAAACCAAACGTATCCATAATTTATTATTACCTTTTTTTTTTTTTTTTGAGCAAGAGAGGAAGAAGAGGATTCACTACCTTTGGTTGTTGATTTTGTTAACCCACAAGAATAGACTCTTAATAATCTTCAATTTGCAACCCACGATCAAATGTCAAAGTGTGTGTGTGAGAAGAGTAGTTTATGAACACTTGCTTTGGGTATATGAGCATGAAAGTCAATTTATATTTGAAAGTTCATAGATTTGAATAGTCAAACTAAGATGAATAGTGAAGTCTCTTAATAAATTTTAAAAAAAAATCGAGATGAAATGATGACACCTATTATTTATTATCTTTTTTTTTCTTTTTTTTTTTAGCATAAAAATAAATAATCATAAAAGTTATCACAAATATTATCAACTATCCCTCCCCCCAACCAAATAAAGACATTGTCCTCAATGTCTAAGGATAAAGAGAGAGTGTAAAAGAAATTACCTGAACCAAAGATTAATGAAAAGAAAAACCTGCAACATACTAAAACAAGGTAAAAAGAACATATTTATTGAAAACAAAAATAGGAAAGAAAGAAAGGAAAAACAAAATACATAGGTCAAGCCAATCTACGTTTTTTGCTACCCTCAGCAACTGACCAATCTAACTTAGATGTGGCAATGTCATATTTGGGAACAAAAGCTTCTAATTGTTCAATCAATTGATGAACATTAGAAGCAGTGACAATGATGCGTCGAGCTAGAGGTGAGATAAATTGGTTTTCCACAGCATGATCTAGGAAAGACAACAGACCATCATAAAAATCACAAATATTCAACAAGCCTATTGGTTTTTGATGGATTTTGAGTTGGGCCCATGAGGTGACTTCAAAGAGTTCCTCTAAGGTTCTAAATCCCCCTGGTAAGGCTATGAATGCATCAGCATGACTAAACATTTCAGTCTTGCGTTCATGCATGTCTGAAACAATCTGTACTTCCCCAATTGTATTTCCTGTAACACCCCCCACACTCAAAGCTTTTGGGATGACACCCAAAACTTGACTGCCGCCATCATAAGCAGCTTTTGAGACACGACCCATCAACCCAAGGTTTCCTCTACCATAAACTAAATGAATCTTTTTCTCTGCTAATACCTTACCAAGCTGGTCAGCAGCTTCCTCAAATTCTCTATTCTTACCAGAACTAGACCCACAAAAGACACAAATATTAGTAAAGCGGCGTGAGATGGTGTTTGCCATTGTTATGCACGCTTTTTTTTTCTTTCTTTCTTTTTTTGTGAAAATTTGTTAGGTTATGAGAACTGGAGAAGATAGAGAAGTGTTATTTATAGTGCTCATAAAGAAGATGAAATCATGGAAGCTATATGAATAGGTCTGCATTGGCATATGGGTGTCAGTCTAGAGTATAAAATGTCAAAAAGAGTGGCTGACCTGTATCTGTACAAGTAGTTGTGATTGTGGCTCACATCTTCCTCTGGTTTTACGTCCAGAAACGGCTTGAACGCCCTCTATGGGTCGAGGATAGGCTTCCCATCCAATTTTCTTATAAATTGGCAAACAGGGTCTTTTAAAGTCAGATTCCCAAGACTGTATCGCTCCTGTTCTTTTTGAAATTGGTTCCATAAAGCGAGAATTGCAATATGCACATATCCACTAGGATGCGTCTTAAGAGTCAACAAAATATTGTCTAATGACTCCTTACTCAGGCCATCCTTAATGAATTGTATTTTATCTTTTCGATTTACAGACACCATTCCAAGAGAACGACAGCGCGTGTTACAAGTTGTGCGAGCACACTTATAACAGACACCCAATTTCTTTGCTCTTCTTTTCTTTGCATAACTGCTTTTACCCAGGCCAGGCATGTAAGTAATAAATGAATCAGAGAACTCACCTGCCAATCTTACCTTGGCTTCAATCAGCCAACGTACCTCAACAGGGATGCCCTTGCACATTAGCATTCTTAATCTTTCGGACCGTGCTTTGTAAATTTTCATCAACGCTTTTTGAGGAAGTAAGGGAAAACGATTTTTCAATTTCTCGAGAATTTCTTCCATTTTTGTGAAAAAGAAAAGGGAGAGAAAAGAGAATGTACAAAGCAAGATTTTTTTTTTCAGCTATTATGGGAGACTGAAAACACCGACTTGAAAAGTCACGGAGTACCGTTATCCGCCATTTAACCGGGAAAATAGAAGAAGGAAAAAAAAATACAAAATTAGCCTCATTGTCGGGTATACATCTACGAAAAATTTGATCAGGGCAATACTTGAATAGGTATGGGTCATTCCAATAAAAATTTCTAACCTCTGTCAGAAACTTTTTCTTATCTTGTGCTGTCCATTGAGATGGCATCTCTCCTGTTACAAGAAAATTGACAATGTTAGCATACCATGGCATTTTACTAATAGAAAATAAAAACTCATCTGGAAAAGAGTCATTGATAGGTGTTATGTCCAAGGATGAGTTCGTTGTAAGTCTTGACAAATGATCTGCAACAACATGTTCGGCTCCTTTTTTATCTTTGATTGTGATGTTGAATTCTTGGAGCAACAAAATCCACCGTATTAATCTAGGCTTGGCATCTTGTTTAGACATTAAGTACCTCACAACAGCATGATCAGTGAAAACAATAGTTGAAGAGCCAATTAAATAAGATCGGAATTTGTCTAATGCAAATATTACAGCAAGTAGTTCTTTTTCTGTAGTAGTATAATTCATTTGTGCATTATTCAAAGTTCTACTTGCGTAATAAATGACATAAGGCTTACCTTCCTTCCTTTGCCCTAGCACGGCACCGACAGCAAAATCGCTAGCATCACACATCAACTCAAAAGGCAAAGACCAATTAGGGGATTGCATGATAGGGGCAGTTGTCAAAAGGCTAATCAACTTATCAAAAAAATTTTGACAATCTTGAGTCCATTCAAATGGTGCATCTTTTATTAGGAGATTACAAAGAGGTCTAGATATTGCACTAAAGTCTTTAATGAATCTCCTATAAAATCCTGCATGGCCTAGGAAAGATCGAACATCCCTAACCGTTTTTGGTGGAGGCAAATGGGCAATTAATTCAACTTTTGCTTTGTCAACTTCAATTCCCTTAGAAGAAACCACATGTCCTAGGACAATTCCAGAGGTGACCATGTAATGACATTTTTCCCAATTTAACATCAAATCTTTTTCTTCACATCTTTTTAACACATTTTCTAAATTTTCAAGGCAATTATCAAATGAATTTCCAAACACTGTTAGATCATCCATAAAGACCTCTAAAAAATGTTCAACCATGTCATTAAAAATGCTCAGCATACATCTTTGAAATGTTGCAGGAGCATTACAAAGGCTAAAAGGCATCCTTCTAAATGCAAAGGTGCCAAAGGGACATGTGAATGTTGTCTTTTCTTGGTCCTCTAGTGCTATGGGGATTTGATAATAACCTGAGTACCCATCAAGAAAACAGTAGTAGGGATGTCCTGCCACTCTTTCTAGAATTTGGTCAAGAAATGGTAATGGAAAATGATCTTTTCTAGTGGCAGCATTTAATTTTCTATAGTCAATACACATTCGCCAACAAGATGAGACTCGTGTTGGTATTAACTCTCCTTTTTCATTTTTTACCACTGCGACTCCAGATTTCTTAGGGACTACTTGTGTTGGACTTACCCACTTACTATCAGAAATAGGGTAGATAATTCCTACATCAAGTAACTTAAGAACTTCACCTCTTACTACCTCTTTCATGTGTGGATTTAATCTTCTTTGGGGCTGTTGACATGCTCTAGCATTATCTTCTAGATGTATTCTATGTGTACATATCAAAGGATTAATGCCTTTTATGTCTTTTAAAGTCCACCCAATTGCATTTTTATGCCTTTTAAGTACCTTTATCAATTTACCTTCTTGTTCGTTGGTAAGAGTTGAAGAAATTACCACCGGGTAAGTTTGTTCTTCACCAAGGAATGCATATTTCAGTCCTTCAGGTAATGGCTTCAATTCTAGTTTGGGTACTTCTTCTTGTTTACTTTCATTGACAGGTCCCAATTCTTCAAATTTTGGCTTCCAACCTTTGTTCTCCATCACCTGGGTACAATCAAGCAACGAACATATATTAGAAACAGTAGGATCTAGTTGCATGCTTGACTCAAATGAATTAACTAAACAAGTTTCCAGAGGATCAGAAGAACTCCCTGCTTGAAGATGATCTTCAACAATAGCTTCAATCATGTTTGCTTCTTCATTTTCATCACCTTCATCTTGTGGTTGTTTGCACATGTTGAAAACATTAAGCTCTAGTGACATATTTCCAAATGTCATCTTCATTACGCCATTCCTGCAATTAATCAAAGCATTAGAAGTTGCTAAAAATGGGCGGCCTAAAATAACAGGAATTGGTTTACACCCATTAGCAACAGGTTGTGTATCCAAGACAATAAAATCCACAGGATATATGAATTTATCGACTTGTACTAATACATCTTCCACTATCTCTCTTGGTACTTTAATTGATCTATCAGCAAGTAAAAGAGTTATGGAAGTTGGTTTTAACTCACCCAGATCAAGTTCTTGATAAACTGAATATGGAAGTAAATTAACACTCGCACCAAGATCAAGTAAAGTCTGTTCAATTTTATGCTCTCCAATAATGCATGAAATTGTGGGACAACCAGGGTCCTTATATTTCATGGAATTATTGTTTTGAAGAATGGAACTTACTTGTTCTGCTAAAAAGGCTCTCTTTTTCACATTCAGTTTTCTTTTCACAGTGCACAGGTCTTTCAAAAATTTTGCATAAGAAGGAACCTGTTTAATAGCATCCAACAAAGGAATATTGACCTTCACTTGTTTGAAAATTTCATAAATTTCAGGATTGTGGTTCAATTTCCTTGGATTGTTCAATGCTTGCGAAAATGGGGCTACAGGTGGGAGTTTGGTCTTTTCTTGGCTAGGTACAGGCTTATCAACCCCTTCCTTACTCTTGGAGATAGACTTATCATCTTTCTCACAAGGATCAAGAATAGGTTTTTCAACAACCTTACCACTGCGAAGAGTTATGACTGATTTAACTTGGTCCATGTGTTGACTTCCTGAACTACCCTCTTCTAGGTTGTATTGACCTTTAGGATTTGGTTGAGGTTGAGAAGGAAATTTTCCTTTTTCATGGATAGTGAGTGTTGATGCAATCTTAGCAAGAGTGTCTTTTAAATCGGACAAGGTTTGTGAAGTTTGGTTGTTAATGGTCTCTTGCTTTTCAATGAATGAATGCAATATTTCCTCAAGGTTTTTCCTAAATTGTGGGACATAAGGTGCATAATCTTGAGTGCCTTGAAAGTTTTGGTGACCTAGAGGAGGTGGTGGTTGTGAATATTGTGCATGATTATCATTCCTCCAACTGAAGTTTGGGTGATTTCTCCAACCTGGATTGTAGGTCTGTGAGTATGGGTTAGGATTTGGCCTTTTGAAAGTGTTTAGGACATTGGCCTGTTCATGGAGACATTCTTTGAATGCAGGCAGAGTTGGGCACTTCTTAGTTGAATGGTCATTGGTATCACATATGTGACACACAATTTCTTAAGCGGATTTTAGGTGACCGTTCTTTTTCAATTCTAAGGCCTCGACCTTTCTAGCTAGAGATGCAAATTTGGCTTGAATGTCATGTTCTTCCCTAAGGTTGTAAATACCTCCACTAGATGTAGAGGCTTGAGCTTTGCTCGGTGCCTCTTGGGTACCTGCAGTGTCCCAATTTTGAGCATTCTCTGCTAATAGGTCTAGGTAGTCTAGTGCTTCTTCAGGGTCTTTATCTCCAAACTCTCCATTACACATCATTTCAACCATTTGTCTACATTGGGGTGTTAAACCCTCGTAAAAGTGTGTGACTAGTCTCCATGTTTCAAAGCCGTGGTGAGGACAAGAATTAAGCAATTCTTTGTACCTCTCCCAACATTGGTAAAGGGTCTCTCTTGGTTTTTGGCTGAAAGTGATAATTTGTCAAGAACTTTTTCAAGAACTATTCCTGCATTTCATCCCAATTACCAATAGATCTAGACCTAAGATTTTGCAGCCATGTTTTAGCTTTATCTTTCAAAGAGAAAGGGAAAAGCTTTAGTCGGATGGTGTTCATGCTACAATTTGTGTCATTGTAAGTGTTGCACACTTCCTCAAACTCTCTCAAATGCAGGTATGGGTTTTCGGCATCTAATCCATGAAATTTGGGTAAAAATTGAATAATACCCGGCTTAAAGTTAAAATGAGATGCATCTGGAGGAAAAACTAGACATGATGGAGCACTAGTTCTTGTGGGGTTCATGTAGTCTCTAAGTGTTCTAAGTTGTGCATGATCATTATGTTGGGAACGATTGTCCCCAAGATCAGTGACTCTTTCAACTTCGTTTTCTACCATATTTTCAAATACAGATGGGGAGCCCCTAACAAGTCTACTAGTTGGTATACGTGACCAAGCTCTCATGCAAGTCTTAGATGCAACAGAACAAAACAAAAACACCAAAAATAAAATTATTTACAAGAAAAAGAAAATGAAAAAGATGAAAAGAATTTTGATGGTTTTGGACACCAAATGATACTTCCCCGGCAACGGCGCCAAAAACTTGACACGTCCAGAAAATAGATTTCTACTCCCAAGTGCAGGAGTGTCGAAGTAATAAACTAACCCGGTGAGACCAGGGTCGATCCACGAGGAAGAATATTTAGATCCTGCAGAAACCAACAAAAATCTACAAGGAAAATATAATAGGAAATAAAATATTATGAAATGAATGTAGGTATATTGGTAAAACAAATTAAATTAAAATATGCTAAGGTTAGAGATTCCATTCTTGGTATATGGTTTAAGTTATATTTAACTCTTTTTTTTATCACTCAATTGGAATCCACACACAAAGGAGGTTCCAATCGGAAATTAGACCATTTAAGTTCTTTACACATCTATCAAGTTATATTTCTTTTCTTTTAGTTATATTACAATGGGTACTCTACACTCCTTATGTTAAATGGGTTCAAGTACTTATTGTGCCAATCAACTACCATAAATCAAGATTCCTTTGCCAGATGCAGGTATAACCATGCGGTTCTAGACGGATTCAAGTATTTATGGTGTTGTTTGTCTACAATGAATCAAGAATCCTTGGTCAGAGGTGCAGGTATAACCATGCGATTCTAGACGGATTCAAGTATTCATTGTGCCAAGAATTGTCTACAATAAGTCAAGATCCCCACTTCACATAAGAATAAGAGATGAAAATTCAATTCAATAAGAAAAGTAATATAAAACATGTAGATAAATTTACACAAATGAATATAAACTTTAAGACCATGTTAAGAGTTAAATAAACCTTTATTCACATGCCAAGAGCTTCAGCCTTCACCTTATCAAAAAGAGAATTTAGCTACTCATGATAGAAGAAGGAAAACAAGTAGAAGAAATAAAATAAGCAAGAGAGAAATTAGATTATCATAAAAGTTCAACAATACAACAATGTAAGGTGAACTTGGCAAGGAACCCAAGCTGCCCTCAAGCTTATACAAGGCCTCTATTTATAGACACAATGAGAGGCAAACAAGTCAAAAATGGTAGGAATAAATTAATGCAAGTTGATTGAATTTGGTAAGGTAAAGTTGTCAACTTTGTTATTTTCCACACATGCACCGCCTTGTCCACCGAATTAGGCACCGTTCCTTTGACAATTTGATCTCGTGATAAACATCAAAGTTGTAGATAATTCTCTTATCTTTCTAGAATGATAAGACTCATAATATTTGGAATTTTCTGGAGAAAGGTATGGCCCAAATAGTGAAGGCTGCCCAATTGACGCGACCATGCAAACTAGCCCAAGATAATCCAATATTTGTCTTCAAAGGAGTCCAAATCTGATAAGAGTTTACAAACCAAACTTATAGGGCTATGAGTTATCTTTCCAACACTATCAAGAACGTAGTGATTGGATATTTGAGTGCAACGTTATGCCCATTACACTGAACCTGCATCAAAATAGAAAGTTTAACAATTAAGTGTAGTTACAAATAAGTTAGATAATTTGATGACACTAATAGTATAAAATAATGGTTTTAACCTTTATTATTATACAAATTTAAGTGTTCATCACAACCTCTTTGCAATGGAAACATTTTCCTTTTGCTCTATCAGTCGTGGTGCTCTTTATCTTAGGCTTAACTTTTACTTCACCAGTAAACCTTTTCATCTTCTTGAAACCAGAAAGGGATGGCTTAGCAACATTTTCTTCGCTGGTCTTATCTTTGGTAACTTGTCCTGCGTTGGTTACAGACTCTGGAGGACATTCCTCCGTAAGCATAGATTTAAGGTCTTTGCAGACCATGATTGCGTTTATGTTGTGTTCCACTTAATAAAGTTATCACGGTTAATGTTTCGAATGCGAGGAAAATAAAGCCGAAGACATTGCTGATAATTAAACATTAATGATATAATTAGACCAAATAATGTGATTTAGTTTTAATAGTTAAAACTTAGTAATTTCACATTTAATTTCTAGTTTATTTAAATAGTTTATGTAAATTAGAAATTGAAATAATAAATTATATTTTAAGAGTTAAAATTGAATAATTTATTATAAAGATTTTATATTAGCCGTAGAATCTAAGTAAAGACTAGAAACATAGAGTTTTAGAAACTCTTAGTTTAAAGAAAATCCTAAACTACAAATAATGAGTGGGAGAGGGATATATGACATTATATCCCGCAGTCTCCATTGTTAGTTCAACACCGTGAGACTTGAGTGGCGTCTTATAACGGCTTTGCTTTTGTCCTCCCTACGGAAGGTGTCCACAAGATTCAATACCAAGGTTGACTTCCTAACGGATAGGTTTTCAAAATGTATTTTGGGACTGACCTAGCCTACCTAGGCACTCTCAAGTTAAGTTCATGAATTCTGAAACGATGGGTCACACTCATAAAGGACTTAATTAAGTTGTTAATTTATTGTCTTGACTAAACCAAAGCGATGGTTGGGTACTATAAGAATAAATAGTTATTCTGGTGTATTATCCGATTGAGAATGTCTCGATCTAACATGCAAGGATTTGACCTAGCCTACCTAGACACTTGTGGTATGTTGGATTATTGTTACGCCTTTTTATACCCGCAAGTATACGGGGTCGGCACAAGTAATACAATGATGAGTAAATTATCGTCTCCACAGGGATATTTAGGTGTTGAGTACTAAAATTAACCAAGTCTATATCTATTTAAATAAATCAAAATGGTTTGTAAGAGGAAAATTAAATATGAAAATACATAAACATAAAAATAAAGCAAACAACCAATATGAGATATTAGTTAGGGTATTTGAATTCACCTAATCCATCCAATTGAATTTCATGAAAGCACATTGTTGTAGTTTAATTATTTATATTGATGATCGTGTTTATCTAAATTATCCAAAGTCCCCTCTCGAGGTAAATCGGACATATTCCACATACACTAATATCCTATCTCTCGATGGTATATCCAAGTGCATGAAAATGCATTAGTCACAATAAACACCCTATATGATCACACTAGCAAATTAGTATATATCTATCTAATTCTACTTGTGGTGGACATTACATCGAGCACGTTGTGGGCGTCTCCTCTTGGTACATAACACACAACCAATTTATCATCTAAATGTAGGCCTTCACATTTAAAAGCATTAAGCACAATAATACCAGTCAACAACATAATAATCAACCACAACAAATTAAACAATCAAATCATTCAAGTTTCATAGAAAAGGATCCATCAAAACCCTAACTTACAAGTTTAGTTAATAATCAAAGATTTACAATTATTAAACTAAATTAAACTAACTAAAACAATTAAATAAAGCGAGACGGATTAAATGGACGATAATGTTAGGTGGTCACACGGTTCCAATTCCGGATAAGGAAATAAATTGCTTATTATGAAGCACTTTATTAACATGATGCAAATTGAGTAACAATATGCTCAAAATAATTATCATGAAATAAATCACAAAATATATTCACAAACAATAAAATTCAAATCCGTTCATAGTTCCAAAAATCACCTAACAAGAGTTCTAACTACTCATAATCATCAATGAACAATCAAAGAAAGAATAATAAGATGAAATACAACCCATCGAAACTCTCAAGAATCGAAATCCTGCCTTGATCTGGCTGGAACTTCTCCGCTTTCGATCTTCGTCTTCTTCGATGAACAATCATGAAACTAGAGATGTGTTGGTGTTTTGTGGTGTTGGGTTGTGTTTTGGAGGAGCAAAATGGGTGAAGAATCACCCTTGGAGGCAACTTGAAGCTGCCCAGTTGCTGTTCTGTCCGAGCTCTCTTTCTTTGCCTCTCCCCATCATTTTCTATTTATAGCAGCAAATAGGGCTACTGTTTTTATGCCGCCGCGACCAGTGTATCGCAACCAGCGGTCGCGCCGCTTGTTCGAGGTGCACACTGGTTTCCTGAACCTCCAGCGTGCGAGCATCGTCGCTAGCAGGGATTAGTCGCGCTGCAGCTTGCCATGCTCCCTGGTCTGCTGGTTCTTCTTCACCGCGAGCTGGGGGACACAAGTAATGGTCGCATTGCTTCCTCGCTTCATAGGCTGGGTCGCCTGCAACTTTTTCAGTGTGAGCAGCACCGCGAGGAGGAGCTGGGTCGCGGTCTTCATTGCCATCCACATTGGTCTGCTGGTTTATATTTTTTTTCTTTTCTAAACATCAAAACGGCGTCGTTTTACACCAGCTCTTTGGTGCCAAAACGGCGCCGTTCCAGTAAAGCCTCTATTCCTTTGGTGCAAAATGCACCGTTTCACTAAAGCTGGTGGAACTTTCTAAAATTATAATTTTAGCCCAGAATTCGGAGATGCTTCCATAAAAGGCCTTATTACCAAGTTACTAAAATTATACTTTTTCCCCTAAAATATATAAAATCTTCACTTGGGTACCTAAACCTGCACACTAAAGAAAAACATTAAAAACAACCGATAATTACTCGGGAACGGAACAAAAGTAGGTAAAGATAGATATAAATGGAGGCTCATTTTTGATCAAAAAATGGGGCCAACAATTATCACGGTATAGTAACTAATTTTAGGAATTTTTTAGTTCATTAAAATATGCTCATACATCTTGTTTAATTTTATGCCGAACTATAGCATTTGATATTAATGTATGAATGAATGATATTAATTTAGATTTATGTCTTTAAATATCAGCAATGTCTTATGCTTTAGTTTTCTCGTAAACAAAACATTAACCGGGATAACTATATTAAGTGGAACACAACATGAACGCAATCATGGTCTGTATAGACCTTAAATTTGTGCTTACGGGGGAATATCCTCCAGAGCCTGTAACCAACGCAGGACGAGTTATCAAAGGTAAGACTAGCGAAGCAAATGTTGCTGAGCCATCCTCTTCTGGTTTCAAGAAAAGGAAAAGGTCTACTGGTAAAGTAAAGGCTAAGCCCAAAAATAAAGATCACCACGACTAACTATGCAAAAGGAAAAATGTTTCCATTGCAAAGAGGTTAGTCAATAGAAAGGAATTGTCTACAGTACCTTGAGCAACTCTCCAATAAGAAGAAAGTGAAAAGTAAATCAGATTTACTTATCATTAAATTTTGTTTAGTGGAAGATAATTCTACACCTTGAATAGTAGATTCATGGGTCACTAACTAATTTTGTTCTTCTTTACATTGGAATGATTATTGGTAAAAGCTGGAGGAGTGTAACATCCCGGATTTCGGGTAATCAATTTTATATATGTGAAAATAAATTTTACTATTTGAGGGGGTGTAAATGTAATTAAATGTAATTAAATTTTACTATTTGAGGGGACCAGATTGAATAGTGAAAAATGAAAAATTGAAAACTGGACCAGAGAGCATCGCGACCTAGTCACCGCGACCACAGGTCGCGATAGCTCGCTCGCGATGAAAATGGCAAAATCTGGCAGTGAGCATCGCGACCAGCCACCGCGACCACAGGTCGCGATGGACTGCTCGCGATGAAATTGTCAAAGTTTGGCAGTGAGCAACGCGATCTCTCGCGTGACCAAGGCGCGCTCGCGACGAAGGCGGTGCGAATGGTCCAGTGAGCATCGCGACCTGGTGGCGCGACCACAGGTCGCGACGGCGGTCGCGGTAGCGAAAAAAATATAAAAAAAAAAAGAGAAACTTCTCGCGAAAGCGAGAAAACACACAGAACCCAGACAGAGACGAGAAAGAGAGAGACAGAGAGTGAGAAAGAGAGACAGTGACCGAGAGAAGAAAAAGAAAGAAGAAGAAAGAAAAGAAAGAAGAAGAAGAAGAAGGAGAGAGAAGAGAAAAGGAAGTGTAGGTGAAAAGGAAAGACGAAATCGTAGAACCAACGAAAAACACGGATTTGAGGTAGGTGTACTCTCGTTTTCGAAATCGTTTCGAGAAGTATTTCGTTTACTTTTTCGTTTTAGTTTTCGATTTCGTTTCTCGTTTTGGTTTTCGTTTTTGATTTCGTTAAAAGTTTTCGATTTCGATTTTTGTATGAAAAGTGTTTGCTTTATATGAAAAATTAAGGATTGATGCATCTATTGATGATTTGGCACTGGTTTTACGTTAGATCGTGTTTCGATTGTGTCGATTTTGTTAAAAATACATGATTTATACTTTTGTATGATTATTGTTGATATTCTGGAAAAATATTGTGCGAAATGTATACACTGATTTTGAACCTTACTTATTGTAACGGCCCTAGGATACGGAAACATAGAAATGGATATAGAAGGTTGGTATACCAGCTGGGTGTTACTGAGCAGTACTGCGCCGATACTGATTGCTACTGATGACTGATTTTTATGTACCTCCTCTTGGATTCGTCCAGAGGTTGGGAGATACGTACCTCCTCAGGATTCGTCCTGGGGGTTGGGAGTTAATGTACCTTCCCAAGGATTCGTTCCTGGGATAGGGAGTTATGTACCTCTCTAGGTTCCGTACCCACGGTCCTAGAGTTGGGAGACACATACCTCTTCAGGATTCGTCCTGGGGGTTGGGAGCTTGACCCATATTCCAGTCCTAAAGCGGGCCAGAATTGATTTGAATTGAAAAGTGTATCGAATGATTTTATTGATAGCATTCGTCTATTGACCTCATTATTGAAATTAAAGTGATTGGAATTGTTTAATGTTTTGATTTAGAAATTTAATTGTTTTGCAAATTGACTAGGAATGAAATGTATGTATTGTGGTTTATTTCTTCCTAAAAGATATTTATTTTAATGTTTACTTAATTGAGTTTATAGTTTATAGTACACCCACTAAGCTATATGCTTAGCGCGTTAGTTTGAAAACTGGAGCGTAGGTACCAGGGATCCGGAAGAGACTAAGGGCTGAACAGAGAGAGAGTTGCGGACAGAGTCCCAGAGATTTGTACAGTTGGGTAGCTATAGTTTGTTATGTGTATATATAATCTGAAAGCATGCATAAACAGGGAATTTGTAAATATGTTTTGTAAAATGTTTTGTAATTAAGTATTTTATAATTTCTGTCCTTTATTATTTCAATGTTTGTAAATAGTAAAGTCTGATTTGTTTTCTTTTATAAATTGTGATAAACTGTTTTGATAAGTCGCACTAAACGGCAGAGTGCGCAACTGTTTGAAAGTGTTATAGAAGTGTTTGTGAAAATGTGAATTTGATTTGATTTGTGGAAAACAGGTTTTGGAAAGTCCGAAAAACAAACGGTACTCTGCCGAATTTTCGTAAAAAGTTTATTTATTGCTATGGGCTCACTTGAAAAGGATTTCTAAACTGTTTTATGGGCTCACAGTAATTTTGAAATGTAAAATGAAGTTTTGGAAAGTTCTGAAAACCGGTAGCGCTCCTCGGGTCGGTCCGGCCGGGTCGGGTCGGGGGGTGCTACAAGGAGGGGTCATTTACTATGCGTGTTGGAACAGGGGATGTCGTTTCAGCACGAGCAGTGGGAGTAGTTAGACTACAAATAAATAATTATTTTCTTTTATTAAACAATGTATGTTTCATTCATGGATTTATGTTTCATTCATGGATTTACAAGGAATTTGATTTCTATATCCAGATTACTTAAAAGAGTTTTATAAGGTTTCTTTTAATGATAAATCAGTTATCATTTCAAGAAAAAGAATGAATATTTGTTCTGGAACGATAGAAAATAAATTGTATGTTTTAAGACCGTTAATTCATACAACACTGCTTAATACTGAATTGTTTAAAGTTGAAAAACCTAAAACAAAGCGACAAAATATTTCTCCAGCTGATGACACGTATCTGTGGCATCTAAAACTTGGACAGATAAACCTTGATAGGATAAACAGACTACTAAAAAGCGGATCTTTAAGTCAGTTAGAGATCGGCACCTTACCTGTATGTGAATCTTGTCTGGAGGGTAAGATGACCAAGAGACCTTTTACAGGAAAAGGGATTAGAGCCACGCAACCACTTGAGCTTATACATTCAGACGTCTACAGACCTATGAGTGTTAGAGCTAAAGGTGGTTATGAGTATTATGTCACATCTATTGACGACTACTCTAGATACGCGTATGTTTACTTAATGCAACGTAAGTCGGAAACCTTTGAAAGGTTCAAAGAATTCTAAGCTGAAGTTGAAAATCAATTAGGCAAAACAATCAAATCACTACGATTGGATCGTGGGGGTAAGTATCCTAACTCACAGCTCCAGGAACACCACAGTAAAATGGTGTTGTGGAGAGGAGAAATAAGACCCTGATGGAAATGGTGAGATCTATTATTAGTTTCTCATCATTACCATATTCCTTTTGGGGATATGCACTACAAACAGCGACTAACATATTGAATGTAGTTCCATTCAAGTTTGTTCCTAAGACTCTCCTAGAGTTGTGGAATGATCGTAAAGCTAGTTTACCACATTTTCACGAATAGGGATGTCCAGTACATGTACTAAAGAATAGGAGTGGAAAGTTGGAATCTCGTTCACAAGTATGTTTATTCGTAGGGTACCCAAAGGAAACACGAGGTGGATTCTTTTATAATCCACAAGAAAACAAAGTGTTTGTATCGACAAGCACTATGTTTCTTGAGGAGGATTATATGAGTAATCATAAACCTCGTAGTAAGATTGTGTTAAAAGAGCTAGAACCTGGTACGACCAGTGCTTAATCAACAAGAGTTGTTGACGATGTTATTATTCCACAAACATCTGATAGTTAGATGATTCCTAGTCAGGATACACTACAGCCTAGACATAGTGGAAGGGTTGTTCGATACCCTTATCGCTACTTAGGCATTGGAGAGGCACAGGGTGTCGATTCTGATGATAGTGTGGATGATCCATTGACATTTATACATGCAATGGAAGATTCTGACAAAGAGGAATGGCTTAAAGCCATAAATCTCGAGATGGAGTCCATGTACTCAAACTCAGTCTAGAAACTTGTAGACTTACTAGATGAGATAAAACCCATAGGATGTAAGTGGATATACAAGCGTAAGAGAGGAGTACACGGGAAGGTAGAGACCTTCAAGGCAAGGCTAGTGGCTAAGGGTTATATTGTAACACCCCCTGACCCAAATCCACTCGGACCGAATCAGGGAGCGCTACTATATACCTAAATATAACTTTTACTTTTATATAACCATAATTTAAAACTTTATTAAAAACATTTGAAAGTGGTCTAAACAAATTTCTAAAAATCTTGTCAGAGTTTCCTCTATTTTTCTGACTTTCCAAAACCTGTTTACAATTAAAATTCATAAAAATCAACTTCTAAATCTCAAATTACTTTTGCACACCTTTCCAAATGTAGTGCGACTTACCCAATCAATTTATCACAATATAATTTATAAATAGTCAAATAACATAAACATATAATAAAATATTTACACAGCGGAAGTTCTTCAAATATGTACAAATATTTTCTGTATATGCATGTTATATCAGAACATATATACTTATTACAAAAGGACTACCAAAATATATTTAGGATCGATGTGACTCCGGACTTTCCTTCTGCAGTCTCTACTCTTCTTTGTCTTTGTCTCCTTTGGAACCTCTGTTACCTACGTGTGAGAAAACTCAACACGCTAAGCAGATTGCTTAGTGGGTGCACACAAAATTGTATATCTAAATATACTATAGCAAATAAGTTTATCTAATTTCGATAAAAATATAAATTAAATCAGATATGGAGCTTATGTCAAATCAAATCATATACTCAACAAATACCATATTCAAAATCAATCAACAGACAAAATCTTCATAATTTCTCAAATACTTTCATATACCAAATCAGTTTTCATACTGGGCTCCTGATATACAAAACATAAGTTATCGAACTGGATTACGGGTTGTTCGGTATCGGACACAAACGGGCGACCTGCCGAACATCATATCATAATAGAACACCAACAGAATCACCCGCTGTAAATGTCCCATAACAGAATTCAGAACCCTAGGACCGGCATGAGGCCTGTATATCCAAAGGGTGGCGCATCAGAGTAAATCGGCACAGTATTGTTCAGACAAAAACCCAATTGACATGTCAACCTCCTATATCCATATCTATGTTTATACACATCAGAGCCATTTCGCAAAACATTTTCTCAAATCCAATGTCCATTTCTTTCAGAATCATCGAATTTATTATTCAATTTTGATTCATATCGATATATATATATTTTTTTAAAATTCAAATTTCATCAAATATCATATAACGAAAATATACGAATATATTTCCAAATCAATAATCACATCAAATCAATCCAAAAATATATTCAAACGTATTTCATAATTTCATATCGAATCAAAATGCCCCGAAATCATTTTCTGATACATTTCACAAATATTATATAGTTAAAATCACCTTCAACTATATATTTTCATAACAATATTATAATCAAAACGTATTAAAATCAACTCAGAATAGGATTCACAATCAATATTTCGAATATAAACTATATTTCAAAAATTCGCAATTCAAATCATTCCAAAATCATTTTCAAACTATAAACTATAATCAATATAATCCAAATAACTCAAACTTAATCAAATTCAATCAATCCGAATTATTCTGAAAAACAGAAAACTCAAAAACGAGTGTACACCGAACTTGAACATTTCCTCCTACTCTTTTTCTTCTTCTCTTCTTCTTTCCTTCTTCTTCTTCTTCTTCTTTTTCTTCTTTCATTTCTCTCTCTTCTTTCTCTCTCCTCTTTTCTCTCTTCTTTCTCTCCCGTTTGCTGCTCTGTTTTGTTTTTGCTTGTGAGCTTATGCTCACTTCTATTGCTTTTAAGTGGCACCGCTTCATGCCACTCGGTGCTCATTTTTTTTAAAAAAATTTTGGACTATCGCGACCGCGTATTGACACGCTCAAACGCATGGGAATAAATCCCAAGTGTAGGATATGTCGAAGTAATAAAATTTCCGTGAGTACGGAGTCGAATCCACAAGGAAGTGGTGGTACTAATTCTAAAACTAGAGGTTATACTAAAGCAGTAAAATAAATCAAGTTGTTTTGGGTTTTTGTTTTAAACTAAATTTATCCACGAAAACAATAAAATAAAGCGAGACAGATTCGATGGATAAAAGCGTTAGGTGGTTACACGGTCCTAATCCTGGATAAGGGATAATTTAATGACTACTATGAAGTCTGTTATTAACAAGAAACGAATTGAGTAGTTTAGGCACACCACATTGTATTGGTCCCGCAATGGTGTTGTAATTCTAATTAAACTCACCTATTGCTCCTAGAGTGCATTAAATTGGAAACCCTTAACTAATCTAATCCCTAGATCAATTTAGTATTTTCACATCAAAATTAATCTAACCATTGAACTTAGAATGCATTAACCCCAATTGCAACCTAATGATTTCTCATGCTAGATTACAACAAAATCAATATCACAATTAATCAATAATCATTGCAAACCACTTTCATGATGCATTGAACTAGAATAAATTGTAATAAATATAATCAAACTCTAAATTCAATATCTTGCAAATAAATATCAAAATATATTCATAGTCAAAAATCCCTAAAATCAATTCATGGTTCCATGACCACCTAACAAGAGATTTAGCTACTCATACAATCAATTGAACAATAAAAAGAAGATAGGGAAGCAAAACAACCCATTTGAAGCTCCATGGAGAGGGATTTCCTCTTGAATTTGGATGGAACTCCTTCACCTTCAAATCTTCAACTTCCTTGATGAACAATTGATGTAATCCAAGTATCTAACCTCCAAATAGTGTTTGATGATGAAGTTTGGTGTTTAGGAGGGTGAAAAATGGCTTGGAAGGGTGTTTGGTCCCAGCTTGTATGAGCCAAGACGAACCCCCCTATTTTTCTCATGTTTTCTATTTATAGACAGCTGTTAGGGTTCCATATTTTGTGCTGTCGCGACCTCGTATCGCGACCAAAGGTCGCGGTACTAGGTCGCGATACGCACTTGTCCAATATTTAAGCATTGCGCACGATTACAAAAACGAACATAACTTCCTCTAGAAAACTCCAAATCACGAACTGTAAAATGCATTGGAAAGTAGACATCTAGATCATTCATGAATATAAAGCTAGAAACCCAGTTCATCCTATTGAATATATGGCATCCTCCAAAACATGACCAATCTACAATGACAACTCTTCAATTCTTCCACTTTTGTTATGTCTTCCCTAATATTTCCCTAAGGCCTGCACATGTTCAACAAACACATCAAAAGCGCCAAATTCACTTGAAAATACAATCAAAAGATAAGGTCCAAAGGTCATAAATATGTAACAAATATTAACCGATCAAATACCCCCAAACCTATCTTTTGCTTGTCTTCAAGCAAATTGGCACACACCACAATAAAAAGCAAAAACAAAAACAAAACTAAAACTTAACAAACAAAAACAAAATAAGCTGTATCCATTTTCGTAGGATGAAACGATTGCACTTAGCACGTGTCATAAGCCTTTAGACCCCTAGGTGGCCCTAGGTGGCCCTAGTGGACGAGTTATAGTCTCGTGAGGGTTTACCAGCTACGATACCCACAAACGTCCTAAGCTAACCACATACATAACTACACATCAAATTAGGTATAAACACAAATGCAAAGGCATAAGAATAGCACAAAATCAGAAATCTAAAACACTGCCAATACGTCTAATACACCCTCTATCATACAGAACTGTAACATCCCGGATTTCGGGTAATGAATTTTTGATATATATGAAATATGTGAAAAATAAATTTTTACAATTTGAGGGGGTGTAAATGTAATTAAATGTATGTTTATTTTATGATTTCCAGCGGATCAGATTGAATAGTGAAAAATGAAAAAAATGAAAAAATTGGAAAACTGGACCAGAGAGCATCGTGACCTGGTCACCGCGTTCACAGGTCGCGATGGCTCGCTCGCGATGAAAATGGCAAAACCTGGCAGTGAGCAACGCGACCAGCCACCGCGACCACAGGTCGCGATGGACTGCTCGCGATGAAAGTGTCAAAAACGGGCAGAGAGCAGCGCGACCACTCGCGCGACCAAGGCGCGCTCGCTAGGAAGGCGGTGCACGCATTCCAGTGAGCATCGCGACCTGGTGCCGCTACCACAGGTCGCGACGGCGGTCGTGGTAGCGAAAAAAATATAAAAAAAAGAAGAAGTTTCTCGCAGAAGCGAGAAAACAGAACAGAAGAGAAAGAGAGAGAAAGAGCCGAGAAAAAGAAGAGAAAAGAGAGAAGAAAAAGAAGAAGAAGAAGAGAGAAGAAGAAGAAAGAAAAGAAAAGAAAAAGAGGAAGAAGAGGAAGAAGGAAAAAGGAAAAAGAGAAGGGAAAGAAATCGTGGAACCGCGGTTGATCGAACGAAAAACGGTACCGAGGTAGGTGTACGTTTGTTTTCGAAATCGTTACGAAAAGTTTCTCATTATTGTTTTCGTTTTCGTTTTCGTTTCCATTTTCGTTTTCGATTTCGTTTCATTTTGTTTTCGTTTACGTTTTCGATTCTTCGTTTTCGATTTTCGTATGAAAATGGTTTATGTTATATGAAGGAAAATTGATGATTTGCATAGCTATTGTTGATTTGTAATACGTTTACGATAGACAGCATTTGGATCGTGTTTTCGAATATTTTGATTGTTACGATTTGTGAGGAATACTTAATTTAGTTGCTCACAAGATTATTGTTTATGATTTGTAATATATTGTGATTACTTGAAAATTTATTTATTGTAATGGCCCTAGGATACTTAGACATAGAAATGGATATAGGAGGTTGGTATACCAGCTGGGTTTTATTGAGCAGTACTGCGCCGTTATTATTGTGTGATTGTTGTTGCGGGGCAATCTCGGACAATCACACCGATTTTAGTGATCGTTGTTGCGGGGCAATCTCGGACGATCACAATGACACTAGCGATTGTTGTTGCGGGGCAATCTCGGACAATCGCGATGATATTAGTGATTGTTGTTGCGGGGCAATCTCGGACAATCACGTGATATTAGTGACTGTTGTTGCGGGGCAACCCCGGACGTCACATTGACCCATATTCCAGTCCTAGAATGTTTAGTATTCTAGTGGGCCAGAATTGATTGAAATTGAAAAGTGAACCGAATGATTTTATTGATAACATTCATTATCGACTTCATTATTGAAATTAAAGTAATTGGAATTGTTTTGAAATATTTATATTGTGATTTATTTAATTGAGTTTTTAGTACACCCACTAAGCTTTATGCTTAGCGCGTTAGTTTGTTTCTAACGCGTAGGTACCAGGAATCCAGAGGAGGCTAGAGACTGAAGGAAGAGCAAGTTGCAGACCGAGTCACAGGATTTATACAGTTGGGTAGCTATATTTATGATATGTGTATATATATTCTGAAAGCATGCATATACAGGGAATTTGTAAATACGCTTTGTAAAATGTTTTGTAATTAATTATTGTATGATTTCTGTCTTTTATTATTTAAGTGTAAATAGTAAAGTCTAATTTGTTTTATTTTATAAATTGTGATGAAAGATTTTGATAAGTCGCACTAAACGGCAGAGTGCGCAACTGTTTGAAGTGATATAGAAGTGTTGCTATTGAGAATTGTTTTTGAATTGAATTGTGTTAAAACAGGTTTGGAAAGTCCGAAAAACAAACGGCACTCTGCTGAATTTTCGTAAAAAGTTTAATTATTTTTATGGGCTCACTCGAAAAACGATTTTTAAACTATAATTTATATGGTTTTCTGTTTATAAATGAATGTTTAAAAGTTCAGAAAGTCCGAGTAGCGCGCCCCGGATCGGTCCGCCCGGATCGGGTCGGGGGGTGCTACAAGAACACTGACATGCAACGCATTTATAATCATGACACCTTCCATGCTAATAAACTACTGATGTAATTCACCTCGACTCTAGTCTCACCAGTTTTCACGCAATGACACACAGAACCTAGGTATTCACACTTTCAACTACATACGACTGGAATTAATGAGCATAGAATTACAAAATATGTCATATGCATATATAAATAGAAGGACGCATAGATTAAGCAAAGGACCTCATGAAAGATATCAAATGCTAAGAACATAAAAATCAATGTATATATACGTCAAATATTACAATTAAGTTTCCTAAGGAGATCAACAAGTCTTTATATGGTTGTAATAGGGCTTAGGGTGATTGGCTCAAAAAGAATGGAAATCTGGTTCAACTCACTTGGAAACCTATTGAGAGACTTCATAAAATTTTCAATTTGTGCATTTTCTCTCACGACTACCAAATTCATTCAACTTTTCTTCCAAATCTTTTGCTCGCCTTTCTCCTTCAACCTCTTTTCAAACCCTTTTTTCAATTTTTACTTTGGGCATTATACTTCTTTTCTCATTTAGCCAACTCTTTTCATATATATATATATATATATATATTATTTTCTGTTGGCTATTATTTTTTTATTTTTCTGCACATTTCCACATCCATTTCATCTTTTCTACTCCACTCATTTTTCTCACTCAACACTTACACATTCCCTCTTTAATTGTCTCTAGTTTCCAAGCGGCAAAGGTAACGTCTTACAATTTTGGCTAGGATTTTTGGACATGTAGGTCATACAATAAAAGACTAATATGTGAGTGTTTGGCCGCGAATGGGATAGGGAGCACACAATTTAAGGACAGAAAATCAAGCTATTTAGGAGTTCACACACAATGCCTGGATCATATCTCCAAAATCTACTCAACTGAACATTCAAAACATACATACAAGATTTTTATAATGCAGTTCATTAACATCCAATGCAAACCTATAGAGATCAATCTACTGACAATAAAGCTCAAGAAAGTGTTTAAGAGTAGAAACAAAAATTCCCTCAGAATGAATACGCGATAAGCTTAAAATCTCACTAAGGGTAGTCTCCACTATTAATCAGGACTACTAATTGGAAGTTTTCACATACTACAATGCAAAGATGTCAGACTTATATGTTTATATGCAAAGACACTACTGACATTATTCTAGCTAACAACTTTGTACACTCAAATGACCTAAGCATTTACATATTATTACCCAATTATCTGTAAAGCATGCATATGATTTTCTATTCTAAAACAAATAAAACAAAATACGAAAAATACAATAAAAGACTCAAAACTGGTGTATGTGGCATTTTTATGCCTAAGTCTTCCAAACGCAGTGCGTATGAGGAAAGTCTAGGTTTCTAGCCTATATACACCAACAAGACTCAAAAGCACACAAAAGACAAAAATACCCCCAAACCTAAGATAAACATTGTCCTCAATGTTCAAAATCCTAGATCCAAGGGAAAAACACACAAACAAAAATAACAAGCACACGGAAAATAAAATACAGAAAAACAGTCCTAATATCCACAACTAAACATTCCTAAATATCCACAACTATCACTTCATCCAACCTCACTCCCCCATACTTCGTTTTCTCAACACAAGGCATAACACTTCTATAGAAAAGCAAAATTGAATGAAAATGATATAGACACAAACGAAAAACAAAAAGAATTAGAAAATTAAGGGTTACCTCCCTCCAAGTGCTTTATTTAACGTCTGGGCAAGACGTCGGATGTGAGCTATCTCTCAAAATACATCCCAGACTCTGTTTCCTGTATGACCTACAATCAGCTCATGCATGTATGATCGTACACGCTCTTCATGGACCTGAAATAATAAGGAGAATAGCTTTTTCAACTTAAAGCAATCTCCATCATCTCCATATTTAGTCCCGTCATCAGGTGGTTTAGTCGAAACGGGTTTGGGCTCCTCTTTAGGTTTGACTTCCGTTTTAAACCCCAAACCTATTTTCGCCTCTACTCTCATCAGCTGAATACCTGTACCTGCAGCAAAATTAACAGAATCAGAAAGTTTATCCTCAACCCTATCAGTAACTATCGTACCACTCAGAGAAATGGTAATCTCCTCTGCTTGCTCTAACTGGTTGGGGAACTCTTTGGGCACTTTATTTTGCAATGCCTCGACCTGTTGGCCGAGTTGTGCCTCTATCCTGCCAGTTATTTGGTTGTTCCGCTGCATCATTTGCATGAGCTTTTCAAGCTTGTCATTTTGCGATGTTTGAACTTACTAAGATGATTGATCAGCCGATTGATCAAAATAACTTTGTGCATTGGGCTGGTACTGGTGCGATGTAGTGGCTCAAGCCAACTTTGTTGTTGGCACTCCTGATGCTGTCATGGCTGCTGCTGGCTATCTCTCCAGTAGAAGTCTGGATAATTACTCTATCCTGGATTATAGCTGTTGGAGTATGGATCATTCCCTGACCATGGAGGATAATAATTAAGTGACTGTGCTTATTCCTGTATATACTCATACTCCGGGAAGGTCTCCCTAGATGGACACACAGCAGAATCGTGTCCACTAACTCCACATATAGAGAAAGCAACCCCTAGGCGGTCTTGCCTAATCTCAGCGACCAACATCTCCATCTGTCTAATCAACTCTGCCGACTGCATGGCTAATGGTTTGAACACCTGACAAGAAAATTAAACCAAAAGAAAAATAAAAACTACTAAAATAGAAATAAAATGATAACTAAAAAGAAAAATAAAAACCTAGAAAAGAAAATAAAACTAAAAATCTCTATTCTAAAGAATAAGCTACCGAAACACTTCTCCGGCAACAGCGCCAAAACCTTGACACGCTCAAATACATGGGAATAAATCCCAAGTGTATGATATGTCGAAGTAATAAAATTTCCGTGAGTACAAAGTCGAATCCACAAGGAAGTGGTGGTACTAATTCTAAAACTAGAGGTTATACTAAAGCAGTAAAATAAATCAAGTTGTTTTGGGTTTTTGTTTTAAACTAAATTTATCCACGAAAACAATAAAATAAAGCGAGACAGATTCGATGGATAAAAGCGTTAGGTGGTTACACAGTCCTAATCCTGGATAAGGGATAATTTAATGACTACTATGAAGTGTGTTATTAATAAGAAACGAATTGAGTAGTTTAGGCACACCACATTGTATTGGTCCCGCAATGGTGTTGTAATTCTAATTAAACTCACCTATTGCTCCTAGAGTGCATTAAATTGGAAGCCCTTAACTAATCTAATCCCTAGATCAATTTAGTATTTTCACATCAAAATTAATCTAACCATTGAACTTAGAATGCATTAACCCCAATTGCAACCTAATGATTTCTCATGCTAGATTACAACAAAATCAATATCACAATTAATCAACAATCATTGCAAACCACTTTCATGATGCATTGAACTAGAATAAATTGTAATAAATATAATCAAACTCTAAATTCAATATCTTGCAAATAAATATCAAAATATATTCATAGTCAAAAATCCCTAAAATCAATTCATGGTTCCATGACCACCTAACAAGAGATTTAGCTACTCATACAATCAATTGAACAATAAAAAGAAGATAGGGAAGCAAAACAACCCATTTGAAGCTCCATGGAGAGGGATTTCCTCTTGGATTTGGATGGAACTCCTTCACCTTCAAATCTTCAACTTCCTTGATGAACAATTGATGTAATCCAAGTATCTAACCTCCAAATAGTGTTTGATGATGAAGTTTGGTGTTTAGGAGGGTGAAAAATGGCTTGGAAGGGTGTTTGGTCCCAGCTTGTATAAGCAAAGACGAACCCCCCTATTTTTCTCATGTTTTCTATTTATAGGCAGCTGTTAGGGATCCAGATTTTGTCCTATCGCGACCTCGTATCGCGACCAAAGGTCCAATATTTCAGCATTGCGCACGATTACAAAAACGAGCATAACTTCCTCTAGAAAACTCCAAATCACAAACTGTAAAATGAATTGGAAAGTAGACATCTAGATATTTCCATGAATATAAAGCTCGAAACCCAGTTCATCCGGTAGAATATATGAAAGCCTCCGAAACATGACCAACCTGCAGTGACAATTCTTCAATTCTTCCACTTTTGTTATGTATTCCCTAATATTTTCCTAAGGCCTGCACATGTTCAACAAACACATCAAAAGCGCCAAATTCACTTGAAAACACAATCAAAAGATAAGGTCCAAAGGTCATAAATATGTAACAAATATTGACCGATCACGTATCGCGAGCGGTGGTCGCGTCGCTCTGTCGCGATGCTCACTGGTGGAAATTTTACCCCTTCATCGCGAGCATCTATCGCGAGCGCTGGTCGTGGTCTCTAATTGCGATGCTCACTGGTCCAATTTCTCCATTTTCATTGCGAGCAGCTACCGCGATCCCTGGTCGCAAGGATGGTCGCGATGCACACTGTCCAGTTTTTCACCCTTTTCATCGTGCATTGCTTTCGACCGTTCAAATTGGTCCATTTGGAAACCTAAAAATATCACATTCACATACTCCATATTAATTAAACTACACTTTTCATATTTATTCGAAACTAGGGATGTTACAATTTTCCCCCTCTTAAGAAATTTTGTCCTCGAAATTTACCTTATTCGAACAACTATGGATATTGTTGTCTCATAATCTCTTCACTTTCCCATGTAGCTTCTTCCACATTATGGCTCCTCTAGAGAATCTTTACTAATGGTACTGTCTTATTCCGGAGTTCTTTAATTTCTCTGTCCAGAATTTCCACTGGTTCTTCCTCATATGTCAAGTCAGGTTGTATCTCAATAGCTTCAGTCTGAACTCTATGAGATGGATCAGATCTGTATCTCCTTAACATAGAGACATGAAATACATTATGTATCTTTTCTAATTCCAATGGTAAAGCTAGTCTATAGGCTATCGGTCCCACACGTTCAAGAATTTCGAACGGACCAATAAACCTAGGACTTGACTTCCCTTTCTTTCCGAATCTCAATACTTTCTTCCATGGAGATACTTTCAAAAATACTTTATCACCAATCTCATATGCAATGTCTTTTCTTTTCAAATCTGCATATGACTTCTGACGATCAGATGCAGTTTTCAGTCTTTCTTTTATGATCTTTACCTTTTCTTCAGTCTGTCTAATCATATCAGGTCCTACCAACTTGTCTTCACCCAACTCTGTCCAGCACAAGGGTGTCCTGCATTTCCTGCCATATAGTGCTTCATACGGTGCCATATCTATGCTCTTCTGATAACTGAATTACTCGCTCTAATTGTCTGTCTGTCTGTACTAAAGCTTAATTGAGTACCCAAGGCTTCCTGAAATTTCTTTCCGAATTTGGATGTAAACTTCATATCTCTGTCTAAAATAATAGAAGCTAACACTCTATGTAATCGAACTATTTCTTTAATATATAGCTCTGCTAATATGTCCAATGAATAATCTATTCTGACAGGTAGGAAATGTGCTGACTTTGTCACTCTATCTACTATTACCCAAATCGCATTCTGTTGATTCTTTGTAATGGGTAATCCTGTGACAAAATCCATGGTAATGCGATCCCATTTTCATTCAAGTATGGGTATTGACTGTAGCAAACCTGATGGAACTTGGTGTTCTACTTTTTCCTGTATCTGTTGGATCATATTCGGTTTAAGTTTCAATTCAGCTAAAATAGCATCATCTGATGTCAATCTCAAATGAGCATTCATAGCTTTCAATACGAATAAAAATTTCCTGCTCAAAGCATCAGAAACAACATTTACCTTCCGTGGATGGTAATCAATAACACAATCATAATTTTTAATTCACTCCGTCCATCTTCTCTGCCTTAAGTTGAGTTCCTTCTGGGTAGGCAAATACTTAAGACTCTTGTGATCAGTGTAAATATAGTATTTTTCTCCATAAAGAAAATGCCTCCATATTCTCAAAGCAAACACTATGGCTGTAAGTTCCTGATCATGAGTTGGATAATTCTGTTCATGAGTCTTCAACTGTCTGGAAGCCTACGCAACCACTTTTCCTTCTTGCATCAGTACACAACCTAAGCCATTATGTGAAGCATCACTATAGATCACAAAGTCTTTACAGGATACTGGCTGTACCAGAATTGGTGCTTCCACTAACATCGTTTTCAATTTCTCAAAAGCTACCTGGCATTTCTCATTCCACTCAAATTTGACATTGTTGTGCAGTAATTTAGTCAAAGGAGTGGCTATGGATTAAAATCCCTTCACAAATCGTCTATAACATCCCTTCATCGCGACCACCTATCGCGAGCGCTGGTCGCAGTCTCTAATCACGATGCTCACTAGTCCAATTTCTCCATTTTCATCTTGACCAGCTACCGTGATCCCTGGTCGCGAGGATGGTCACGATGCACACTGTCCAGTTTTGTGCCCTTTTCTTCGTGCATTGCTTTTGACCGTTCAAATTGGTTCATTTGGAAACCTAAAAATATACATTCAATTACACATTTAATTACATTCAAATCATAATTATCACATTCACATACTCCATATTAATTAAACTACACTTTTCATATTTATTCGAAATTAGGGATGTTACATACACCCAGAAGGAAGGCATTGATTATGATGAAACCTTCTCGCGTGTAGCTATGTTTAAAGTCTATTAGGATACTCTTATCCATAGCTGCTTATTTCAATTACGAAATCTAGCAAATGGACGTCAAGACTGCATTCTTGAATGGCAATCTAGACGAGAGCATCTACATGATACAACCAGAGGGATTCGTATCCTAAGATCAATAGTAAAAGGTTTGCAAACTGCAAATGTCCATTTATGGACTTAAGCAGGCGGCTAGATCTTAGAACCTTAGGTTTGATACTGTGATCAAAACCTATGGCTTTGAGTAGAACGTTGATGAGCCTTGTGTATACAAGCGCATCATTGATAAGAAAGTAGTTTTCCTGGTCCTTTATGTAGATGATATCCTACTCATTGGGACTGACGTAGGAACATTGTCAAAGGTAAAGGGTTGGCTTACTAACCAATTCCAAATAAAATATTTGAGAGAGGCAAGTTATGTTCTTGGGATCCAATTAATAAGCGATCGTAAGAACAAACTGTTAGTGTTATCTCAAGCATCGTATATCGACAAGATACTTGTGCGATTCTCCATGCAGAACTCCAAGAAAGATAGTTTACCTTCAAGACATGGAGTTCACTTGTCTAAGGAACAGTGTCCTAAGACACCTCAAGAATTTGAGGATATGAGACAGATTCCCTATGCGTCTGCAGTAGGCAGTCTTATGTATGCTATACACAAAACTCGACATCTGCTTCGCAGTGGGAGTAGCCAGTAGATATTAGTCCAACCCAGGATTGGATCATTGGGTTGTTGTTAAGCATATTCTCAAGTATCTTCGGAGAACGAGAAACTATATACTTGTATATTCCCATCCGAATTTGATTCCATTGGGATATACAAATTTTGACTTTCAGTTAGACAAGGATTCAAGGAAATCCATATCTGGGTCAGTATTCACCCTTGGTGGTGGATCCATAATTTAGAGGAGTATCAAGCAATCTTGCATTGTTGATTCCACCATGGAAGTCGAGTATGTAGCAGCTTGTGAAGCAGCTAAGGAGACTGTTTGGCTCCAAAAGTTCTTGAGTGATCTGGAAGTTGTTCCAGATATGGATAGGCCCATGACACTTTATTGTGATAATAGTAGATCTATGGCAAATTCCATAGAACCAAGAAGCCATAAAATATGGAAGCATATAGAGAGGAAATATCATCTCATCAGAGAAAGAGTGCAGCGATGAGATGTGGTCGTGGCGAAGATTATGTTGCAAGACAACTTGGCTGATCCATTTAAGAAGACCTTAACGGCTAAAGTGTTTGAAGGTCACCTAGAGGGTCTAGGATTACGAAACATGTCCCATCTGCTTTAGTGCAAGTGGGAGATTGTTGGGACTTATGCCCTAAAACTTGTAATTGTAAATGGTTAAAGACTAATTAAGAATTATTTAGATTATCATTCAAGTTTATAAATGTTTTATATTCAGTAATACATTCGTATTGTGCAAGAACATCCTAGATTGCAAGATGTAATCTCAGAATGAGTATATGATGGTCATATACAGAGAGGATTCATTTTGAGACATGCAATCTAAAGAGTCCATAAAGAGCGAACAAAGCTGGGTACTTTGTTAGTGATTGATCTACTGCTGCGATCCATTTTGTAAAGTACGGTGGTCTTATCCTAGACTGCTCATGTAGTTGACATGAGAATGGAGGCACCTTATATGATGAGATCATATAGGACTAGGCCACGATTTATATGAATCTCTCACCAAGATTCGTTGGTAGATGAGATTCATATATAATCGATAAACGATGGCTATTTATATGTGATCTTAATCCTGAATGTCTTATCGACTCCTTCAGGTTGGATCGTGGCTTTTGATTTACCATGAGTGAGATTGATGAGAATCTCGACCAATACCTCTGTATCTTGGAGTTGCGGTTTGGCTTGTGGCTGGGAAGGTTTGAACACAATAGTGGAATCCACTCCTTCTTAATTGAAGTAGATGAGTAGTTCCCTTAAGGGTTGATTCAGGGCTTGAACGATTATGAGCACTCTCCTTCTTCCGTGAGGAAGACAGGATTTAATTGTTCATTAGAGAATCAATGGTACTTAAAAGAAAAGATATTTCTATAGGGGTATAACGGACTTTATGACCCAGCTCTAGTTATGAACTATTTGTGGAGGATCACACTATATGCAATTAGCTATATCAATGGACACTGAGACTTCAGATTGTATAAACACGTCTACAGTTTTGAGAGTGCAGCATCGGGTTTTTAGTGGAATAACTCCGAGGTTAATAATCGTGAAATATTAATTAAAGAGTTTTAATTAATATTACTAAGTATTATTGGAGCTCAAAATGTGGGTCCATTAGGTCCCTTTGCTAGCCCTTATGGTTGTTGGTAACGAGGGTCACGGTAAATTAATTGGAGGGTCCAATTAATAGTGTTACGAAAGTAATGCGATTTAAATAAAAGAGAATAATTAAATAATGTGATTATTTAATAAAACGATAGAAATTAATAATTATTAATTATTAATTCTATTTATTAAATATGAGGTCATGTGATTAAATAATGATTAGGACAGAAAAATTAAAATAATTTGATTATTTTAAAAGTCATAATAATCAATTATTAAAGTCTTTAGGGAGATTAAAACAAAAAAGGATTAGGAATCCTATTTTGACTTGGTTAAAATTAAAACCCTAAAGACCTAGTATATAAGAGTTATTATACTAGCAAAAATTAATCTAACACACAAGTAAAAAAGAAAGAGAATTCGGCCATTATAGAGAGAAGAAAAGAGAAAAAAAAAAGTTTTTTCTAACTCTCCCCTCTTTTGCAAGATTCGGCCGGCATTCTTTTCACGTGACCTCCATCTCTTGCCGTGACGTGCCCACATACACATTGTTAGACCGCGGGTCATAACTCGGAAGATCTGGTGGTAGATCGAGGAATCAGAAAAAAAATCAAGAAAAAGGTATGTAGTTTCTAAAGTCTTTTTCTACGTATATACAGGAACTCGTTCCTGATTGAAAAAAGGTTTTCAATATAAAAAAAACATTTTGAAACCCAATTTCGCATGTTATACGAAAATCAAAATCTTTTCAAAACTCCCTTCAGAGAGTGCCTAGGTAGGCTAGGTTAGTCCCAAAATACATTCTGAAAACCTATCCGTTAGGAAGTCAACCTTGGTATTGACTCTTATGGACACCCTCTATCGGGAGGACGAAAGCAAAGCCGTCACAAGGTGCCACTGGAGTCTCAAGGTGTTAAACTAACAATGGAGACTGCGGGATATAATGTCATATATCCCTCTCCCACTCACTATTGGTAGTTAGGGTTTTCTATTAAACTAAGAGTTTCTAAAACTCTATGTTTCTAGTCTTTACTTAGATTCTACGGCTAATATAAAATCTAAGTTTACTAGTTTTAATAAATTATTCCATTTTAACACTTAAAATATAATTTATTATTCAATTTCTAATTTACATAAATAATGCGGATTTTATGCAACTCACAAGTGTACGAGATCAACACAAGTAATAAAGAGCGAGTAGAGTATCGTTCCCACGAGGACAATGAATATCGATTACCAAAATTAACTCAACCTAATTCTATTTGGAATAACAATATTTTAGAAATTGCAAATTAACTAAAAAAAAACAATTAAAAACTATGATTCGAATTCAAGGGAATTGAGGCGTTAAGATATCCGATTTCACTTGGTTATTATTATCAAACACTCATGAGTTACTATCTAGATTTTATTACCAATGGTTGAATGCTTGCTTAAACTAGATTAACAAATAATCTCTATCGAGTATTACCAGAATTATTCCATCGCACACCAATACCCTATCTCTCGATGACTACTGAGTGTGCAAGAACACATTAAGAATAAATAAACACAAAACAAGCAACACAAACCAATTACTATATCTCTATGTAATTTAGTATGTGATAGACATTAATACAAGAATGTGGCGGGCGTCTCCTCTCGGTTCATAACCCAACCACCTATGATGATTCTAAGTGATGATTAGACACAATAGAAAGCAATAAACTCAATAATATCTATTCAACACATCAATAACAAATCTAAATAGAAAACCTTAATTGTATTCAATAATTAATAAATCAAGACCCATCATCAATCTTAACTATAGAAAATTAGTTCATGCTTGAGTAAAAGAGCAAAGCAATAATATTCTTAAATTCTAGCATGACTAATTACAACGGAAAAGTAAAGGAGAAGAAATTTTAGAAAAACTTCGTTGATTCCCAATCGATTGCTTTCCGAGGTGATGCGAGATTGATGACGAATGCGATGCAGAACAAAGATGTTGCTTCCAAACCCTAGAATTTTCGACCTCCTCTTCTAATTGATTGAGTCTCTATTTATAGCTTTACCTAATGAAGAATTTGAGAAGGAAACGATCACATGACTTCGTGCCAAAAACCGCTAGCTGAGGGCGCTAGCTAAGGTAGCACCTCTTGGTAGCGCCACTTGATGGAAAAAGCTAGGCAAAGAAAAGCGCTTGCTGAGGGTGCTAGCTGAGGTAACGCCTCGAGGTAGCGCCTCCTGATGGCAAAGCTAGGAGAAAAATAGTGCTAGCTGGGAGTGCTAGCTGAGGTAGCGCCTCCTGATGGCAAAGCTAGTAGAAAAATAGTGCTAGCTGGGAGCGCTAGCTGAGGTAGCGCCTGCTAATGGCAAAGCTAGGAGAAAAATAATGCTAGCTGGGAGCGCTAGCTGAGGTAGCACTTTTCCTAGACTCGCTTTTCAACTTGATTTCACGGTCTATTGATCCGAAATCATCCAAATCATCATCGATCATCAAATATCACCTACACACTAAATAAACACATCAAAACGTCCAATTTTCCTTAAGAATTGAGCAAAAATGATAAATAATGGGGTTGCAAAATCATGCAAAATATGACATTATCAATACCCCCAAACCTACCTTTTGCTCGTCCTCGAGCAAAATCGGAACGAAATAGAAAAAAAAAAACAAATAAAGTAAACTATCCTAATCCACGTTCGTAGGTAAACACGATGGCACTTAGCATGTGCCACAAGCCTTTAAAACCCCTAGGTGTTCCTAGTATGAGGAGTTGTGTCTCCTGAGGGTTTACAGTTACGACACCCACAAACGTAATCCCTGCGCGTTGAACTCATTGAAACACTTAATTAAAACATATTATCGAAGACTCATTCATGCATGACATACCAATAATCAATAACTAAAGCTCGGTCTATGGATTTAAACATCAAACAATATATAACTAACCAATGCTCGGGTTATCATAATCTCAAAACAAACACATTCGACTGCCATTGATATCATTCGCCTCGACTCTACATCTCGCATGGAATCTCTCATTATAGCTCTTAGAACCTAGGCTTATACACTCATTCAAATATATGCGAATTGGAGTTTATGCACAATAAAAATTAAATTTTTGTTCGCATATGAATATGTAAACAGAAAGACTCTCAGATTATGCAAAAGATCTCATGAACAGATTCAGACACTAAGAATGAAATAAATCACAATGCACACACATACTCTTAAATTGAAATTATCAAAAGATCAGTAGGTCTTTTTCTCGGTTGTAATGGGGCCAAGGGTGGAGGTTAAGAAATAGAACGGAAACCGGATTTCAACAAGAACTTAGGATCACAAACACAGAGATTTATTCGAACTTAGACAAACCTCTACATTTATTTTCAAGCACAAATTTTATTTTATTTTTTTCTTCTTTTTTTTTTTTTTTTTTGATAGAATACGGCTTAAATGGACTTGAAAAATTTCGATTTCCTTAATTTCTTTTCTCACCTTCACAACTTTTCTTTAAAATTCTCTTCTCTTTTCTATGATTCATCTCCAAATGATCCCAAGCTCAAAGGGTAAGGCTAAAAGTACAAGGGCTTGGCTACAAATTTTGTGGGAGATGCAAGAAAATAGTTAATGTGTTTGGCTTCAAAGGGGGTAATGGAGCACTCACAAAGGTTGGGAATTATGGCCTTTAACTCGGTTTAAAAAACACACATGTGAAGCTTCAACCAACTCAAAAACATAGCACACATGTGAATTTATTTAAAATAGAGTTCATTAGCATCCAAAGCAAAACCTATAGAGATCAATCTATTTTAAAATTATCACGGAGAGTGTATAGGAGTAGAAACAAGAAAACCTACTCAAAATAAAACGATAACAGCTCAAAAACTCACAAGAGTAGCCTCCACTATTAATCATGGCCATTCAAACATGTTGTTTCTCCACTATAATATCAAGAATATGGCTAATTAAATACCGAACAATGAAAAATTCTATAAAACCTTACTTTAATAAAAGATTATTGGCTTTGCATGCAAAACAATCTCACAATATCATGTATAAGCATCATGTCTCAACAAATTCAACTAACAACAAATTCAACTAACAATGCACCAAAGTTCGAATTCCTACCCCCAAACTTAAATCTAACATTGTCCTCAATGTTAGTCAATATAAGATCAAAAACAGAGAATAGGGAATTTGAAACTCAATAAAGTGCACTGGTGAGAATTTACAATGAACACAACAGACTATCAGAACTAATAATCACAAGCGAAGAAACTAAATTTAACGAAAAACTAACAAACTATCAACAATCCTAACAATTCCAAAGTTTAAACAAGCAATCCAAAAACTAACATTATTAACAAAAAAAATGAAACAAAAATAAAATTTTACCAAGCTGTCTCTTACTTTCGCCCACCTGCCCCATAATTGATATCTTCTAATCAACCTACCATACCATCCTAGCCAAGTGATAGGAAGAGAAGATAACTCTCCTAGCTATGCATACCTTAAATAAGAAGGTAGCTTTTTAGGGCCCAAGTGTGGCAGTTGATCACAGGGTGGAGGCGGTTTGGGCTTTCCTTCTCCAAGCTCTTTAAAATAAAATGTACTCTTGTACGAGGGCGAAAGCGAAGAATCTAACCAAAGTGCATCATCTGCAACCTTTTGGCTATAATCCTTTTCAATTGCATGGACAAAAAATGAATCAAGTGGCTCTTGAGATGTGGCTGCCTTATCTCCATGTGACTCGTTTTTGCTCACTTCCATCTCTACTTGATCAATCCCCATCGGATGTTCAACTAGCTTTTTGATTTCCAAGGTAATCTCCTTGCATTGCTCTATCGGATATGTCTCTATGTTGTTTTGCAATACTTCTTGTGCTTCCTCTTAGATCTCTTTTACTAATTGGCTGATTTGAACCTCCAAGTTTTGGATGGTTACTTGAGATTGTTGTACCGCTTGGCCAAGTTTCTTTAAAGAACTTTCTTGCACATCCATCTGTGTGTCCATCTTTGACATTATTGCATCTTGCTTCGATATGAATGCAGAAATCAAGTCTTCGACGGAGAACTTCTCTTCTTGTTGGTTGTTCCATGAAAAATCAGCATGGTTACTCCACCAGGGATTGTATATTCTCGGGTAGGGGTTGTTCTGTTGATAGTTATAATTTTGCACATAATTTATTTGTTCATAACTACTATCAACAAACGGATTGCCCACCTGACAATCGATGCTCACATGTGGCCCCCCACATAAGGAACAACCCAATGGTGTTCCAACTGAACTTTCAGGTGTTGCCCTTTCATATAACCATTGATAATCATTAGTTGCCACTTTTTTAATAGGATCATACACCTGATACCACGAGTACATAACCTATACAAATATATATATATATATATATATATATATATATATATATATATTACTTGATGCGGATTTTATGCAACTCGTAAGTGTACGAGATCAAGACAAGTAATAAAGAGTAAGTAGAGTATCGTTCCCACGAGGACAATGAATATCAATTACCAAAATTAACTAAACCTAATTCTATTTGGAATAACAATATTTTAAAAATTGCAAATTAACTATAAAAAAAACAATTAAAAACTATGATTCGAATTCAAGGGAATTGAGGCGTTAGGATATCCGATTTCACTTGGTTATTATTATCAAACACTCATGACTTACTATCTAGATTTTATTACCGATGGTTGAATGCGTGCTTAAACTAGATTAACTAATAATCTCTCTCGAGTATTACCAGAATTATTCCATCGCATACCAATACCCTATCTCTCGATGACTACTGAGTGCGCGAGAACACATTAAGAATAAATAAACACAAAATAAGCAACACAAACCAATTACTATATCTCTATGTAATTTAGTATGTGATAGACATTAATACGAGCACGTAGCGGGCGTCTCCTCTCGGTTCATAACCCAACCACCTGAAGGAAGTTTTAGAAAAGATTTTGATTATCGTATAACATGCAGAATTGGGTTTCAAAAATTTTCTTATATTGAAAACCTTTTTCAATCAGGAACGAGTTCTTGTATATACGCAGAAAAAGACTTTAGAAATTACATACCTTTTTCTTCATTTTCTTTTTTCTGATTCCTCGATCTACCACCAGATCTTCCAAGTTATGACCCGCGGTCTGACAACGCGTGTGTAGGCACGTCACGGCAAGAGATGGAGGTCACATGAAAATAACGCCGGCCGAATCCTGCAAAAGAGGAGAGATTCAAAAAAACCTTTTTTTTCTCTTTTCTTCTCTCTTTGGTGGCCGAATTCTCTTTCTTTTTCACTTGTGTGTTAGGCAGGTTTTTCCTAACTATATAACACTTATATAGTAGTCCGTTAGGGTTTTAGTTTGACCAAGTCAAAATAGGATTCTAAATTCTATTTATTTTTAATCTCCCTAAAGACTTGAACCTGTGACCTTTTGGACTATTAAAATAATCTAATTATTTTAATTCTTTTGTCCTAGTCATTATTTAATCACATGACCTCATATTTAATAAATAGAATTAATAATTCATAATTATTAATTTCTATTATTTTATTAAATATTTAATTAATTAAATAATCACATTTTTAATTATTCTCTTTTATTTAAATCGCATTACTTTCATAACACTATTAATTGGACCATCCAATTAATCTACTGTGATCCTCGTTACCAACTACCATAAGGGCTAGCAAGGGGACCTAATGGACCCACAATTTTGAGCTCCAATAATACTTAGTAATATTAATTAAAACTCTTTAATTAATATTTCACGATTATTAACCTCGAAGTTATTCCACTAAAAATCCGATGCTGCACTAACAGAACTATAGACGTGTTTATACAATCTGAAGTCTCAGTGTCCATTGATATAGCTAATTGCATATAGTGTGATCCTCCACAAATAATTCATAACTAGTGCTGGGTCATAAAGTCCGTTATACCCCTCTAGAAATATCTTTTTCCTTTAAGTACCATTGATTCTCTAATGAACAATTAAATCCTGTCTTCCTCACGGAAGAAGGAGAGCACTCATAATCGTTCAAGCCCTGAATCAGCCCTTAAAAGAACTACTCATCTACTTCAATCAAGAAGGAGTGGATTCCACTATTATGTTCAAACCTTCCCAGCCACAAGCCAAACCGCAACTCCAAGATACGGAGGTATTGGTCGAGATTCTCATCAACCTCACTCATAGTAAATCAAAAGCCACGATCCAACCTGAAGGAGTCGATAAGACACTCAGGATTAAGATCACCTATAAATAGCCATCGTTTATCGATTATATATGAATCTCATCTACTAACGGATCTTGGTGAGAGTCCTATATGATCTCATCATATAAGGTGCCTCCATTCTCATGTCAACTACATGAGCAGTCTAGGATAAGACCACCATACTTTACAGAATGGACCGCAGCAGTAGATCAATCACAAATAAAGTACCCATCTTTGTTTGCTCTCTACGGACTCTTTAGATTGCACGTCTCAAAATGAATCCTCTCTGTACATGACCATCATATACTCATTATGAGATTACATCTTGCAATCTAGGATGTTCTTGCACAATACGAATGTATTACTGAATATAAAATATTTTATGAACTTGAATGATAATCTGAATAATTCTTATTATTGTCTTTAACCATTTACAATTACAAGCTTTAGGGTATAAATCCCAAGAATCTCCCACTTGCACTAAAGCAGACGGGACATATCTCATAATCCTAGACCCTCTAGGTGACCTTTGTGATGGATGGTAGAGTGATATGACGGACCGGAGTTGTAATCGCGAGATGATCAGAAGTGACTGAAGTTCGCCGATGAGTAGTAGCTGAAGTTTGATTGCTTCTGATCGTAATTGCCTAAGAATGATATCGCGCATATGAGAGCTCTTTTGAGTGTAAGCTTTCTATTTATAGGGGTTGATCCACCCGTTGGGGGAGTGAATCGTATCCCGAATTCATTGGCCCGAAACCTGGGAGTAACGATTGCTTCCTTAGTGGCCCAAATCGTGGAAATAATGACAGCCTCATTGACTTAGTCTACGAGGTTTGAGGTTTGACTCCTGATGGGTCAGATCGTGGACCTGGGCCCATGTGAATATGTGGCGACCCGGGTAGGTCATGTGACGAAGGAAGCCGGTGTCATTCGACCTGTATAGTACACGACCTGCTTCATGTATTGTAGGAGCTCGACTTGTAACATCCCAAATTTCGAGTAATTAATTCTGAATATATGTATGAGTTGAGGGGTGTAAAATGTAATTAAATATATGTTTATTTTTATGGTTTTCAGGTGGACCAGATAGAACGGTCCAGAATTGATGCATGAAGAAAAAGGGAGTGAAAACTGGGGCAGTGTGTACCGCGACCACAGGTCGCGATGAGCTGCTCGCGGTGAAAAATGGCATTTTTGGACAGTGAGCAATGCGACCTGGTCACCGCGACCACAGATCGCGATGACTGGCTCGCAATGAAAAAGTAAAAATCCTGGCAGTGAGCATCGCGACCACCAGCGCGACCAAGGTATCGCGATGGGTGATCGCGATGAAGGCGGTGGAGTTGCTCCAGAGAGCAACGCAACCTGGTCACCGCGACCATAGGTCGCGACGACGGTCTCGACGACCAAAATTTTATGAAAAAAATAAGAGACGTGAAGTCTCTAGAAAAACAGAAAATGAGAAAACAGAGAGAAAGGGAGACCGAGAAAGAAAAGAAAAGAAGAAGAAGAAGAAGAAGAAGAAGAAGAAGAGAAGAAGAAAAAGAGAGAAGAAGAAGAAAAAGAAGAAGAAGAATAAGAAGAAGAGAAAAAGAAAAGAGAAAGAAGAAAAAAAGAAAAAGAAGAAAAGAGAAGAGAAGAAGAAAGAGAAAAAGGGAAAGAGAAAGGAAAAAAGGGAAATCCATAAGGAAAAAGGCGTAAAAACGAAATCCAGGTTGGTGTACACTGATCTCTGCATTTGTTATAAATTTTCGTTATATATATTTTCAGTTGAATTTCTATATTTTGTCAAATCGAGTTTGAAAAGTTATTTATGGATTTTATATTATTGTGTTTCGTTTACGATTATTGTTAGAAACTGTTTGAAAATAATTAGGGAATACGATAGTATACTGGAATTTCTATGGTTTCGAATAAATCGTTTTACGAGTAATGTTTGGAAACGATTTTTGGAAAACTTGTATATAATTATTGTTTCGTAAATACGATTTGAAAATTAATGGTTGATTTTGAAAGAAACGGAAGGTTTTGATATGAAATTGACGAAGTTTGTACTACGAAGATTGTTTGTAAATTCTGATACTTGAATTTAATTTTGATTTGTGAATTATTGTTGAATATAACGAGTTGAAACTGTTATATCTCGCAGGGCAAACCTGGCATGGTCCAGTTTAGGCGAATCCCGAAGATAGATATTGCATTGATGATATTGATGACTGTTGCATCTCGCGGGGCAAACCTGGCATAGTCCAGTTTAGGCAAATCCCGGAGATAGCCATTGTACTGATAGTGATGACTGCTGCATCTCGCGGGGCAAACCTGGCATAGTCCAGTTTAGGCGAATCCCGGAGATAGCCAGTGCACTGTATCCATGACTGTTATATCTCGCGGGACAAACCTGGTATAATCCAGTTTAGGCGAATCCCGGAGATAGATATTGTATTGGTATCCATGATAGTTACATCTCGCGGGGCAAACCTGACTTGGTCCAGTTTAGGCGAATCCCGGAGGTGTAGGTTACACCGATGTTACAGATATAGAAATGTATGATGAGTATATGGTCAGATGGAGAATGAAATTGAATAAAATGATTATAAAAGAACTGAAAACTGAATTTCGTATGAATTATTAATTGAATTTAGATGCTTTTATTAAACTATTTTTATAAGATTTCTTTCAGTGAAAAAGTTGAAAACTGAAATGCTTTTATACGATCATATTGGAATATTTTTATTATGAAATGATTATTGATTTTGATACTTGAGTTGAGTGTACACCCACTAGGCATTATTGCTTAGCGCGTTGATTTTATCACGCGCATATATCAGAGACACAGGGGGAAACAAAGAATAGAGAAGAAGTAACAGCATATTGAAGGTCCAGAGTCACAATTCTTTTAAGTAGTTACAATTGAATTTTTACTTGTATATTGTATTTAGTTAAGCATGCATATACAAAAATCTGTAAGTTGACATTTATATATGTTTTGTAAGAAATGCTTTATGATTTATATTCTGTTCACATGGTTGTAAATATTAATTATATATGTTTTATTTGAAACTATTTGGAAGTTGCACTAAACGGCAGAGTGCGCAATGTTTTGAAAATTTGGATATAGAAGTGTTGGATTTATATTGTATTATATTTGTTTTATTGAAAACAGGTTTTGGGAAATCAGAAAAATAGAGGAAACTCTGCCGAAATTTTTGAAAATAACTTTTGATGGGCTCACTAGAAACATATTTTTAAATTACAAATTGATAAGATTTTCATTGGTTTGTAATTTATAAAGTGATTTAAGAAAAGTATTGAAAACCCGGTAGCACTTCCTGGGTCGATCCAGTCGGGTCGAGTCAAGGGGTGTTACACGACATAGGTCCATAATGTCGAGCAATAGTGGCCCATGTTTGTTGTTGGTGAAGTTTGGCCCATGTAGCAGGCTCCACCTGGTTTTGGACCTATCTTTGTAGTGTGGTTGGGCCTTAGGCCTTCGTGCGGAGTGGACCACATCTTAGGCTAGATTTGATTTGTTTTGACTTTGGGCCTAACGGATTTTGGCCATAACAGTTTGCCCCCAAACTCTTTGTACATATGTAAGAAGTCAAGGGGTTTGATGTGTCATTCGATGAACAGAGAGTGTCAGTGCTTTGAAGTTTTGTTGTTACCTCGATGTCGTTCGACAAGTAGGTTACATTGTGATGCTGGAGGTTCTGGTTCTACGATCAATCAGCATAGAGCTCAATGAAGGCAATATTAGTTCAATGTTTGTGGACTGTCGTACGACAGTGGTGTTGGGAATGAATCAATTATCAAGTCGAATTGTACAGTTGCCTTGGAGAACGAGGATGAACTTATATCACCAAGGGGTTGTCGTGTCGTACGACTATGTCGTGGTAGAAGCGGTTCGAGTACCAGACCTTTCAGTAGGATTTGCAATCATTATGTCCCTTGGGAAGGAGCATGTTCATTAAATGATGGCGGTTTTGAGGTAATGTGTCCTATCAGTAGTTGACATGTCAGCACAGGCTTCTCATATATTCCCGCTCCTTTCTCTCTCCTTCTTTACTTTTGCAATTTCAGTTTATCACTTTGCATTTGCTCTCACTAGAATTAGTCGCCGTCTTCTTGCATTTCGACGTGTTTTAGGCATTCTCCGGCGTTCCCTTTACTGTTTCCTGCAAAGTTCAAGTATCTTGTTTCTTCTTTGGTAAGTTTTCTGATTTGCTTCGCTTCTGTTAGTGTTTTATGCTTGTTTTGCATTTTTGAATTTTTTTTACCATGTATATTCTTCATATTTTTCTTAGAAAAACCATAGGATGCCTGGTTTGATCCAAAAAGCTAGTTAGGAAATGTTAGAAATGAGTTTGTGGTGACATTGTTGTGCAACGCTAGTTAAGTTGTACGTGTCGAGCGACAAGACTTAGGTATAACACAACTGCTGTGAGGCTTAGTGCCGCGTCGAGTCCTAGTTAGCGACTGACTTTACTAACCGAATGTCCCTATTGTCAGTCGACTTGTAGGTATTAAATCGAGTAAAGGATATGAAAGTACTCCCAGTACTTCTGGGCGAGGATTCGATGACCCTGTTGACTTGTCATCCGACTCATGGGGTGAGTCAAGGACTAAGAGTGGGGAGGTGACTGTGGCCTCTCGCGCTACCAACCCAGTAACTATCTCCAACTATGAGGCTACGTCGAGCGTTATGGCAAAGCTACCAATAGGTGTCCCACTTATCGAGCTACAAGGGGAGGCTGCTGGGCCTTGCCCCATGTGTCCGAGTAGACCACTGGGTCTGCTTCTCATCAACCTGGCTAGTTTGCTAAAGGAGGAGGATCTGATGCGTATCTGGTATAGCTACGGCATGCCTGACGATGTCGATCTCAAGATTCCTTCCAAGGAGAAGCGACCAAATTGGGACATCCCTGGATGGACTTGCTTCTATGAGCTTCCATTCCAGAGGGTAGGGTTCAACCTTCCTATGGTAGGACTGGTGCGGAAGGTGTTCGACCATTTCGAGATCGCTCCAAGTCAACTGATGTCGAATAACTGGAGGATACTTCTGGGCTTAGAGCTGTTCTGCCATATGGAGTCGATCGTCTTCGAACTTCCCGACCTGTTCTACACTTACTCCATGAGGGAGTAGGACACGGAGAATGGTCACTACACCCTTGTTGTTCGGGTGAATAAGAAGCACCTAATAACCGAGCTAACGACGAATGACCACCAGTGGAAGGATAGGTACTTCTTCGCTCATGGTCTCTTAGTCGGGTGGCCTATAGGAGACACAACCGTTCGTTCAACGTGGTCTAAGGCTGGTGGGTCACTAACTTATCCTATTATGTCATTCGACTTTGGTTGTATGATTCTTTTAACACTAACTTTTATTTCCCTATGTCGCAGCAAACTTAGGAGTCTCTTCAAGCTGTAGTTAGAATCACGTATGATATGCGTATGAGTCGTATCTTGTCGTATGCTGAGAAGGAAAGGAGTTGGAAAACAATCATCATCTGAGAGAACTTGAGGCCAAGCCATCTTTGGCAATTTTCAGTGTTGAACGAGCCAGGTACACCCTACCCAGCTATCAAAAATTTAGTGGAGTTTGTCAGAGTCCGGCATTGTGTCGAGTGGCTGTTCGCACACAGTTTTTAACTCCCATCTCATACATCGAGCGACGATTTGCAGTTGACTTGATGGCGGGAGGATTTCCTGTTCCGAATGCTGATGAGGCTCTGAGAAGAATCAAGAAGAAGAGGCAGGGAAAGAAGAAGGCCAAGTCCAATGGCGTGGCAGAGCCGTCCACGACTCCACCACCTCCTCCTCCGAGTCGAGGCAAGTAGGTCTTGGATCTTAGCTCTGTGAAGAAGCGAAAGAGGGATGACTCAGCTACTGGCAGCAATGCGTCAGTCAACCTTGCCTTTCCCTAGGATGCCTCTGCTTATTCAAATTTTGGGTCGATCATGCCTCAGGTCAAGCGACTGCTGCTTCTAGAGGACAAAAGTCGGCTTAAGGAGATGGGCCTTTCACATGCAGCCGATTGGGGCATCAGCCACTAGTTCCAGGTAATTATCGTGCGACTTGTGGCTGACCCTTAGAGATAATGTAAAGTTTTTCTAAGTGTTTGTTCCCTTTTGTAGGCTCTCCAGTCCCAAATCCATTTAAAGATGGAGCTTGGTTCTGCTTTGAGGAAGGCAAGGGAGCTCAAGTCGAGCAACCAAAACCTCAGAGTCGACGTGGAGAAGCTGAGGGTGTCCAACCTGAAGGCCAAGAAAATTGCCGATGAGGCGAGTGGTCGAGCAGTTGGAGGCCAAGCTCTTGGACGATTGAGGTTGGAGGTCGACCTGTTGGAGGCCAAGCTCAAGGCAAAGGAATTGGACTGTGACACTTTGTATGATCAGATGGAGGACAGTGTCCTAAATGCCATAATCAAGACTTAGGCAGATCTGATGAGGCAGTACAAGGAGGGTCGCACGACCGAATGGAATGTGGACGGCTGGATCGCTAACCATGAAGAGCTGACCCGTTCGAACGATGGTGAGGATGATGTGAAGCAGGGCCCAGAGAAGAGCCAAGGCACAGATGCTAAGGCTGATGAAAGGAAAGAATCTGAAGATGGAGCTGTCGAGCCAGTCCCTGAGGGTGTCGCCGTCGTAGGCTTGCCTGCCTAGTCGAGTGGAAGCCAAACTGCTGCTCCAGTCGTAGATGCCTCTCTTGGAGCAGAGAAGGACGATGTTTCCTCCTAGGGGGTTGTAATAACTTTTGAATTTTGATACTTAGTTATTTTTTCTCTGTTGAGTTTGATATTCTGAATTTTAAGTTTTTGCCCACGAGGGCTTTGTTTGAACTGCTAAATTGTCGAGCTATATTCCTGTTGATATGAATTAATACATTTTGATAGTATAACTGAATACAAATTCTCATGAATGCCTTGTAGAAAAGATAAAAATTACTCATAATGAATCTTGTGATTAACAAAGATGAGTCATCAATTTCATTCCATGCATGTCGAACGATGTGGCGAGTGTCACGAGCGAGATTTGGTAGAGCAAAGGTACCTCTTACAAGCGCAACTCAGAATAGATCGACCATAGAGTTAGTCGAGTCGTCGTGCCATTTTGTTGAAAAATGTGAAAAAATGTCGTGCGCGTTATATGGTGATGTGCCCCCAGTTGAAGTATGGATCTTTCAGTTTCACACTTGAACTGTTGAAGAGGTTGTAGTTGAATGACTTATGACCTAGAATGCAAGTCTTGATGATTGAACAAACGTAGTTGTGTCGACGTGTTGGTTGACGTGGGTCGAGTACCTTGAGTGCGGGAGTGTCGAGCGACGTCAACCTACATAAAACACGTTAGGTAACGGCCCTCCGATGCCAAAGTCAGGTTGATATTTCGATAAGAAATAATAATAAAAGTAAAGTATGAAAGAGAATGACAAGGGGTTTAGAAATGATATTGTTTGAGGTGGATGGCATTCCAGCTGTTACCAATTTCCATGCCGTCTGCACATCGCAGCTTGTAGGCCCCTTGTCCGACCACTTTAGTGATCTGGTTGGGTCCTTCACATGGAAAACGCGGCGTAGGACCCAGTCTCCAATCTTGAATGTTCTTAGTCGGATGTTCCTGTTGTAATGTCGCACGACTTTCTGTTGGTAGATTGCTAGCCGTAGTGCGGCCTTGTCGCGCAGTTCGTCAGCGGTGTCGAGTTCGTTCTGCAACTCTCTGTTGTTTGCTTCTTCGGTCACGTGCTTGACTCTGTAGGATGGGTAGTCAACTTCGGTGGCTATCACGACTTCTGAGCCGTAAGTTAGAGAGAAAGGTGTTTCTCTCGTCATTGTTCTTGCTGTCATGCGGTAGGACCACAGCACACCTTGCAACTCGTCGGCCCATTTTCCTTTGTACTGGTCGAGCCACTTCTTGAGAGTTGATGCGACTTTTTGTACCCGCAAGTATACGGGGTCGGCACAAGTAATAAAATGATGAGTAAAATTATCGTCTCCACAGGGATATTTAGGCGTTGAGTACTAAAATTAACCAAGCCTATTTCTATTTGGATAATCGAAAGGTTTAAAAGAATGAATTAAAAGATAACAATATAAAAACATAAAAGTAAAGCAAACAACCAATATGAGAGATTAGTTAGGGTATTTGAATTCACTTATTCCATCTAATTGAGTTCCATGAAAGCATATTGTTGAGGTTTAATTATGCATGATGATGACCGTGTTCATCTAATTTATCCAAAGTCCCCTCTCGAGGTAAATCGGACCTATTCCGCACACACTAATATCCTATCTCTCGATGGTATATCCAAGTGCATGGAAATGCATTAGTTACAATAAACACCCTATGTGATCACACAAGCAAATTAGTATATCTGTATCCAATTCTACTTGTGGTGGACATTATATCGAGCACGTGGTGGGCGTCTCCTCTCGGTACATAACACACCACCAATTTATCATCTAAATGAAGGCCTTCACATTCAAAGCATTAAGTACAATAAAACCACTCAACAACACAATAATCAACCGCAACAAATTAAACAATCAATTCATTCGATCATCATAGAATAAGATCCATCAAAACCCCAACTTACAAGTTTAGCTCCTAATCATGGTTTTCAATTAATTAAACTAAATTAAATTAACTAAAACAATTAATATAAAACGAGACGGATTCAATGGAGGATAATGCGAGGTAGTCACACGGTTCCAATCACGGAAATGGAAAATATATTGATTATTATTAAGCACATAATATCATGAGATAAATCACATAAAATATATTCATAAACAATAAAATCCAAATCCGTTCACGGTTCCGAAAATCACCTAACAATAGTTCTAACAACTCAAAATCATAAATGAACAATCAAGGAAGATAAATGAGATGAAATACAACCCATTGAAGCTCTCAAGACTCGAAGTTCCGCTTTGGTCCGGCTTGAACTTCTCCGCTTTCGATCTTCGTCTTCTTCGATGAACACCCACGATCTAGAGATGTTGTGATGATTTGTGATGCTTGGGATGTGTTTGGGAGGAGCAAGGAGGGTTGAAATCACCCTTGGAGCAGCTTGGAGGCTGCCTGGACTGCTGCCACGACCTCCCTCTCCTCTGCAAGTTTCTGCAGCTTTCATTTTATAGCAGCCCGTTAGGGCTGCGTTTTTTCACTCGCCGCGACCACCACCGCGACCTGTGGTCTCGGTGGCATGGTCGCGGCCTTCACTGGTCTGCTGGAAATGGCTAGAGTGCGAGCAGCCTCGCGAGGAAGACACACCGCGCTGCCCCTCGCCACGCTCACTGATTCGTTTTGCTTCTGCACCGCGAGCTCTCTCTCGCGAGCACGGGTCGCGCTCGGTTCCTCGCGCTGCTCACTGGACGCTGCTCTCTTCTGCACCGCGAGATGCGCCGCGAGGAGAGGCTGGTCGCGGTCGAGCTCGCCGTGCTCACTGGTTGGCACGGGCGTCGTCATCGCGAGGAGAGGCGAGAGTCGCGCGAGGGAGGGCTGTGCATGGCGCTGTCTCATTTTTTTGTTTTATTTCTTTGGCCAAAACGACGTCGTTTTGGACCAAAGCTTTGGTCCAAAACGGCGTCGTTCAACTTAAAACCAAAACCTTAGGTGACAAAACGCACCGTTTCATTAATTGCTGGGGTCAACTTTCTGAAATTACATTTTTGCCCCAGAACTTTGCTATTCGTTCATAGATGCCCTTCCACAATGTACTGAAATTATACATTTTCCCCAAAAATATACAAAATCATCATTTAGGTCCCTAAACCTGCACACTTAAGGAAAACACGTCAAAAACACCAAAAATACTTAAGAATACAATTAAAAGATACGGTTTAAGGGTCGTAAATATATGCAAATAAATGACCGATCAAGAGTGTAGATGATTGTTTTGTTAATGGATTCCGCTTGACCATTTGCTTGAGGATACCTGGGACTTGAGTAACTGAGCTTAATCTTCCATTTGTCGCAGAAATCGTGAAAGTCGTACAATATGAACTGTAAGCCGTTGTCTGTGACTATATCTTTAAGGACTCCGTAGCAACATATGACGTTCTTCCAAATGAAGCTCTTAACTTCGGAGTCCCTGATTCTTACGTAGGATTCGGTTTTGACCCATTTGGTTAAATAATCCATCACTGTGAGAATATAGACATTTCCCCCCGTGGCGGCTAGCATTTTACCTACGATATTCATCCCCCATTTCATAAAGGACCATGGAGCTGTGATGGGGTGGAGTCATTCCAGCTGTTGGTGGGAAACTTGGGCGAAAAGTTGGCAGGGTCGCACCGCGTCACGTTGTCATGCGATTCAGATTGCATTGTCGACCAATAGTAACCTACCGTGAGGGCTCAATTGGCTAGGCTTATACCAGCTGAGTAGTTTCCGTATTGTCCTTCGTGTAAGTCTTTGAGTATTTACTGAGCCTCAGTTGGGTCGACACACTTAAGGAATGGTCAGAAGTAGGATCTCTTGTAGAGTCGTCCCCCCATTATGGAAAATCGGGCTACCTTGACTTTGATTCTGAGAGCTTCGACCTTGTCGGATGGTAGGGTGTCGTTCATCAAGTAGTCGTAGATTGGGGTCATCTAAGTCGGTTCGACCGAGATTGGTTCGACTTTGAGCTCTGCCGGCTTTCATACAACTAGCCATTAGACGTAGACCATGGGGATGGCTCGTTCGACGGTCGTATCCAGTGCAGAACTGAGTTTGGAGAGTACGTTGGCATGTGCATTTTCTGATCTTGGCACTTGTTCGATGTTAAACGACTTGAACGAGACTTGTAGTTACTTAACTAAGGTTAGGTAGGCTGACATCTTCAAATCTCGAGCTTGGTAGAATCCCTGCAATTGTCTTACAATTAATTATGAGTCGCTACGTATCTTTATCCGTTTGACATGTAAATCCTTTGCCAAGGTGAGTCCGGCTATGAAAGCCTCATACTCATCTTCGTTGTTTGTGGTTTTGAACCCGCATCGGATGGACCGCTTGATGACATGTCCCTCATATGAGGTGAGTACTATGCCTAGTCCACTGCCCTTGATGTTGCTTGAACCGTCAACGGCCAAAGTCCACTCGTCTTCTGACGAATCAACCGACATGGAGCATAGCTCTTCTTCCACTCATCACAGAGTTCCAGGTGTGATGTCTGCTATGAAATCTGCCAATGCTTATGACTTGATCGCCGTATAGGATTTGCAGTTGATGTCGTGCTCGCTCAATTCCACGGCCCACTTCACTAGTCGTCTGGATAGCTCGGGCTTATATATGATATTCTTCAAAGGAAAGGTGGTGATTACGCTGATGGTGTGGCATTGGAAGTATGGCCTCAACTTTCTCACAGCAGTGACTAGCGCAACGGCCAGCTTCTTTAGCTGAACGTATCGGGTCTCTGCGTCGAGTGAGGTCTTGCTGATGTAGTAGACGGGGAGTTGCTTGCCTTCTTCCTCCTTCACTAGCACTGCGCTCACGGCCGTCTTAGACACAGCGAGGTAGATTAAAAGTGTCTCTCCCACCTTGGGTTTCAATAGGAGTGGAGGGTCGGCTAAGTACTGTTTAATGCCTTGGAAGGCTTCTTCGCACGTCTGGTTCCAGTGATAAAAGAAGTCTTCTCCGTGATAAAGGAAGTCTTCTCCTGGTCGTCCGTATGCATGAGGATTTGGTTGTAGCCGGAGAATGTGTCCATGAAGCTCAAGAGTTCGTAACCAGCGTTAGCATCTACCATCATGTCGATGTGTGGTAGAGGGAATGAGTCCTTGGGACATGCCTTGTTGAGATCTGTGAAGTCAATGCATACTACTATGATCACCTTGTTGGCGAGCTAATCTGGGTAGTTCACTTCTCTCACCTAGCCGATATCGATCAGCTTTTGGATCCCCTCGTTGATCACCTTGTTGCGCTCAGGCGCGAACTTCCTCCGTTTTTGCTTTACTGGGGGGTAGTCTGGGTCGACCTGCAGCCTGTGGACCAAGACCTCCGGGTCGATGCCGGTCATGTCTGTGTGAGACCATGCAAAGCTGTCATGTCGAGCCAAAAGAAAGCTGATGAGGTTGGCTCTGATGTCCTGCTGGAGGCGTGAGCCGACGTTGACTTTGTGGTCTGGGAAGTCAAGATGTATGGAGACTTTGTCGAGCTCCTCCATCTCGGGTTGATCTTTGCTAGTCGTGGAGCTCGGTGTCACGACCTTAGTATTTTCCAAACCAACCGTGCGACACTTAACATACTTCCTCCCGTCGAAGAGGTTAAGTCAACCTTAATCCCCACGAGTTAGGCAAGTAACTTGCTAGCAAACTCAAGAAATCTTGTAGGAAGAGAGAAGAGAAGAGAGCACAAATGTTTGGAATGCTTGAATGCTAAAACTCTTGAATTCTTGGATGGTTTGTACAAATGAGGGGTGCCATCTATTTATAGACACCAAGGAACATTCTAGGACATTTCCTATCTACCACGTTCTAGAGAATTTTACAATGTACAAGATTTCCTACTATGTACATGTTCTAGAGAATTCCAAGTCTTGAACATCCTACAAGTCTCCACAACATTCTAGAATGTCCCAAGAGCTAGACTTCTCTATGAGTTTCTCCATCCTTCCAGGTTGCTCCACAAGGTTCTCCATTCTTCCGAGTTATTCCAGAAGGTTCTAAAAAGATCGTGACATCGGGCTCTGTAATTACTACAACTCAGCCGACTTGGTCTTCAAAGTGTTCTAATAGCAGTCTCGTGAGGTCTTCTGCTGTCCCCATTTAGTTAGGAAACGGATAACCTGGTGATATGTTGAGGGGACTGATCTCATCTCATGGATCTATGGAGGACCCATGATTATGTTGTAGGACGATGGACAATTAAGGATCAAGAAGCCGGTGTTCAGGTTGACCCCCTCAGCATAGATAGGTAAGACTATCTCCCCAATTGTGTTCTTATGCTCTCCACTAAAACCTACCAAAACAGTTTAACGGCGCACGATGTTGCTCTCGTCAATGTGCATCTCCCTTGGTGCGTCAAGGAAGAGCACATTTGTCGAGCTTCCATTGTCAATCAGAATCCTCTTGATCAAGTAGTTGGCCACCATCAATGAAATGACCAGCGCGTCATGGTAGAGGTTGAGCAAGTCTGTGTGCTTGTCGCTACTAAAATTGACGGGGTGGTTGTAGGCTAGGTCGGCTAGACGAGCTTGTCGAACCTCTGGGTTCCCCATTTGTTGTGCGTGTCGTTTGGCCTCTGAATAGGTGACTCTACTCACCTCAGATACACCAGAGATCACGTTCACAGTCTTCTCATGTCGAGGAGGTTTTAGTGGTGAAGAGCGACTGTCACGCGACCTATCATCATGCATACTCAAAGTTTTCTTACCTTTGTCAGTCAGGAACTCCTTAAGGGGTCCTCTCTTGAGCAGTTCGACTACTTCTAGTCGTAGGGCGATGCAGTCCTCTATCCGATAGTCGTGATCGACGTGGAACTAGTACCACTTGGAGCTGTCCCTCTAGTCCAATGGACTCTTGATCTTCGTTAGCCATCTAACGGAACTGCCCATACCTTTGAGTACGATAATGACCTCTTCTGGTTTGATGTTCAAGTTGTATTCTGGCAACCTGTTCTTTGGTCGGTCGGCTAGTTTAGGAGGTCTCTCATTTGGGCGACGATTATCTCTTTCTCGGGTGTCCCTTCACGAGGATGTTAGGTATGGTTCAGCTCGTCTGTCACCTGTTCGTTGTTTGACTCTCCTGCTCCCTCTTTCTTCTCTTCCACTCGACCTAGTAGGCTGGTAGTTCGCCTTGTCTTCCTCCCACTTAATTTGTGCCTAAGCCTTAGCTATGATGTCTTCCATCGTCTTGCATCGGTACTTGGTGAGTTCTTTGTATAAGTCGGAGTCATGAAGTAGGCCCTTGCAGAAGACTGATATGGTCGTCGCCGGATTGCAGTGAGGAATGGACATCTTTTCTTTGTTGAAGCGACCTACAAAGTCGCGTAGGCGCTCTCCTCTCCTCTAGTTAATAGTGTAGAGGTCGTCGAATTGCTTCTCTAATTTCCTGCTACTAGCGAACTACTTTACAAAAGTGTCTATTAGCTGGGCAAATGCGCTGATAGAGACATTGGGGAGGTTGGTGTACCACTATAGGGCTAGCCCTACGGGGCTTGATCCGAACCTTTTACACATGCAGGCTTCCCTCAGATAGCGCGGGATCGCAGCAGTGAACATTCTTTGCCTGTATTGGGCTATGTAGTCATCCGGATCTGTCGTACTACTTCATATTGGGGAAGCTGAATTTCCTTGGCATCTCCACGAGTGCTATTGCGTCGACGAAGGGGGAGTCGGTGAAGCTGTTGGCGGCGCTCTTCTTTATAGGAGCCAACATTCCAAGAATGCGTTGGATGAACGCCTCCATCTTGGCGAACCTTCGTGCTAAATCAGGGTCATCCAAAGTGGGTTCAGAGTTTACCAGGTCTGGGTTCGCCAGAGCTGAATGCGAGGGGCCCGAGGGTGTTCCCTGCGACGGGACAACTCGTTGGGTCAATCTAGTGTTGCCATTGGGGGTCGAGACAGGTGGCGCTTCTTGTGCCATTCTTGTTGCGCCCTCTGTTTGGTGAGCTCTTGCCCTATTCGACGGGTTTGCAATTGGATGTCGCGCAACGCTAGGTGTTCCTTTCGCATTCTAGGCACTCGACTCCGTACCTGCAAGAATATGGTCGAGGTCACTCGCCGTCATACTGTTGGCTCCAATTCTTGATCAAAAATGGGTCTTCATTAGTACCTTTCTTTACCTTATTTTGTCCCGTTCACGGGTATTTATCGGGTGTTTTTGATGTTTTCCTTAAGTGTGCAGGTTTTAGGTCTTTTCGGAGACTTCTGTCGATTCCAGTCGTTTTTGTGTAAAGCCTTGCTACTTGGCTCGCCACTTGACAAGTCACGGAGGCCAAGCATCTTCAGAAGTCCAGAGCCACACGAGAGTTGTCATCGTGACTTGACCGCGACTTGGTCAAGTTGCGAAGGCAAATGTTCCAACTGAAACCCGAGGCTCACGCGATCTGAAGCCGCGACTTGGCCGCGAGTTGCTAAGTCGTGAAGACCAATTTCACACCACTCCAGAGGCATATGCGACTTAAACTCACAATGTCGCCGTGACTTGGCGTGACTGGGATGACCTAATCAGCCTGTTATAAAAGGAAGACTTGAGAGCAAATAAATGGGGGTTCGACCAGAGTCGGCTAAGGCTCTAATCGAAGGACCAAGAGGAGACCAAGAGAGAGAAGAAGAGGCAAAGGGAGGAGAAGAAGATCACCTTGGAGACAAAAGGGTTTAGATTCAATCCTTGAGCCATATTCTCACCATCAAGCTTGGATTTGGAAAAAGTGGAAGCTAGATGAATTCGCAACAGGAGGAGGACAAGAGTTCGTTGCACCTAGAGTTTTCTTATCCTTTTCCTTCTTTATTTTCTTGCTTGTAACTCTCTTTTATTATTGAAAAACATGGTTGGTTGTAAATCTTTGATTATGAACTAAACTTGTAAGTTAGGGTTTTGATGGATCCTTTTCTATAAAAGTTGAATGAATTGATTATCTAATTTATTGTGGTTGATTATTATGTTGTTGAGTGGTATTATTGTTATTAATACTTCTAAATGTGAAGGCTTGCATTTAGTTGATATTATGGTTGTGTGTTATGTACTGAGAGGAGACGCCCACAACATGCTCGATGTAATGTCTACCATGAGTAGAATTAGATAGAGATATGCTAATTTGCTTGTGTGATCATATAGGGTGTTTATTGTGACTAATGCATTTTCATGCACTTGGATATACCATCGAGAGATAGGATATTAGTGTATGTAGTAAACCTCGAGATGGGATTTTGGTGTAACATCTCGAATTTTGGATAATTAATTTGAATATGTGAATATAAATTTTGTGATTTGAGGGTGTAAATGTAATTAAAAGTATGTTTATTTTTATGGTTTCCAGGTGGACCAGATGGAATGGTCCAGAAATGATGCATGAATATTGAAAACTGAGATAATGAGTATCACGACCTGGTCATCGCGACCATAGATCGCGATGAGCTGCTCGCGATGAAAAATAGTGATTCTTGGCAATGAGCACCACGACCAGTCACCGCGACCACAGATCGCGATGAACTGCTCGCGATGAAAAAATGAAATTCGGGCAGTGAGCATGGCGATCACCAGCGCGACCAAAGCACCACGAGGTGTGCTCGCGATGAAGGCGGTGAAGTTGCTCCAGTAAGCAACGCGACCTGGTGGCGCGACCACAGGTTGCGACGACGGTCGCGACGACCGAAATAATATAAAAAAAAATTTTGGCTTCTCGCAGAAGCCAACGAAACAGAACAGAGAAGAGAAAAGAGAGGGAGAGACCGAGAAAAAGAAGAAAGAAGAGAAAGAAGAAGAAGAAAGAAAGAAGAAGAAGAAAGAAGAGGAAGAAGAAGAAGAAGAAGAAGAAGAAGAGGAAGAAGAAGAGAAGAGGAAGGAAAGAGAGAAGGAAAGAAAAGAAAAGGTGAAGGAGAAAGAGAAAAGGAAGTAAAAAGAAACCTAGAAACGCGATTTGTCGAAAGGGAAGTAAAAAGAAACCTAGAAACGCGATTTGACGAAAGGGAACGGTATCCAGGTTGGTGTACACCCGTTTTCGAAATCTTTACAAAAAGTATTAAGTATTTTTAGTTTGAATCTGCGATTTCTTTGAAGACTTTCATTTTTATGTGTTTATTTTATTTCCGTGGAATGATTTTATTGTTGATCGTATTTCTATTATTACGATTTCGTTGAAATTAATTGTTTTCGATTATCGTATGAACATTGTTTATTTTCTATGAAAACCTATGTTTGTTTAAATCGTATATTTATTGAGTTGACCGTTGATTTGTAAATACAGTGAATATTTGAAAATAGTTTATCGAAACGGCCCTAGGATACTTAGACATAGAAATGGATATAGGAGGTTGGTATACCAGCTCGGTTCTGTTAGCAATACTGCACCGATGTTGAGATTGATATTGATGATATATCATGTACCTCCTCATGGATTCGTCCAGGGGTAGGGAGACACGTACCTCCTCACGGATTCGTCCTGGGGTAGGGAGACACGTACCTTCCTAAGGATTCGTTCCTGGGATAGGGAGATATGTACCTCTCTAGGGTCCGAACCCTCGGTCCTAGAGTAGGGAGATACGTACCACTCTTAGGATTCGTCCTAGGGTGGGAGTTATGTTCGACAGACAGCCACTGTGGTCGAACGACCCATATTCCAGTCCGGGTTTTTGTTAAGTATTCTAGAGGGCCAAAATTGAATTGAATTAAGTGATATGTTGTTTATAAGTGCCTTTCGAAATCGATTTGATACGTTTATGTCAGTGTTTACATTAAACTGTTTGTAAATGAATTGAGAAGCTAATTGAGTACGATTATTGATTTAGTTGAGTTTACTAACCTGATTTCATATGATTTTAATTAGTAATATTTTCCTTATGTGTGTATTGTGATATTTATATTATGAAAAGTTATGTTATGATTTTAATATTTGAGTTTAGTGTACACCCACTAAGCTATATGCTTAGCGCGTTAGTTGTTTTATAACGCGTAGGTACCAGGGATACTGAAGAGGCCAAATACTGAAGAGAGAGAGTTGCTGACAGAGTCCCAGAGTCACTACAGTTGGGTAGTTATATTTTTGTAACATCCCGGATTTCGGGTGATGAATTTTTGTTATATATGAAATATGTGAAAAAAATAAATTTTTACTATTTGAGGGGGTGTAAATGTAATTAAATGTATGGTTATTTTATGATTTACAACGGACCGGATTGAATAGTGAAAAATGAAAAATTGGAAAACTGGACCAGAGAGCATCGCGACCTGGTCACCGCGACCACAGGTCGCGACAGCTCGCTCGCGGTGAAAAACGCAAAATCTGGCAGTGAGTACCGCGACCAGTCACCGCGACCACAGGTCGCGATGGCTTGCTCGCGATGAAAATGGCAAAACCTGGCAGTGAGCAACGCGACCAGCCACCGCGACCACAGGTCGCGATGGACTGCTCGCGACGAAATTGTCAAAAATTGGCAGTGAGCAGCGCGAGCTCTCGCGCGACCAAGGCATTTCGTGAGGGATTGCCCACAGCTGGGACCCCAGCAGCCAGAGAGATCAGCCCCTACTACTTCCAGAGGTAGGAGGCCTGGTCAGGCAGTGCCTGAAGGTGGTAGCCACAGAGGAGTGTCAGAGTCAGTGGCGAGACCTGATAGTAGAGCTCCTGCACGCGTTTATGGTGTTCGAGCTCAAGAAGATAAAGATGCTCCGGATGTGATAGCTGGTATTGTTTCTATTTTTGATACTTCAGCTATTGCATTGATAGATCCAGGTTCCACACACTCATATATCTGTGATGCATTGTTGGAACAAAGAAATTTGCAAACTGAACCTACTGAATATGATGTATTAGTCAGTAATCCGATAGGTCAGAGTGTGGTAGTGAACCGTATATACAGAAATTGTCCGATTCGGATACAGGAGTGTGATTTTCCTGGAGATCTAATGGAGTTGCCATTCCATGAGTTCGATGTAATCCTAGGCATGGATTGGTTAACTCGACATAGAGTGGTGATTGATTGTGAACTGAAGCGAGTAACCCTCAGAACAGTAGATGGTGCAGAAATCACTATGGTGGGTGAAAGGAGAGATTTTCTCTCCAATGTCATTTCAGCCACTGCAGCCTGTAAACTGATTAGAAAGGGGTGTGAAGCGTACTTGGCACAGGTGGTTGATTCTAGAAAAGTGAATGCAGAAATTCAGAATATACCCACTGTGTGTGACTTCGCAGATGTGTTTCCAGAGGAGCTTCCTGGTTTGCCACCTCAGAGAGAAGTGGAGTTTGTGATTGACGTGGTACCAGGTACGTCTCCAGTATCGATAGCACCCTATAGAATGGCGCCAGCAGAACTGAAAGAATTGAAGATACAGTTACAGGAATTGCTGGATAAGGGTTTCATTCGACCCAGTGTATCTCCTTGGGGAGCCCCAGTCCTGTTTGTGAAGAAGAAGGATGGGTCCCTGAGACTATGCATCGATTACAGGCAGCTGAATAAACTGACTGTGAAAAATAAGTATCCGTTGCCTAGAATCGACGATTTGTTCGATCAACTGAGAGGAGCCTGTGTCTTCTCAAAGATCGACCTGAGATCGGGATATCATCAGTTGAGGATAAAAGATTCAGACATTCCGAAAACTGCTTTCAGAACCAGGTATGGGCATTATGAATTTGTCGTAATGCCATTTGGGCTGACTAATGCACCTGCAGCCTTTATGGATCTGATGAACAGAATATTCCGGCCATACTTGGATCAGTTTGTAGTGGTGTTTATCGATGATATCCTGGTATACTCACAGACAGCTGAGGACCATGACAGACACCTCAGAGTAGTACTGCAGATTCTGAGGGAGAAGCAGCTGTATGGTAAACTGAGCAAGTGTGAGTTCTGGTTGCCTGAGATTGCATTCTTGGGTCACATTGTATCAGCAGAGGGTATTAAGGCAGATCCGAAAAAGATCGAAGCAATAGTGGAATGGAAGCCTCCCAGAAATGTTACAGAAGTCAGAAGCTTTCTAGGCTTGGCAGGTTATTATCGACGGTTTATGAAGGGGTTTTCCTCCATAGCAAGTCCGTTGACCAAGCTACTGCATAAGAATGTCAGATTTGAGTGGACTGACAGATGCCAAGCAGCTTTTGACAGATTAAAGGCAATGCTTGTGGAGGCTCCAGTTCTGATTCAGCCTGTTTCAGGTAAAGACTATGTGATTTATAGTGATGCCTCACACCATGGTTTGGGATGTGTATTGATGCAGGAAGGCAAGGTGGTTGCATATGCGTCCAGACAACTGAAAAATCATGAACTGAACTATCCGATTCATGATCTGGAGCTTGCAGCCATAGTCTTCGCACTGAAAATTTGGAGGCATTACTTATATGGTGAGAAATGTTACATATACACCGATCACAAGAGTCTGAAATATCTGCCTACCCAGAGAGAGCTCAATCTGAGACAGAGGCGATGGATGGAGTTGATAAAAGACTATGACTGTGTAATCGACTACCATCCAGGAAAGGCGAATGTAGTCGCAGATGCGTTGAGCAGAAAAGCACTGTTTGCTTTGAAAGCTATGAATGTGCATTTGCAGCTGAATTCAGATAATGCAGTGGTAGCTGAATTGATTTGCAGACCCAGTCTGATTCAGCAAATTGCAGAGAAACAGAAACAGGATGCTAGAATCCAACTGATATGTGAACAGATTCCAGAAGGGAAGCATCCAGACTTCTCAATCAGAACTGACGGTATTGTGTGTTTCAGAGACAGGATTTGCATTCCAGAAAATGAAGAATTAAGAAAAATGATCCTGACAGAGGCACACAGCAGTTCATATGCAATGCACCCAGGTAGCACGAAAATGTACAGAGACTTGAAAATGCAGTACTGGTGGTCTGGTATGAAAAGGGATGTGATAGAATTTGTGAATAGATGCTTGACTTGTCAGCAGGTGAAAGCTGAACACCAGGTTCCATCAGGATTGTTACAACCAATAGCAATACCTGAATGGAAATGGGATCGCATCACTATGGACTTTGTCACTGGATTGCCACTCACCCGGAGTAAGCACGATGCAGTATGGGTTATAGTGGACCGGTTGACGAAGTCAGCACATTTTCTACCTGTCAGAACTGACTACTCTCTGGATCGACTAGCCGAATTGTATATCAGAAAGATAGTAAGATTGCATGGAGTGCCTGTATCCATTATATCAGATAGAGATCCGAGGTTTACATCTAGATTCTGGAAGAAGTTTCAAGAAGCCTTGGGTACTCGACTGAGTTTCAGTACAGCCTTCCATCCGCAGACAGACGGACAATCCGAAAGGGTGATTCAGGTGCTTGAAGATATGCTCAGAAGTTGTGTAATTGAGTTTGAAGGCAGTTGGGCGGATCATCTTCCATTGATTGAATTCGCCTACAACAATAGTTACCAGTCGAGCATAGCTATGGCACCATATGAGGCACTGTATGGAAGGAAATGCAGGACTCCATTGTGCTGGACAGAGTTAGGAGAGGACAGGTTAGTAGGCCCAGACTTGATCAGACAGACTGAGGAAAAGGTGAAGATCATCAAGGATCGATTGAAAGTTGCTTCTGACCGACAGAAATCCTATGCGGATTTGAAAAGAAAAGAGATAGAATATGACGTCGGTGAGAAAGTGTTTTTGAAAGTATCTCCGTGGAAGAAAGTGCTTCGATTTGGCAGAAAAGGTAAGTTGAGTCCTAGGTTTATTGGGCCATACGAAATCATTGAACGTGTGGGACCAGTAGCCTACAGACTTGCTTTACCTCCAGAATTGGAAAAGATCCATAATGTGTTCCATGTATCGATGCTGAGGAGATACAGATCTGATCCTTCCCACAGAGTGCAGGCCGAAAGCATTGAAATCCGCCCAGACCTGACATATGAGGAGGAACCAGTGCAGATTCTTGATCGGGAGATCAAAGAATTAAGAAATAAAAGAGTGCCATTAGTGAAAGTTCTCTGGAGGAACCATAAAGTGGAAGAGGCTACCTGGGAGAGTGAAGAAACGATGCGACAGCAATATCCCCAACTGTTTCATTGAGGTAAATTTCGAGGACGAAATTTCTTAAGTGGGGGAGAATTGTAACATCCCGGATTTCGGGTGATGAATTTTTGTTATATATGAAATATGTGAAAAATAAATTTTTACTATTTGAGGGGGTGTAAATGTAATTAAATGTATGGTTATTTTATGATTTACAGCGGACCGGATTGAATAGTGAAAAATGAAAAATTGGAAAACTGGACCAGAGAGCATCGCGACCTGGTCACCGCGACCACAGGTCGCGACAGCTCGCTCGCGGTGAAAAACGCAAAATCTGGCAGTGAGTACCGCGACCAGTCACCGCGACCACAGGTCGCGATGGCTTGCTCGCGATGAAAATGGCAAAACCTGGCAGTGAGCAACGCGACCAGCCACCGCGACCACAGGTCGCGATGGACTGCTCGCGACGAAATTGTCAAAAATTGGCAGTGAGCAGCGCGAGCTCTCGCGCGACCAAGGCGCGCTCGCGACGAAGGCGGTGCGCGCACTCCAGTGAGCACCGCGACCTGGTGGCGCGACCACAGGTCGCGACGGCGGTCGCGGCAGCGACAAAAATATAAAAAAAAAAAATTTTGGCTTCTCGTGGAAGCCACAGAAAACAGTTGAGAAAAGAGAAAGAGAGTGAGAGGTCGAGAGAAACAGAAAAGAGAAGAGAGAGTGACCGAGAAAAAGGAAGAAGAAGAAGAAGAAAGAAAAGAAAAGGAAAAAGAGGAAGAAGAGGAAGAAGGAGAAAGGAAAGGGAAGGGAAAACGAAATCGTGGAACCGCGATTCTCGAACGAAAAACTCGGATTTCCAAGTAGGTGTACTCTCGTTTTCGAAATCGTTTCGAGAAGTAGTTCGTTTACTTTTTCGTTTTAGTTTTCGATTTCGTTTCTCGTTTATGTTTTTGTTTTCGATTTCGATTTTTGTATGAAAAGTGTTTGCTTTATATGAAAAATTGAGGATTGATGCATCTATTGTTGATTTGGAACTAGTTTTATGTTAGATCGTGTTTTGATCCTATTTCGATTTTGTCGATTTTGTTAAAAATACATGATTTATACTTTTGTATGATTATTGTCGATATTCTTGAAAAATATTGTGCGAAATGTATACATTGATTGTGAACCTTACTTATTGTAACGGCCCTAGGATACCTAGACATAGATATGGATATAGGAGGTTGGTATACCAGCTGGGTTTTATTGAGCAGTACTGCGCCGTTATTATTGTGTGATTGTTGTTGCGGGGCAATCTCGGACAATCACACCGATTTAGTGATCGTTGTTGCGGGGCAATCTCGGACGATTACAATGATACTAGCGATTTTTGTTGCGGGGCAATCTCGGACAATCGCGATGATATTAGTGATTGTTGTTGCGGGGCAATCTCGGACAATCACTTGGACCCATATTCCAGTCCTAGAATGTTTAGTATTCTAGTGGCCAGAAATGAGTTGAATTGAAACTGAATTAAATGATTTAATGGATCGAATTCATACGTTGAATTTCAAGTGATTAAAATTGTTTAAATGCTTTGATTTTGACATTAATTGTTTTGGAACTTGATTTAGAAATGAAATTCATAGTGTAGTTTATTGTCTCTTTAAAGAATAATTATATTGTAATTTACTTAATTGAGTTTTAGTACACCCACTAAGCTTTATGCTTAGCGCGTTAGTTTGTTTCTAACGCGTAGGTACCAGGAATCCAGAGGAGGCTAGAGATTGAAGGAGGAGCAAGTTGCAGACCGAGTCACAGGATTGTACAGTTGGGTAGCTATACTTTTGTTATGTGTATATATTCTGAAAGCATGCATATACAGGGAATTTGTAAAATGTTTTGTAATTAACTAGTTTATGATTTCTGTATTCTATTATCAAAATGATTGTAAATGTTTAAGTCTGATTTGTTATTATTTTATAAACTGATTGTGAAAGTCGCACTAAACGGCAGAGTGCGCAACTGATTGAAAGTGATAGAAGTGTTTGTGTGAAAAATGTGAATTTTGAATTGATTTGTGTAAAAGCAGGTTTTTGGGAAGTCCGAAAAACAAACGGCACTCTGCCGAATTTTCGCAAAAAGTTAATTATTATTATGGGCTCACTTGAAAAGGATCTTTAAAATATTTTATGGGCTCACGGTGATTTTGAAACGTAAAATGAGTTTTGAAAAGTTTTGAAAGTCCGAGTAGCGCGCCCCGGATCGGTCCGGCCGGATCGGGTCGGGGGGTGCTACAATTTTTGTATATATATTCTGTAAGCATGCATATACAGAGAGTTTGTAAATATGTTTTGTAATTATGCACTGTAAATAAATTATTTTATGTTTTCTGTTTTATATGTTTCGAAGAACTGTAATTAATGAATTGTTTTATAAACTGTTTGAAAGTCGCACTAAACGGCAGAGTGTGCAATTGATTGAAAATGAGATTTGAAGTGTTGTTGAGATTTGTATTTGATTTGAGTTGTGGAAAAAACAGGTTTTGGTAAATCAGAAAAACAAAGGGAACTCTGCCGAAATTTTTGTAAAAAGTGTATTTCGATGGGCTCACTCGAAAATGATTTTAAAATTATAAACTATGTGGTTTTCCAATAGTTTGAAAATTTATTTGATGGGCTCACAATGGTTTGAAAAGTTTTGAAGTGAATTGAGAAAGTTTTGAAAACCCGGTAATGCTCCCTGGGTCGATCCGATCGGGTCGGGTCTGGGGGTGTTACAATTGGATAATTTAGATAAACACGGTCATCAACATGAAAAATTAAACTTCAATAATGTGCTGTCATGAAACTCGATTGGATGGAAATATTAGGTGAATTCAAATACCCTAGCTCATCTGTCATATTGGTTGTTTGCTTACTTTTTATGTTTTCTTATTTCTATTTTTTATTTTTCCTCTTTTAGACCTTCTGATTGTCCAAATAGAAGTAGGCTTAGTTAATTTTAGTACTCAACGCCTAAATATCCCTGTGGAGATAATAATTTATTCATCATTGTATTACTTGTGCCGACCCTGTATACTTGCGGGTACAAAAAGGCATAACACATACCTTGTTCTTCTGGGTGGACGGGTGAGTAGAAGTTGGCATCGGCGACTTGGTCGAACGATGCAGGTTGGGATGTCGAGGCGTCCCCAAATGGTCAAACAACAGCGAGGGAGTTGACCCTGTTCTATAGTTCCTGGTTCTCGGCTACCACTCTAGAAACTACATACATTTTTCTTGATTTTCTTTTTTCTGATTCCTCGATCTACTACCAGATCTTCCGAGCTATGACCCGCAATCTGACAACGTGTGTGTGGGCACGTCACAGTAAGAGATGGAGGTCACATGAAAAGAAAGTCGGTCTAATCCTGCAAAAGAGGGGAGAGTCAGAAAAAACTTTTTTTTCTCTTTTCTTCTCTCTTTGATGGTCGAATTCTCTCTCTTTTTCACTTGTCTGTTCAGTTGATTTTTCTTAGGGTTTTCATTTTGACCTGTTGGGATTTATGCCCTAAAACTTATAATTATAAATGGTTAAAGAAAATAATAAGAACTATTCAGATTATCATTCAAGTTCATAAAATGTTTTATATTCAGTAATACATTCGTATTGTGCAAGAATATCCTAGATTGTAAGATGTAATCTCAAAATGAGTATATGATGGTCATATACAAAGAGGATTCATTTTGAGACGTGCAATCTAAAGAGTTCGTAGAAAGCGAACAAAGCTGGGTACTTTGTTTGTGATTGATCTACTGTTGCGGTCCATTCTGTAAAGTACGGTGGTCTTATCCTAGACCGCTCATGTAGTTGACATGAGAATGGAGGCACCTTATATGATGAGATCATATAGGACTGGGCCACGATTTATATGAATCTCTCACCAAGATCCGTTAGTAGATGAGACTCATATATAATCGATAAACGATGGTTATTTATAGGTGATCTTAATCCTGAGTGTCTTATCGACTCCTTCAAGTTAGATCGTGCCTTTTGATTTACCATGAGTGAGGTTGATGAGAATCTTGACCAATACCTCCGTATCTTGGAGCTGCGGTTGGCTTGTGGCTGGGAAGGTTTAAACACAATAGTGGAATCCACTCCTTCTTGATTGAAGTAGATGAGTAGTTCCCTTAAGGGTTGATTCGGGGCTTGAACAATTATGAGCACTCTCCTTCTTCCGTGAGGAAGACAGGATTTAATTGTTCATTAGAGAATCAATGGTACTTAAAGGAAAAGATATTTCTAGAAGGGTATAACGGACTTTATGACCCAGCTCTAGTTATGAACTATTTGTGGAGGATCACACTATATGCAATTAGCTATATCAATGGACACTGAGACTTCAGATTGTATAAACACGTCTACAGTTTTGAGAGTGCAGCATCGGGTTTTTAGTGGAATAACTCCGAGGTTACTAATCGTGAAATATTAATTAAAGAGTTTTAATTAATATTACTAAGTATTATTGGAGCTCAAAACTGTGGGTCCATTAGGTCCCCTTGCTAGCCCTTATGGTTGTTGGTAATGAGGGTCACGGTAGATTAATTGGAGGGTCCAATTAATAGTGTTACGAAAGTAATGCGATTTAAATAAAAGAAAATAATTAAATAATGTGATTATTTAATTAATTGAATATTTAATAAAATAATAGAAATTAATAATTATGAATTATTAATTCTATTTATTAAATATGTGGTCATGTGATTAAATAATGACTAGGACAAAAGAATTAAAATAATTAGATTATTTTAATAGTCCAAAAGGTCACTGGTTCAAGTCTTTAGGGAGACTAAAAATAAATAGGATTTAGAATCCTATTTTGACTTCGTCAAATTAAAACCCTAAAGGACTACTATATAAGTGTTATATAGTTAGAAAAAACCTAACCTAGCACACAAGAGAAAAAGAAAGAGAGTTCGGCCACCAAAGAGAGAAAAGAAAAAAAAAAGTTTTTTCTGACTGTCCCCTCTTTTGCAGAATTCGGTTGACGTTCTTTTAATGTGACCTCCATCTCTTGCTGTGACGTGCCCACACACACGTTATCAGACCGCGGGTCATAGCTCAGAAGATCTGGTGGTAGATCGAAGAATTAGAAAAAGAAAATCAAGAAAAATGTATGTAGTTACTAAATTCTTTTTCTGCGTATATACAGGAACTCGTTCCTGATTGAAAAAGGTTTTCAATATAAGAAAATTTTTTGAAACCCAATTCCACATGTTATAAGATAATCAAAATCTTTTCTAAAACTCCCTTCAACATCTCCATTTGCGAAAATGTCGTAAACTAGCTTTACGACCATTCCACAACTCTACGGGAGTCTTAGTAACAGATTTGGATGGAATTACATTCAGTATGTAAGTCACTGTTTGTAGTGCATATCCCCAAAAGGAATATAGTAATGATGAGAAACTAATCATAGATCTCACCATTTCCATCAAGGTCCTATTTCTCCTCTCCGCAACACCATTCTGCTGTGGTGTACTTAGAGCTGTAAGTTGGAATACTATCCCTTGCTCAACCATGTAGTCTTCAAACTCTTGGTCGAGATACTCACCCCCACGATCCGATCATAGTGATTTGATTGTTTTGCCTAATTGATTTTCAACTTCAGCTCTGAATTCTTTGAACCTTTCAAAGGTTTCGGACTTGCGTTGCATTAGGTAAACATACGCGTATCTAGAGTAGTCGTCAATAAATGTGACATAATACTCATAACCACCTCTAGCTCTAACACTCATAGGTCCGCTGACGTCTGAATGTATAAGCTCAAGTGGTTGTGTGGCTCTAATCCCTTTTCCTGTAAAAGGTTTCTTGGTCATCTTACCCTCCAGACAATATTCACATACAGGTAAGGTACCGATCTCTAACTAACTTAGAGATCCGCTTTTTACTAGTCTGTTTATCCTATCATGGTTTATATGTCCAAGTCTTAGATGCCACAGATACGTGTCCTCAACTAGAGAAATCTTTTGTCGCTTTATTTTAGGTTTTTCAACTTTAAACAATTTAGTATTAAGCAGTGATGTATGAATTAACGGTCTTAAAACATACAAATTATTTTCTATCTTACCAAAACAAATATTCATTCCATTTCTTAAAATGATAACTGAATTATCATTAAAATAAACCTTATGACACTGTTTCAAGTAATTTGGATATAGAAATCAAATTCCTTATAAATCCAAGAATAAAATTGACATTGTTCAATGATAGAAAACAATTATTAAACTGTAGTCTAACAACTCCCACTGCTTGTACTGAAACGACGTCCCTTATTCCAACGTGCATAGTGAAGGACCCCTCCTCCAGCTTTGCCAATAATCATTCCAATGTAAAGAAGAACAAAATTAGTTAGTGACCCCTGAATCTACTATTCAAGGTGAATAAGCATCTTCCACTAAATAAAATTTAATGATAAGTAAATCATATTTACTTTTCACTTTCTTCTTATTGGAGAGCTCCTCGAGGTATTAAAGACAATTCCTCTTCCAATGACCAACTTCTATGCAATGGAAACATTTTTCCTTTTGCTTAGTCAGTCGAGGTGCTCTTTATTTTGGGCTTAGCCTTTACTTTACCAATAGACCTCTTCGTCTTCTTGAAACCAGAAGAAGATGGCTTGGCAACATTTGCTTTGCCGGTCTTACCCTTGGTAATTGGTCATGTGTTGGTTACAGGCTCTGAAGGATATTCCTCCGTAAGCACAAATTTAAGGTCTATGCAGACCATGATTGCGTTCACGTTATGTTCCACTTAATATAGTTATCCTGGTTAATGTTTTGTTTGCGAGGAAAATAAAGCAGAAGACATTGCTGATATTTAAAGACATAAATCTAAATTAATATCATTTATTCATACATTCATATCAAATGCTATAGTTCGGCATAAAATTAAACATGATGCATGAGCATATTTTAATAAACTAAAAATCCCTAAAATTAGTTGATATGCCACGTTAATCCAACATCCCACAAGTAAGTGCCTAGGTAGGCTAGGTCAAATCCATGCATGTTAGATCGAGACATTCTCAATCGAATAATACACCAGAATAACTCTTTATTCTTATATTATCCAACCATCGCTTTGATTTAGTCAGGACAATAAATTAACAACTTAATTAAGTCCTTTATGAGTGTGACCCATCGTTTCAGAATTCATGAACTTAACTTGAGAGTGCCTAGGTAGGCTAGGTCAGTCCCAAAATACATTCTGAAAACCTATCCGTTAGGAAGTCAACCTTGGTATTGACTCTTGTGGACACCCTCCGTAGGGAGGACGAAAGCAAAGCCGTCACGAGGCGCCACTCAAGTCTCACGGTGTTGAACTAACAATGGAGACTGCGGGATATAATATCATATATCCCTCTCCACTCACTATTTGTAATTTAGGATTTTCTTTAAACTAAAAGTTTCTAAAACTCTATGTTTCTAGTCTTTACTTAGATTCTACGGCTAATATAAAATCTAAATTTACTAGTTATAATAAATTATTCAATTTTAACTCTTAAAATATAATTTATTATTTCAATTTCTAATTTACATAAACTATTTAAATAAATTAGAAATTAAATGTGAAATTACCAAGTTTTAACTATTAAAACTAAATCACATTATTTGGTCCAATTATATCATTAATGTTTAATCAAATTAAATCTAATATTAAATGGACCTAACTAATCTAATTAAACACTTTAATATATAGATTAGTTATTAATGAGATTTACCAAGTTTTTACTCCTAAAAGCTAATCTCATTATTTGGTTCTTTTTAATTAAGTAATTAATCTTATTAATCTTAATTAATGTAAGAACCAAACTAATCAATTTAATTAAACTCTTTAATTGGTTGATTAGTCATTAATTAGATTTACCAAGTTTTTACTCATAAAAACTAATCTCATTATTCGATTCTTTTTAATCAAGTAATTAATCTAATTAATCTTAATTAATACAAAGAATTTAACTAATCACTTTAATTAAACACTTTAATATAGATTAGTTATTAATGAGATTTACCAAGTTTTTACTTCTAAAAACTAATCTCATTATTTGGTTCTTTTTAATTAACTAATTAATCCAATTAATCTTAATTATTGATAAGAACCTAACTAATCTTTTTAATTAAACTCTTTAATTTTTTATTAGATAATTAATGGATATTATCAAGTTTTTACTCCTAAAATCTAAATCCATTATTTAATTGTCATTTATGAAATTGTTTCCTATTTTAATCACATTAAAGTAAAATAATATAATATGACAATTAAATAATGGATCTTTTCCAGAGGTCCACGTGTTACCTTAACACTCACCCTAGGTCAAGACGAAACCCTAAACAACCCTAACGCGTGGGAAAGTGCGGCTGCCAGCAGCGTAGCCGCACTCAAGCAAGGTACGCGCGGCCCTCGCGCGAGCCGCACTTTCGCGCGCATTCTTGGGTTGTTTTGCCCACGGTTTTTCGCTTCAATTTTCTGCATTTTTTCCAAAAAATATTCAACAATATTTTTTCAGAAAAATCAGCAAAAAATCGTCCGCAAAAAACACGAAAAAATAGCCCCAACGCAAACACGAAAGCAGTCCGCTCTCGCTCGGTGCGCGGCCGCTAGGCACTCGCGCTAGCTGGGCGCGCAAGACCGCCAGCGCTCGAGCACGAGCATGAGCGGCCGCTAGCGCGTGGCCGCTACCCTTGGGGCTGTGCAATCGTTTTTTTTTTTTTCCGTTTCTTCTTCGCATCATCCGCTTCTTCAACTCTTCGTAGGGCAGATCGATTACAAGAATAACAATACAAAAAAACTTTTGCCATAAACAATTGGTCAAAAAATAAAAATACATTCTATAACATAATTAACGACCAATTACGCTTTTAAATTATACAATCAAATTATATAACAATAAAAAACAAATCATACATTCTAGATTTGTGCCTACACAATAATATATCACAGATCAAGAATTAAAAAGAAAAATAAAAATAAACAAGAAATATGTAGTTTTTCTTTTTCTTTTGCGTATATACAAAAAACTTAGAACCAAAGGCTTTGATACCAATTGAATGAAGTTTTAGAAAAGATTTTTATTATCGTATAATATGCGGAATTGGGTTTCAAAAAATTTTCTTATATTGAAAACCTTTTTTTCAATCAGGAATGAGTTCCTGTATATACGCAGAAAAAGACTTTCAAAACTATATACATTTTTCTTGATTTTCTTTTTTCTGATTCCTCGATCTACCACCATATCTTCTTAGCTATGACCCGCAATTTGACAACATGTGTATGGGCACGTCACGGCAAGAGATGGAGGTCACGTGAAAAGAACGTCGGCTGAATCCTGCAAAAGAGGGGAGAGTCAGAAAAAACTTTTTTTTCTCTTTTATTCTCTCTTTAGTGGCCGAATTCTCTCTCTTTTTCACTTGTGTGTTCGGTTGATTTTTCCTGATATACTAACTCTTATATACTAGGTCTTTAGGGTTTTAATTTTGACCAAATCAAAATAAGATTCCTAATCCTTTTATATTTTAGTCTCCCTAAAAACTTTAATAATTGACTATTATGACTTTTAAAATAATCAAATTAATTTAATTTTCTTGTCCTAGTCATTATTTAATCACATGACCTCATATTTAATACATAGAATTAATAATTCATAATTATTAATTTCTATTATTTTATTAAATATTTAATTAATTAAATAATCACATTATTTAATTATTCTCTTTTATTTAAATCGCATTACTTTCGTAACACTATTAATTGGACCCTCCAATTAATCTACCGTGACCCTCGTTACCAACAATTATAAGGGCTAGCAAGGGGACCTAATGAACCCACAGTTTTGAGCTCCAATAATACTTAGTAATATTAATTAAAACTCTTTAATTAATATTTCATGATTATTAACCTCAGAGTTATTCCACTAAAAACCCGAGGCTGCACTCTCAGAACTGTAGACGTGTTTATACAATCTGAAGTCTCAGCGTCCATTGATATAGCTAATTGCATATAGTGTGATCCTCCGCAAATAGTTCATAACTAGAGCTGTGTCATAAAGTCTGTTATACCCCTCTAGAAATATCTTTTCCTTTAAGCACCATTGATTCTCTAATGAACAATTAAATCCTGTCTTCCTCACGGAAGAAGAAGAGCGCTTGTAACATCCTTAATTTTCAGTAATTACGAAAAGTACCCTTAATTGTCGTTAATTATGTGAAAATAATGTAATGTGTTTACTTGGATTAATTTTTAGGTATACAAGTGGACCAGGTGGAGCGGTCCAGAAACAGTGCATGAAAGAAAAAAAAGGAAAATGCTGGCAGTGTGTATCACGACCAGCTACCGCGACCAGGGATCGCGGTTTGTAGCTCGCGGTGAAAATGAGAATTTTGGGCAGTGAGCATCGCGATCCAAGACCGCGACCAGTGATCGCAATAGGGTGCTCGCGATAAAAATGGTGAAATCTACCAGTGAGCATCGCGACCAGATGCCGCGATGGCTGATCGCGATGAAGGCGGTAAAAATACTACAGTGAGTACCGCGACCAAATGACGCGACCACAGGTCACAATACGCTGTCGCGACGACCAAAAGTTTAAAAAAAAAAATAAGAAGGCGGTATAAACTTCACGAAGAAGCAAAAAGAAAAGAGAGAGAGACCGGGAGAAGAAAAAGAGAAAGAGAAAGAAGAAGAAGAAAGAGAAAGAAAGAAGAAGAAGAGAAAGGACAGAGAGAAAGAAGGAAAGAGAAAGAAGGGAAGGAGAAGAAGAAGAAGAGAAGAAGAAGAGAAGAAGGAGAATGAGAAGAAAAGATGAGGAAAAGGAAGAGAAAAAGAAAAATCCAGAAAATAAAGTTTCGGAAAAACGGTATCCAAGTTAGTGTACACATGTTATTCGTAAGTTTTGATTGAATTTATTTGTGAATAATATTTGAAAATGATTTTGAATTACATAAATGTGATTTATGTTGAGTTTAATGATTTTAATTTTCGAAATCTACTGTTATATTCCGTTTTCTGTTACTTTATATGTTTTGAATATCTTGGATTGTTGAATATTGAGTATTTTGATGATTTGCAATATCTAGAATCCCAGAATAATGGCCCAGATATATGTATAGGGAATTATGGATGTAGGAGGTTGACATGTCAATTAGGTACACTTAGCAGTACTGCACTGAGATTCCTGATAATTATGATTATTATATACGGATACCATTTCATTTTAAAGTGGAAAACCGACTGTGTAAATAGGGATATCATTTCATTTTGAAGTGGGAAACCCGACTGTGCAAATACGGATATCATTTCATTCTGAAGTGGAAAACCGACTGTGTATATAGGGATACCATTTCATTCTGAAATGGGAAACCCGACTGTATAAACCCATTATCCAGTCCTGTAAAACTCTGTTATGTGTATCAGAGGCCCAGTTAAGAAATGAAAAATGGAATTACTTAAAACTATGAAACGATTTTGGAATAAAGAAATTTTATTGAGATTTCAATCCAGAAACATTTGAAAATATTTTAAATAATATAATTTCAGTATTTGAATTACGTACATTAATATGTATTTTCTAAAATTTAGTTCAATTGTTTTATATGATATTGAACATTTGATTTTAGTGTACACCCACTAAGCATTATTGCTTAGCGCGTTAATTTTATCATGCGTAGGTAATAGAGATACCAGCGAAGAAAAAGACTGAAGAGGTGATAGCTGCTGAAGAAAATTCAGAGTCACATTACTTGGGTAGTTTTATTTAAACTTCGTTTGTATAGTTATTTATTTCAGCATGCATATACAGAAGTTTGGAAAGTTAAAATGTATAAATTTTGTAAATATTTGTATAATAGTTTATGTTTTTCAAAGTTTTGTAACTAGTAATTATGTTTTATTTTATTGAAAATGTTTGAGGAAGTCGCACTATATGGAAGAGTGCGCAAATGATTGAGAAATGAATTTTGAAGTGTTTGATATTATATTATTTGAGTTTTGTGGAAAACAGGATTTTTTGAAAAGTCAGAAAAACAGAGAAAACTCTGGCAAAATTTTTTTATAATAGTGATGGGCTCACTGTAAAGTATTTTAAATATAACAATATTTGTTGGTTTTACAAAAGTTTTCAACAATATAAATTAAGTTTAGAAAAGTTTTGAAATCAGGTAACGCTCCTTGGTTCGATTCAGGCGGATCGGGTTAGAGGGTGTTACAGCGCTCATAATCGTTCAAGCCCCGAATCAACCCTTAAGGGAACTACTTATCTACTTCAATCAAGAATGAGTGGATTTCACTATTGTGTTCAAACCTTCCCAGCCACAAGCCAAACCGCAACTCCAAGATACAGAGGTATTGGTCGAGATTCTCATCAACCTTACTCATGGTAAATCAAAAGCCACGATCCAACCTGAAAGAGTCGATAAGACACTCAGGATTAAGATCACCTATAAATAGCCATCGTTTATCGATTATATATGAATCTCATCTACTAACGGATTTTGGTGAGAGATTCATATAAATCGTGCCCCAGTCCTATATAATCTCATCATATAACGTGCCTCCATTCTCATGTCAACCACATGAGCGGTCTAGAATAAGACCACCGTACTTTACAGAATGAACCGCAGCAGTAGATCAATCACAAACAAAGTACCCAGCTTTGTTCGCTTTCTTTAGATTGCATGTCTCAAAATGAATCCTCTCTATATATGACCATCATATACTCATTCTGAGATTACATCTTGCAATCTAGGATGTTCTTGCACAATACGAATGTATTACTGAATATAAAACATTTATAAACTTGAATGATAATCTAAATAATTCTTATTAAGTCTTTAACCATTTACAATTACAAGTTTTAGGGCATAAATCCTAACATAAACAACTCTAATTACAATTAAATTCCCAAAGCATTCCTTGGTCTTCAAGAGTTCTTCTTCAAGTTGAATTCTTCTAGTCTTCATTTTCCTAATTAAGTCAAACTTGATTTTTGTAAAAAAGTCAACAGCTTTTCTAGAGGTCCACATGTTACCTTAACACGCACACTAGGTCAAGACAAAACCCTAAACAACCCTAACGCATGCGAAAGTGTGGTGCCAGCAGCATAGCCACATTCACGAGCTCTCAAACCAGTGAGGTCAATAAAGACACTCAATGTGGCGAAGCTCACAAACAGGAAAGTCTACTTTCTAACCAGTGAGGTCGCGATTATGAAGTCTTGTAAGTTTTTAAGTTAAAAGTATGTTTGTTTGCAAAGCATTGAGTATTTACTTAAAGCGAGCAAATGAAATAAAAATATTAACACTTAATAACAAAAACAAGTATTCATTTAATTGAAGCTCTAAATCAAGCTAAAAGTACATTGAAGTTCTAAACGAGCTGAAAGTACATTGAAGTTCTAAACGAACTGATATTACATTGAAGTTCTAAACGAGCTAAAATTATATAAGCAACTACAACTTGTTCGAAGTACATTGAGGAAGGTGCTACATGTAATGAGTAAATGTTTTGAACATCTTTAAATTTGTTAGTAGCACTGGATTTCACTTCCAGAACCATTTTTGAATTATTCTTGACAATGTACCTCCGATCCAAGTTTGTTGAAGTGCTTGAAGAACTAAAACTGGCAGGCATCTGGAGCTGACATCACATTCCTTGTCCGAAGGTGAAGGTCTGCATGCTGGGAGAAGTACACATTCCTCAACCTAATATGAAGGTCTACACGCTTAGAGGACATGGACGTTGAAGCTTTAAAGAATTAGGCCTGGCCAGTTAGAGGATCCTCACCTCCTAGAGTGACTTGGCCGCTAACGATAGTCGCGGGATCTGCAGACTCAGAAATCGCAATATTTTCCTATGCCCCATTTCCTACTCCAAAAGGATCAACAATAGCATCCTGAGCGAACTACTACGCAACCTCTTCTGTTTCTCTCACAACATGCATGGCCCGGAAACTCTCCATTCACTCTTCAATAGATGGGCCAAAGAAGCTGAGGTCGAGGTCGAGGTACCAAAGCCAGAGGTTGTAAAGGGGGTCGTAGTGAGCCTCATCTTGTATTTCCTCTTTTTGCTCCTTTAGGCTCTTATCCTTCTAAGCGAGCTCATCATTCTTCCTAGCAAGGTCGCCTGTTTACCGCTCGGGCAGATCATAGTAGTGTTGGAGTTCAGCCTTAGCCCTCTCAATTGTGTCCTTCAGCACACAGATTTGATCATTGAACTTAGCTACGGATATATTCATCTCCAGCTTCATCTCCTTACGGAGAGCATGGCATCTATTGGCCTTCTTAGCCAGCTCCTTCTTGAGCTTTATTCTAGCAAGGACCTCCATTCTTGTAGGCTTGGGCCTCCCTCCTTACGACCTCGAGCTCCTCGCAAAGCCTTATCTTCTCTACCTCGCTCCTCTTAGTCTCGAGCAAGTCCTTATGCGTAAGACAGGCAGACTAAAACAAAACAAAAAAAATATAAGAGTTCGTTATGATGAGAAATAAAAACTCACTAAGAAATCACATTTCAACGAGTTGACACTTACCATAAAGGAGTAGCGAAGAATAAAGTGGCGAAGCTCCACCCTCTGATCTTGCTCTATATGTCGGCTCAGGCCCTTTGTGAGGAAGTCCTTGAAAAAGTTCGAAGCCTGACCAAGGAACTCTATCACAACAGGACCAAGGGTTCAATTTGAAGGTGAAGGGGCGACCTAGAGGGCGTCAAGCTGGATCACCTCAATGGGCTGGACAGACGGCCCCCCCTCCAATGGGCTGCTCCACTATGGTCAGTTGCATCTCGGGGGCGACGTCCTTCCCCTTGTCTTTGCTAGGAGCTGGGGGAGGTGAGGGAAGTGATGAATGAGGTCCCTTAGGGAGTGGGGCTAGCTGTCTTGGCTAGACTCTCCCACCTTTGATTTCTTCACCAAAGGTGAGGGGACGGCGAAAGGAGAGGTATTAGTTACTTTCTTGCCCATAGGGCGCTTCACCAATTGCATCCTTCTCATTTTCTCCTACTGATAGGTTGGCTACTGTTGTGGCTGATGCTATTGTTGCTGCTTCTTCTTCTACTGTTGCTGGAGTTATTGTTATTGTTGTTGTTATTGACGACATGGTCGCTTGCAAGCTGGTTCTTTGACACTCTGCTCGTCAGACTTAGTTTCTCTGTCCTCCGAGCTCGGGGTATGTGGATTTGCGACCTCCTAAATGTCCTTCTCAACGTTGAGCTGCTGCACTTCTTTACGATCAGGTGCGAGCTTGAAATTCACCAAGAGCTCTTCAGTGATCCGCTTATGCTCGGCAAGACCCTTTGAATCCTTTGAGATCAAAGCCTGAAGTGCATCGTGAACCTCTCTCTCCTCCTCGAAGATCTGGGGACTCTTACATGTACCACCTGTAAATTAAAAAGGAAAAGTCAGAAGAAAGCGAGCAGATAAATATGCGAACTAACCCTACTAGCACCCTATAAGCTCAACTTACGAGGCGTCAGCACGAAGCTCTTGTTCTTAATGAGCTCAATCTCATAACCCTTAATGAAGAAGTATGAGGTTTTGTAGTTCCCCACATTCGACTTGGTGTCTGAGAATAGCTCCTTATATTAGTTAGCTCGCACGGGGAGATAGTGTATCCCATCGTGCGGGGTCCCCTCAGGTGAACCCTTTGGAAGGGGGTTCTTCTTCAAGGAGAAGCAGAACCTGATAATATTATCACTTGGAGGAGGGTGTAACATCCCAAATTTCGAGTAATTAATTTTGAGTATGTGGATGTTATAATTTATGATATGAGGGGTGCAAAACGTAATTAAATGTATGTTTATTTTTATGATTTTCAGGTGGACCAAATTGAACGGTCGAAAACGATGCATGAAGAGAGAGTGAAAAATTGAGACAGTGAGTATCGCAACCTGACCATCGGGACCACAGATCGCGATGAGCTGCTCGCGATGAAGAATGGTGATTCTTGGCAGTGAGCACCGCGACCACAGATAGCGATGACTGGCTCGCAATGAAAAAGTGAAAATCTTGGCAGTGAGCATCGTGACCACCAGCGCGACCAGGGTACCGCGATGGGTGATCACGATGAAGGCGGTGGAGTTGCTCCAGAGAGCAACGCGACCAGGTTACCGCGACCACAGGTCGCGACGACCAAAATTTTATAAAAAAAAATAATAAGAGACATGAAGTCTCTAGAAAATAGAAGAAAAGAAAAACAGAGAGAAAAAAGACCGAGAGAGGGACCAAGAAAGAAAAAGAAAAGAAGAAGAAGAAGAAGAGAAGAAGAAGAAGAGAAGAAGAAGAAGAGAGAGAAGAAGAAGAAGAAGAAGAAGAATAAGAGAAAAGAAAGAAGAAGAAAAGAAAAGAGAAAAAGGAAAGAGAAAGGGAAAAGAAAATCCAGAAGAAAAACTGTGCGGAAAATGAAATCCAGGTTGGTGTACACTTCTTTTCGAAAACCTTTGTGTTTTTTATTTGAATCTGAGTTTTGAATCTAAGTTTATTTGAATATATATATATATATATATATATTGTTTACCGTTTATTAAATTGACTGTTTTGTTTCACTCGTAATTCGATTTTCGATTTATAATGATTATATTAAAGGAAAGTGTTTGAGAATATTGTTTGAATTAGGATTATTGTTTGGAAATTATATTATTGAATTTAATTAAGATTTGAGAGTTACAACTGTTGATTTCGAAAGAAACGGAAAGTTTTGCTATGAAATGTATGGATTATATATTACTAATATTGTTTGAAACGGTGGATTCTTGATTTTTAATTTAAGTTGTGAAACTGTTGCTTAAATGGAAAAAGAATATAACGAGTTGATGACTGTTATAACTCACGGGGCAAACCTGGTATAATCTAGTTTAGGCGAATCCCGGAGATAGATATTGTACTGATGATATTGATGACTGTTGCATCTCGCGGGGCAAACCTGGCAAGTCCAGTTTAGGCAAATCCCGGAGATAGCCATTTCACTGTATCTATGACTGTTGCATCTCGCGGGGCAAACCTGGCATAGTCCAGTTTAGGCGAATCCCGGAGATAGCCATTGTACTGATAGTGATGATTGCTGCATCTCGCGGGGCAAACCTGGCTGAGTCCAGTTTAGGCGAATCCAGGAGACAACTAGTGCACTGTATCCCTGACTGTTATATCTCGCGGGGCAAACCTGGTATAATCCAGTTTAGGCGAATCCCAGAGATAGATATTGTACTGACATCCCTGACAGTTACATCTCGCGGGACAAACCTGGTATAATCCAGTTTAGGCTAATCCCGGAGGTGAACGTCACACTGATGTACAGATATTGAAATGTATGCTGAGTGTACGGCCAGAATAAAGAATGAAAGTGAATAAATTGTTTGTATACATAAAATGTTACAGAATAAATAAAATGATTATAAAAGAACTGAAAACTAAATGTTGTACGTTTTACTGATTAAATTTGGATGCTTGTATTAAAATGTTTGTATATGATTTCTTTTAGTGAGAAAGGTAAAGATTGAAATATTTTTATACAAACATATTGGAAATATTTTTATTATGAAATGATTATTCATTTTGATACTTGAGTTAAGTGTACACCCACTAGGCATTATTACTTAGCGCGTTGATTTTATCACGCGCAGGTATCAGAGACACAGGTGGAAATAAAGGATAGAGAAGAAGTAACAGTAGATTGAAGGTCCAGAGTCACAGTTTCTTTTGAGTAGTTATAATTGATTTTTAATGGTATATTGTATTTAGTGAAGCATGTATATACAGAAATCTGTAATTCGACATGTATATATATATATATATATATATGTATTGTAATATGTGTTTTATGATTTATATTCTTTGCAAATGTTTGTAAATACTAATTATATATGTTTTGTTTGAAAAGGATTGGAAGTCGCACTAAACGGCAGAGTGCGCAACGATTTGAAAACTTAGTTATAGAAGTGTTGGATTTATATTGTATTATATTTATTTTATTGAAAACAGGTTTTTGGGAAATCAGAAAAATAGAGGAAACTCTGCCGAAATTTTTAAAAAATAATGATTTGATGGGCTCACTAGAAACATATTTTAAATTATAAATTGATACGATTTTCAATGATTTGAAATTTATAAAGTGAATTAAGTAAAGTTTTGAAAATCCGGTAACGCTCCCTGGGTCGATCCAGTCGGGTCGGGTCAGGGGGGTGTTACAAAGGGACCCTGTGCCTCCGAAATGTGAGGTAGAGGAAGATCAGCTGAGAGTAGAAGTTGGAGGAAAGCTGCATTGGAGCGAGCTTTAGAAGATTCAAGACGTCTATGAGGAAGCCTAGAAAGGGGAATCTCAGTCTAGCCTGCAGATATTCCTGGCTTATCGCTATGTAGCCCACGGGAGGGTAAGCGGGCCTGTACGTTATGGCGGGGATGAGCACCCTATGTCCCTTAGGGAGGTTGAAGGACCTCACGAAGCACTTCAGGTCGCCCCTACTAATTTTTAAGAGGGCTGATATAAAGGCCTTGGCCCTGTGTTGCGACCTCCTGTAAAGCTCGCTCTATGGAGGATAACCGCTACCTTTACACCGTCCACATTTTCCACGTGCCCCTCTTGGTCGCCAGCGACCCGCGCCACCATGATTGTTCCTCTGATCTCCCCCTAAGGCGGCCTAACCTCCATACGAACAGAGGTTGAAGCCTCCGTGACTTCACCCTGAGGCGGCCTAGCCTCCATACGACCAGAGGTTGAAGCATCCGCGACTTCTACCCCAGGCGACCTGATGACCCTTCGGCTGGAGGTTGAACCTTGTGTAGCGGAGGTTGAACCTTGTGTAGCTCGAAATCACTCATAGTTCTTTATGACATCGTCAAGAGCCAGAGGAGCATCCCTCTCTAGGTTTGGGGAGTCATTCTCACCGACCCGGTGCTCACAGCGCTTCTGACTACTCGAGCTAGACAGCTTTACCAAAAACCTAAAGTTAGAAAGTTAACAAGAAAAACCTAATGCTTACAGCGACCTAAAGCTCGAACCAGAAGCGCCACCAGGTAGTGATTGTTTTTCTTGGCTCAATAAAAACAAGAGCATGACTCAGAACACTCCAGGCTTCCAAAGGAATTCAGGCACACAGGAAAATGCCAAGAAAAAAGAACCAAAAGACAGAAACCCACAAAAAGAAAAAGAAGAAAATGAGTAGAAAAACTCATCATAATATCAACGCACGAAGTTCACATTGAGCGAAATTGATGGCTGGACACTGGAAAATGCTTCTCACGCCGAGAATGGAGCTTTTGAATGCTTCTGGTGACTGGGAATCACAAACGGAGTTCTTGAACTGTTCTCGAAGGAGAGAGAGAGAGAGAGAGAGAGAGAGAGAGAGAGTTTTGCAAAAACTTTATTTTTTTCAAAAGTCTGAAGAATGTGAGAGAAATGGTGGAAATGATGTTATTTATACCCTTAACCCCCGGCCGTTAAATCCAAATAATGATGAGCTGATGGAGATCAACGACTAGGATTCACCCTTGGGACTTAGCAGGGTACTCAAAGGACGTCTGATGGTGTACGCGCATTAATTGCACTGAAAACATGGCAGTTAACCCCACTGACTAGAAGAATAATCGCCACAGTGACCTGGCATAAGCGTCTTGGAGAGGCGACCCATGGCCTTCCAAAAAACGAACTGGAAACCCTTATCAAGCTCCCGACTCGCTAAAATCCACAGAGGCTCATTATAGCTTAGACCATGAGACCATCGAACTAGAAGCTGGAGGGCTAATGTTATGTGCTCAATTTCATTAGGCTCAATAGGCCCAGGAAAGTCAATAAAGCCCACTGAGCCTAGAAAGTTTGGGAAATGCAACAAGGCCCAACGGGCTAGAAAGCTGATAAAGCCCATGCAACCGATAAGTCCGTCCCAACAACGAGAAGTAAGGAAAATTGTAACATCTCAAATTTCGAGTAATTAATTTTGAATATGTGGATAAAATATGTATGAGCTGAAGGGTGTAAAACGTAATTAAATGTATGTTTATTTTTATGGTTTCCAGGTGGACCAAATTGAACGGTTGAAAATGATGCACGAAGAGAAGAGTGAAAAACTGAGACAGTGAGTACCGCGACCCCTCACCGCGACCACAGGTCGCAATGAGCTGCTCGCGACGAAAAATGGCATTTTCGGGCAGTGAGTAACGCGACCTGGTCACTGCGACCACAGATCGCGATGACTGGCTCGCGATGAAAAAGTGAAAATCCTGGCAGTGAGCATGGCGACCACCAGCGCGACCAGGGTACCGCGATGGGTGATCGCGATGAAGGCGGTGGAATTGCTCCAAAGAGCAACGCGACCTGGTAGCGCGACCACAGGTCGCGACGACGGTTACGATGACCGAAATTTTATAAAAAAAAATAAAAGACGTGAAGTCTCCAGAAAACAAAAAAAGAAGAAAAATAGAGAGAAAGAGAGACCGAGAAAGAAAAGAAGAGAGAGAAGAAGAAGAAGAGAAGAAGAAGAAGAGAGAGAAGAAGAAGAAGAAGAGGAGGAAGAGAAAAAGAAAAGAGAAAGAAGAAGAAAGGAAGAAGAAAGAAAGGAGAAAGAAAAGGAAAAAGAAAGAGAAAAAGAGAAAGAGAAAGGAAAAAGGCGTAAAAAGGGAATCCAGGTTGGTGTACACTACTATTTTGAGTTTAGTTTTCAGATTCCAATGGATTTGATTGAATTTAAATTTCAGAAATTCGATTATATTAATTTTAATGATTTTGACTTATGACATATAGTATTATTATTATGTTTTGTTTTCTGTTATTGAGATGTTTTTTAATATCTTGTTTTACAAATGTTGATAAGTATTGATTTTGGAATAATTGAGACGATTTCTGTTTGATAAAATATATGCAATTATGATTTTGGATTCGTTGAAATTGATAATTGATGGAAATTGATTTGTATTGAGTTGAAAATGATTTTGGTAACAATAATTGTGAATTACGGTATTATATATGTGTTTATATGATTTTAATTTTCAGAACATTCTAATAGAATCGCATTTCGTTTATAAAGTAAGTTTTTGAATTAATCATTGTATGAACAATGTTTTGAAAATGATTCTGAATTAGTTGAAATGAAAAGAAAATAAATTGAATATATGATATGATGAAAACGGCCCTAGGATACTTAGACATAGGAAATGGATATAGGAGGTTGGTATACCAGCTGGGTTACTATTGTCATACTGCACCGTTATTACTTGTGACTGTTGTAGCGGGGCAATCCCGGACGTCACATTGATACCAGTGATTGTTGTTGCGGGGCAATCTCGGACAATCACACCGATACTAGTGACTGTTGTTGCGGGGCAACCCCGGACGTCACACTGATATTACAGAGATTAGACCCGTATTCCAGTCCAGAAAGTATGTTGAGTATTCTAGAGGGCCAGAATTGAGAATGACTTGCAAAGAAATGATTATAAAGGAATTGAGGATTTGGTTTTATATGGATTAATAATTGTATTGAGTGGTTTATATTGAATTGATTTCATCTGTTTTATTTTTATGGTGATATTTTATTATGCAAAATTATTTATGATTTTGACAATTGAGTTTAATGTACATCCACTAGGCATTATTGCTTAGCGCGTTGATTTTATCACGCGCAGGTATCAGAGACACAAGGGAAAACAAAGAATAGAGAAGAAGTAACGGCAGATTGAAGGTCCAGAGTCACAGTTTCTTTTGAGTAGTTACAATTGAATATTATTTGTGTATTATATTTAGTGAAGCATGCATATACAAAAATCTGTAATTCGACATGTATATATATATATATATATATATATATATATATATATATATATATGTATTGTAATATGTGTTTCATGATTTATATTCTTTTCAAATGTTTGTAAATCTTAATTACATATGTTTTATTTGAAACTGTTTGAAAGTTGCACTAAACAGCAGAGTGCACATTGATTTGAAAATTTGAATATAGAAGTGTTGGATTTATATTGTATTATATTTGTTTATTGAAAACAGGTTTTGGAAAATCAGAAAAATAGAGGAAACTCTGCCGAAATTTTTGAAAATAAAGTTTGATGGGCTCACTAGAAACACATTTTTAAATAACAAATTGATATGATTTTCACTGGTTTGAAATATATAAAGTGAATTTAGAAAGTTTTGAAAACCCGGTAGCGCTCCCTAGGTCCATCCAGTCGGGTCGGATCAGGGGGTGTTACAAAAATGACCTGGAGCTCCGTACGAGCTACAACATCCCAGCAACCTAGAAAGCCTTACCACTTCACCTCGCATTAACAATTTGGCTCCAGCTCGCAGTATGTCCAGCTCAAAACGCGTCTTCCAGATAAAGAAGAATCCCATGAATATAGGGATCTGATTTTATCAATTAGCAGAGTTTGAATTTGTATTAAATTCCTAAATTTCAGTGATTGTATCCTTATTAATATATAATTATTAGGGATTTGATTTGATCCCTGATTTCAAGTAATTTGATTCCATATAAATCATGATGACTTCATCTCTTCACACTATAAAGGGAGAGATCATTGCTGGTACAAGGGTTACAAAAATTTTGAGAGAAAAAATACTTAGTGAGAGCTCAATATTAATACTAAGAACAGTAGATGTAAGTATTGTCTTTAGGCCGAACCACTTTAAAAACCTTTTGTCTTGATTTATTTTCATTTGCTTTTTATTATAATTATTGTTTAAAGCGTTGACCGAATTCACACGTCAACAGTGTGTGTATATATATATATATATATAAAATATTTTAACAATGTAGTTTTTTAACCAAATTTTGAGTTTTATAAGTATTCAATTTTAAATTTTATTTTTAATTTTAATAAATGATGTTATTTTTAAATTTTTTAAATTTTTATAATTATTTTTAATTTTTAATGAATTTATAATATTTATTTTTTATTTAATCATTTTTAAGTATTTTTTATAAAAAAAAAAATTAAGTTTTTATAACACATCAATTTTTTATTGGACTATCCAAATAGGTAAAATTGTTAGAATGTAAAAAATTGTAGGGTAAAATTGTCTTGCTAATTTAATAAAAATGGATATGATAGTCAATTTATACTTTATCTAATGTTTGACCTTTAAAATTTTAATTATAGTGACTAAATTGTTATATTTTAGAAAAGGTATGGACCATGTGAGGTAAAAAAATAAAAATAGATCAAAAAGTGGATTAAATTGATAATTATTCGAGAAACTTGGTTGTAGTTTAAGAAAAAGTGCAATTTTATTACAATATGACCAAATGTCAGGATATTCTATTATAATTTGTCCTTAAATTTATTATAAAATAATTAAAATAAAGAAGAACACAATATTATACACATAAAAATAAAAGACAGAAGAATGTATAGCGAAAAAGAGAATAGATTCTTTTATTTTCTATTCCTTACTTAAGAGCTCTTTTTATAGGCTCTCAATTAAATTGTAAAGGAGTGTTTACAAATTGACAGGACAACTATCATAATACTTAGAATAATTATCATAAATTGGAAAATTTTATGGAGATGGTAGGGAAAGGAAGATAGTTGAATAGGTTTCTCCAATTTTTTGACCAATTTAAAAATTAGAAGTACAATCTCAAACGAAAACCAAAAATAGAGAAAGAAAAATAGACACAAGTATCATGAAAAAAAACCTACAAGTAAAAAATTATGGAACCAAATTTCTTTGGCCGCTTTGCCTCAAAAGCCATTAGTTGATAAAATAGATATACCCTTTTTTTTATTCACTCAATAACACGACTCTTAGATTAGATTATCTTATTTTATCTAACCGAGCCTTTTTACTAGTGATCCCGACTCCCTTGCTCACCCAATCTCCAATTTCTTGCATGAAAAAACACCTACAAGGAAAAAATTATGGAACCTCAAAAGCCATTAGTTGATGAAATAGATACACCTTTTTTTTTTATTCATTCAATAACACCACTCTTGGATTATCTTATTTTATCTAACCGAACCTTTTTACTAGTGATCCTGACTGCCTTGCTCACCCAATCCATCTTCAACAAGTTAGCAAGATTTGTTCTTAATCACGAAAGATTAATCTAAGTACTCAATTAACGAATGAATAATCAAGTAGAATGAATAATAGGACACTCTTGATGGATGTCAAGAACAATAAAAAAACCTGCATCCCCCCCACGGATGGTATACATATTGGAGGTTGAAGAGCTTGATCCTGAAGCACCTGTTTGAGCAGCGAATGACACCAGAACACACCCCTAAAACTTTGACAAAAAAATTCTTGGAGAATAAGATTTAGAATCTAAACATGAATCATGAACAATTTAAATTTAATATAGAAGAAGCCATTGCAAGAACGATAAATGATACATTCTCTGCTAAGAAATCTTCCTAAGAGAGCCACTGATTAGGGCATAAATATTATATGCATGTTACTTTAAAACTTATATCAGTATACAATCCGGGTCTACAAGGACCTCGGAACCACGTTAACAATTTACCAATGTGGTTTGGTACCTTGTTAACAAGCAAATAGACCTGTAACATAACAAGAGCGTCTGTCAATGATGGTCAACTAACTGACTATTCTCAACCTACCATGAGCCATGCAATTACAAATTTACAAACAATTTGTATATAAAAGATGGTACATCATGCTGATCCAGCTCCGTCTATAAATAACCATCATCAGACTTGGGCAGACTTGGGCTAGCTCTTAACCACCCATGTCAGACCAATGAAAGTAACTAGTCCCTTGTAGAAGCTAATTTACCATTCCAAAATGTGTATAAAAAGTAATGGGATCCTACAGGTCCAACAAGAAACTTGAAGGTTACATAAACAAATGAAGAGTACCTCTAACATGAAGATAATGATTTTCTATTAACATGCTTATGATGTTAGTTACATGTCTTATACTGCCAAATTTGGATATGGCTCACTTGCAAGGCATGCTGTCGTGCCACCAAGTTAATCTTGAGGGTTACACCAGTCACCAGCAAGCTAGCAGTCCAAGAAAATCAAAATTATCCACTTCACACACAAGAGATACCATGAGATTAGGAACTTGTGCAAGGGCATGCTTTCTTAACACACATGGATGAGTGTAATAACAAGACATTGACACCTTGGATGGCTTCCTGGCAGATTTCGCTAAGCCCACTGTATCATAAAACATTGGCATAAACCAAACTTCCTTACAGTGGGTTTCCTGGTAACATGTGGTGCCAGGACAATGCACGTCTGAGATTTAATTATATGTTGATGGGCGGGGTTTTGGTGGTATGTAAAAAGATGTACCGCAATCAATAGGAGTATGCATAAGAGGATTCCATCTATCAAATACTATCCGCCCCCCTCGGCCAATTCTTCCGTGAAATTTATAAGCTGGAGCTGATGTGCCATTCTTCGTAGACGTATCCGATGGTGGAACGATACGTGCAGCAACCAACTTCTCTGAAACCAGAGGTTTTGTGAACAACAAAACAGGCTCAAGGGGATCCTGCACAAACCCCAAAGAAAGTAGTTGAAATCCAAATAGAAGCAACTGATATTCTGATGAAACCATTTAGCAGTAATTAAGTCAATATTAACTAGTTTGGTAGTGGCAAAATATAGCAAAGGGGGTTTGCAAGTTTGAGGTACATAAAGCAAGATAATTGAACATGTGGACATTCAAATGTACCAATTTATGGAGCCATCCATGTGGCATATGTCGCCGCCGGAACTCTTGCTTGATGCTTGCTGTAGGAACTGTAACCATGTTGGATTCTGCGTACGGCTGACTCTGAACAGCAGAAGGTCGCATACATGGACGGCTATTTGCAAGGTCATCTGAATCCACATATTCATCCTCACTTGAACCGAACTTGCAAGAGATGGGTGGAAACCCAGGAAGTGCCAAGCTATCTTCAAGGGGCTCAATTTCATGCTAAAAAAGGTCATGATAGTCATGCACCATTTGACAAAAGAGATCAAATTGCATTAACACAAGGTTGACCAGAAAAAAAAAAGTAAGATTTTAAAAGAAAACAAATGGAACCAAAAAGTAAAGCGTCACTTAAAATCAATCAGTTGATAAAAATGCAACACAGCCCATATGCAAATACCATATGATTAAAAGTTGGGCCAGAAACAAGGGAAAAAATTAGATAGCATAAAGAGAACGTTTCCACAAAAGTATTGTTTGTACTTAGATAATATAATAATAAAATTATTCCTATGGCATGGGAAGGCTATCTGTGCTCTGCTTCCTGCCTTTTAACCATGAAGAGAACATTTAGCCTTTTCACCATCACTATGTTATGTTAAAATCTTGCCCATTTCTGCTATCGTTAACAGAAAACAGTTATTATGTAAGTTCTCCAAACTCATACAGAAATCGAAAGATATTGACATAATTCCCCAAAACATAATCATACCTTGTATTTCATTTGTATCCTTTGGAGGTTAACTTCACTTTCCATCACATCTCTCTTTTTCTCTTCTCTCTGCATGCATACGCATTCTGAGCCATGAGCACTTTACAAAACTTTCTTCTACTGGATACAATACAAATTCAGTCAAGATATATTTGAAGCTTCAATTAGAAATAACACCTTAATCAAAGCCTCGAGTATAGTCTTCGCTTGTTCAAGGTTACGCCTGACCTGATAATAGTAATTCCAAACGAAACAAGTTTTACTTTGATGGAGATAAAAACAATATGATGGAAGAGAAGAGCAATACAAGCAAATTAGAGATATACTTTTGATGAAAGAAATAGCATACTCTTACAACCACCATTTCCAAGCAAAATTTCTTAACTGTTGCAACAATTTTAGTATCTCTCTCCTGTCAACTCATTTTCTTCGGTTCATAGCATTGTAATGATAATAATTAACAAGCACACTTATGCATGAAAGAAAAAATTCAGAATGCTAGAAAGCAGAAACTTTTGGACTCTACTGTGCTTGAAAGCACAAAACATTCACAAAAAAATGAAAAGGAAAAACGAATTGATTAAAATAATTTCAGAAGGGAAAATAATCTGCAAAATTTTATATGGCAAGTTTTCTGTGTCAACTGTATCCTTATGAATTTTCAGATTTTTATAACAAGTATTTGATTTATTTAAAAAACCAAAGCCAAACAACTGGCATATATAAATAAATCTTTTACGAGTAGATCTTTTTGGGTAGAACTCTTACAAAATAGAACTTTTAACAAAAAGTTTAATGTTAATTGGTTGTCAAATAAACAAATTTTTTTAAAATTGATAGATGGTTTGAGAAATTACAAAAAGGTAAACTTAGGTAATAAAACAGAGTTTTTTAATTAAAAGGAATATCTTGGAATATTGAAATATAATAAGGATATTTGAGAGAATTTAATTCTTTTTAAAAAAAAAAAAAATCAAAAAGAGCTTATTGGAAAAGCCCAAAATTTGAGCTTCTCCGAGTAAACGGAAAAGAGCGCTTTGTTAATATTAAAAAAGCTCTTTTCAAGTTGATGCCAAACAACTTAAAAAAATTCAAAGAAATATCTTGGAATATTGAAATATAATAAGGATATTTGAGAGAATTTAATTCTTTAAAAAAAACTCAAAAAGACCCTCTTGGAAAAACCCAAAATTTGAGCTTCTCCTAGTTAACGGAAAAGAGCTCTTTGTTAATATTAAAAAAACTCTTTTCAAGTTGATGCCAAACAACTAAAAGAAATTCAAAAGAGCTTCTGGCAATAAAAAAACTCTTTCGGCCGGTAGAAAAGGTACGCCAGACGCACTTAGGCAAGCTGGCAATACAGAACATTTTTGAACTGGCTTGATGGCAGTGTAGAAAATTATTACCAAACATTACTTAGCTATTTTTAGTAATATTTGGTGTATTTCTTGTTTTATTTAACCTTAATGTTCTCCTACTATTTTGTTTCCTATACTGTATAGTTGGCATAGGATTTAGTAGCTAGAAATTTTCCTTAGAATGAGACGGGTATCCTAGAAATCAAGTTACCTAATTTGGAGGGATTCTGCCAACCCTATCACAAATATATATTGTAACTTTGTCATTGAACAACATAAGAAGGGAAATTAACTTTTTGCTCAACAATTATTTTAAAAGCATTAGAACCACAAATCCCAGCTCAAGCATCAATAAAGTGTGCTAGACTTATACTAAGTCCATGGTAAGACAAAAGAATTGACAAAAATATTAAGAAGTAGTTGTGATCACCTGGCGAAGCTTTTCAAAAGACTGCACATTATTTTCCCTCCTTTGCATCTAAAAGATTGAAAAAAACAAAAAGACCAGCCAGCATTAGGATAGTAGTTATTACATTTAACTTAATATTTTTAAGGTTTACAAACTGATGAACTAGCCAGAAATTTTACCAAGCTAAATAAGTGGAAAGTTTTCAACCAAAGATTTAAATAATGCAAGCACAAACTCTCAGCCACTTACCCTTCTTGTGTGCAGTCTGTGGGCTTTCTCCCTAGGCCGAAAGACATTGTATGGATTGGTATCATTAACCGGTGGAGGAGGCTGTACAAACAAAATGCAGTCAAGGCTGTCATTGATTCATCCATAATGTGAAACAAAAGCAAATCATCTCATGCAAACTACGGAGATTCATTTATAGAACATCCAAAAACAAGCAAAACCACAAAAGCTTTTAGTCACCTGCCTGACCATATCAATTTTTTTAAAGAATAAGCACAACAATTTTGAAACGTTCTATTCTTTTCTTTCTAAATTAACAAGCCAGCATGAATTGAAGTTAACTATTATTAATATTAAAATACCAATAACAAGATTAGAAAATGCTCTAACTTGCTACATAGATTAGTCGTGTATTTACCCACAAAAGTTTTAATTTTTTAGAGGGCTAGTACCACGCCAATATAGCAGGCAGAAAAACAGGGTATTACATACAGGGGCTCCATTGAGGACAATGTTTACTGTTCAAAGGAATTGAAAAAGTGTGAAAAAAAATGTAATTAAAAAGATCATTCAATAATTTGATGCCATCAAATATGCCATATCTTTAGCATCAATGATTTGGTTTAAATTATAAAAACAGTGATCCAGAAAAGAAGTCCACAAACATGACCAAGCCATCACACTAACCTGCAGACGCCGCAAAATAGGTTTCTGCCATCTTTCCCGCTGGCAAAAAATGGAATGAAAAGAAACACAAGTCATGCTTTTGCATAAAACTACAATACATTATAAATAATTACTTAGTTTTTAAACGGAAACTGAAAATTCATTAAGAAAGAAGAAAGAATGCACAGATAAAGTGAACTAACAGTCCACAAAAAAACCTATCAAAGGCTAAAACAGGACAGCTACTGAGGAGAATCACTGTTAGTTTAGTCTTGATGCTCATGCACCTGACTGTCATGATACCAAGCATAAGGAATCGATAGAAATTCCTATTTAAACCAAACTTTGGAAAGTAGGAATTCAAGCCTCTCACTATCCAAAGTCTAATGATACATCCCTTCCAAAAGATGAATGCTACGTACCACAAGAATCCAAAAACCATCACTATGTAATATTCAAGCGTACCTTTTCTTTCCAATAATTATAAACAGATTGGAAAACTGCATATCTGATGGTCTGAGCTTGTAGGGCCTATCATCGGAAATGAAAGCAAGGGTTTTAGCATTATTACAACCTCTTGTATATGATAAAATAAATCAACAAAATGTATTCAATGAGATCAAATATTGAATAAATTACAAAACAAGAATTAGTAATGTTGAATTAAGCTAACACATCATCAACTATCATAAGGTTAAAGTATAATTTTACTAAGGATAAATGGTTAGCATGTGATTTCTAAGGACTGAATCTCTAAACATACAAATCCCATTATTTCGTTAACTCATAGAGGCCATCATCCTACGGACTGAATCTCTAAACATACAAATCCCATTATTTCGTTAACTCATAGAGGCCATCATCCTACTTGCATAGATCCCTAAGATGCCAAAACATCGGTAATATGTAGAATGTGGCATTAGGTTATGAGATAACATGTGATATGTCAATTACAAAGTATGACATAGTTGAAGTTCATAATGAATATCTAGCTCACTAAAAGTTCCACTGCACAGGTCCTTCAATCTGTATTGAACTACTTCACGCCATTTGACACAGAGAATATGACAAAGGGAAAAGCTGTCAAAACCTAATGTAAAGAAGTTAAAACAGAAAACTTCAATATAAGAAAGAAGAAAAAAGCAGGGTCAAAACGCCTAACATAGATGCTCACGTTCAAATAATGCACTCACTGTTTAATAAATCATTACATAAGGAAACCATGGAAAACATGACTTTTACGAATAACCAGCTAATTTAAGAGGGTGGGTGATCTCTAGAGAATGTGTTCCCTCCAAAGCATATCTATAATAGGTGAATAGTTTTTACTCTATTTTCCCTACATTGCAGCCAATTTTCTGGACCTTTCCATATTCTTTTCAAAACCAGGTAAAATGTTAATTTTGAAGTCCCAATATGCTAAGAGGGCTACATTACATTGAGCGTTTCTTCCCTCAATGAAATTTCAGTCTCTTTAATAGAGAGTAAGAGCAACTTATGCAGATAATAAACTAGAAATTAGCTAGTAACGTTCATTTCATTTACTCTTCACAGCAACATCTAAGCATGGATAATCAATTTACTAATAAATATGCATATAATATTTCACGCTGAATAAAATATAGCTAGTTAGTGCAGATAGTGATAGTAAGAACTAGCATTGAAACTGGCTAGCATCCATACAATAAAAACAAAGTTTTACCTCAATTGCAACATCTAGTTGCAGAAGTACAGGAATGGGTGAACCAAGAGTAGGTGTTATAAGTCCGGCTCTTTCTCGAGCTTTATGATCCAACACCTCCAACTTGAAAATAAGAGTCTCAAATCTGCATTTCATATGTAAAACACCAAATGATTTATGAACCAGACCAGAGAGGAAAGAAAGAGTTTGTCAAAATCAATTTTAATAAATCAAAAGTAGAGCATAAATGAAAATTGCTTTCATTTCTCGATAAAAGTAAAAACTGATAATGCTAAAGGATTCACATAATGAATTTTTGACATGGGGTAGACATAAAAAATCACTTTTCAGGTGCAAGAAGTTTTCGGTCTTTAATAAAATCGTGAAGCCAATCCTCATCCTCGTTGTCCAAGTCGTACTCAACAAAATCCCCAAGCTCAGCCCTAGCTGCCAAAGCCGAATATACACATAAAACTCAGAAAGAAAAAAAAAAGTGATCCATTTAAATATTCTTAATAGATAATTGAACATCAATAGACCTCCTCTCGCGCGCAAATACGAATTGGGCTGAGAGAACGTTCGAGAATAGTCTCTCTCATAAGTATCAACTACCACAAACTGAGGAGTGGGAATTTCAGCAGCTGATTTCTTGCTGGGTGTTTGATGCACCTGATAGACATATTAATAGTGAAAAACCAAAATATCAAGGTTTTAGGAATTGCTTCATAAATTTTGGCAGGTACCTCTTGTACGTCCGTATCTATGGAAGAAGAATTGAGGCGGAGGAGGTGCGAGTTGCGAGTGGTGGTGGTAGAAGAAGTATTATTAGTAGCACTTGCACCAGTAGTAGTAGGAGGGGTCTCATTATTGTCATCTTCAAAGTCTTTGACGGATTTAACTATTGGCAGTTTCTTGTGTATGTCTAGTGGCCGTGGCCGAATTGATAGCCTACTCATCCTTTCAATAATCTACTCTCATCCAATCATAATTCTGAAGGCAAAAGCCCGCATTAGAACAATAATAGCAATGAAATCATTCATTAATTGCAAAAAGAAAGAAATGTTAACACCTCCAAATCAATTATTCCTAATTCCAGAATCCAAACCCTAATGAAGCAGTTTAAAAATTGTATAAGTCAACATATTTAAATTGTACTGCATAGTAAGTCAAATTATTCTTATTAAACCCTAATCATAAGCCAATTGACATCAACATATATTCAATATATCGAGAGAATACCATTTCATGTTCTTACTCTATTGAATTTCTTCCAGGCAATGCATAAAACAGAAAACTATTATGATTATGATTTGCCGGATTCTAACCTGATAGAGTATGAGAGCAATGGTAGATGTTCTTCTACAATAAAACGATGAAGGCGAGAAAAAGTATAATTGAATCCAAGTTAATAGCTCTGGAGTTTGATAGAAAAGTTCCTGTGAAAGAAGGGTTTTCTTTTACTCTACCCGGACAACCCAAAAGAAATGTCCTACTCGGTTTTAATAAAGACCATCACATGCATTACCAAAAATCCGACAGTTAAAAATCAATTATAACCGATTTCGTTTTTTGAAGTCAGTTCATACCCAATTTCTTTGCAAGATTGCACAACGCCCCTACCTCTCCAATCCATTGCGTCTCCCTTTCAAGAAGTAAAGTCCTTTTGGTATTGCTTAGGAATGGGCGTCGGTTGGTTCGGTTTTATATGAACCAATAAAAGCCAACAGTTGATCGGTTTTTTAAAAACTAAACCGAACCAACCGAAACTGAATTGGACCGGTTCAGTTCCGTTTGACCGGTTTGTGGGCTTATTGGCCATAGTAAAGGGCTTGAATTTTTACACTATTTTAAATCATATTTCGACATTTATTTTATATATACAATAGTTAAAATTCAATCTATTTGCATAAAAAACCTTATCATCTGCCACATGTACTTCATAATCATACCTTTATTTATAATTAATTAATTATGCTACAAATACCTTTTAAAACAAGCGGATTGGATCAGACTTGTATTTAAATACCACTGGATCCAAGATTCAATTTGGTATGGATCGATTCTTATCAAAATTCGACCGAATCATTTAGAAAATAAATTGAAGTACATGTTTTCTGTCATGAAATCTCATTCTCCGTATTTACTCACACATACAGAAAAGAAATTATTGGAAAGAAAAAAGAAAAAAAGAACAAGATGATATAACACAATAGGTAATGAATGGCATAAACACGTGATTGCATTGCTTCTTTTATACAAACAAAATGGAACCTTAATAAAACCCAAAACTAACAAATCAACTTCTCCAGCAGCACAAAGTATATTTGATACCCACATCAATTCAGAGAAACCCAAATTAACTCCAAAACCTACCAAATTTTTAAAAATTTAATGAAATAAATCAACAATTACCGATGGCTGCTGCTTGTTTGAATTTCAAAATGGTGAGAACGCATCTGATTGCGAGGTGGAGGGCACGTGCGGCGGCTAATCGTGCGGGTGAGGAGTGAGAACGACGAGCGGGGACGAGCAGCGACGACGAGGGGGACGAGGGGATGAGCGGCGACGACGAGAGGACGAGCGGCGATGGGAGTGGTGGCTGTATGATGGAGCGGGTGGCTGTGTGGGAGGGAAAAGTGATGAAAAATTAAGGGAGGTTGAAGGAAAGTGAGGAGGAAAAAAATTAGGTTTTTTAATATTTCTTTTATTTCTATCCCTACTTTGTGGGTTTTTAAAAATTTGAACCCAACCGAATTTGATTGGCAATTTTGAATCGGTTCAAAATTGATTGGTTTATCAGTTCGGTTCAATTTCATTTCTTTAATTTTTTTTTTTCTTTTCTTCCCATCCTTAGTATTATTTTCTTTTTTATTTAATTCATGAGGTGGTTCTCATACACATTGGGACGAGACTAATCTTTATTTGATCCAGTAGATTAATAAAGGTATGACCATAAATATACTCCATCAATATGGAGATTATATTTATTGGGAGTCGAACTTGAACATTACCGAAACGATCTGTTCCCTATCTGGTGTGTGATGACCAATAACACTATATTTGATAGTTTCTTAATATTATTTTTAATAAAAAAGATGTTTGGTAAAATTTAAGAATTGATAATTTTTTATTTTTTCAATATTAATATTTAAAAACATCAAATTTTTATATAGTAATTATTAATTTATTTTCTAACTTATTTAATAATATTATTTTTTTAGTCTATTTTTACTTTTTTTTTTATAATTCATGTGTTACTTAACTTTTCAAAATATATTATTTATTTTCTATAATCAAAATTTTAATAATTAAAGCTGATATAAAATAACTTGTTGTTCTAGTAAAGAATCAAACTGAAATACTCTGTCTTTTCTTATTAAATCTTGAAAGGGTTTTCTTAGACTTGCTAAGTTGGCTATAAAATCTGATGCATAATTTAATATTCCTAAAAAACTTTGAACTTGTTTTTTATCTGTTAACCTATCTGGAAAACTTGTAATTTTTTCTAGTATATGCTTTTGTAATTGTATTCCTTTGTTATCTATATGCATTTCTAAAAATTCAATCTGATGTTGACATATCTTAGATTTTTTCTCAGATAAAGCTAATCCATTCTGTAAACAAAGATTAATAAATATATCTAAATGTTTTAAATGATCAGACATATTATCATATAGCACGAGGATATCATCAACATAAACAAATATAAAATCATGAGGTTTAAAAATATTATCCATTTTTCTTTGAAATATCTGAGGAGCATTTTTTAATCCAAATGGTAAAACTAACCATTCATATTGACCTTGTGGGGTCGAAAATGCTGTATATGCTATACTTTCTGGATGCATCTTGATTTGCCAAAATCCACTTTTACAATCAAATTTAGAAAATATCTGTTTATTTCTGGTTTCATTTATTAAGCTTTCTTTATGTGGTAGAAAATATCCATCAAATACTGTATTATTATTTAATCTTTTATAATTTATCACCATTCTAGCTTTACCTCTAACTATCTCAGCATGTTTTCTAACAATAAATGCTGGTGAGCTATGTAGCACCCCCCGACCCGACCCGGCCGGACCGACCCGGGAAGCGCTACCCGTACTTTCAAAATCTTTTCAAAACTTCATTTATCATTTTAAAATCAGTGTGAGCCCATAAATCAGTTTAGAAATCCTTTTCAAGTGAGCCCATAACACTAATTAAACTTTTTACAAAAATATCCGGCAGAGTACCGTTTGTTTTTCGGACTTTCCAAAAACCTGTTTTCCACAAATCAATTCAATTCCAATTTCAATAACACTTCAATATCAATTTCAAACAATTGCGCACTCTGCCGTTTAGTGCGACTTATCAATCACAATTTATAAAATAAAACAAACAGACCTTAATATTTACAAACAGTTTTAATAATATAAGAGACATAATCATACACTAATTAATTACAAAATATTTTACAAAACGTATTTACAAATTTCCTGTATATGCATGCTTTCAAAATATATATACACATAACATAAATATAGCTACCCAACTGTACAATCCCTGTGACTCGGTCTGCAACTTGCTCTTCCTTCAGTCTCTAGCCTCCTCTGGATTCCTGGTACCTACGCGTTAGAAATAAACTAACGCGCTAAGCATAAAGCTTAGTGGGTGTACTAAAAATTCAATTAAATAAATCACAATATAAATATTTCAAAACAATTCCATTTCTATTGCATTTCAAAACAATTAAATTTCGAAAATCAAAACATTAAACAATTCCAATTACTTTAATTTCAATAATGAAGTCAATAATGTTCGTTTCACTTTTGAATTTCAATCAATTCTGGCCCACTAGACTACTAAACATTCTAGGACTGGAATATGGGTCAATGTGACGTCCGGGGTTGCCCCGCAACAACAGTCACTGATATCACGTGATTGTCCGAGATTGCCCCGCAACAACAATCACTAATATCATCGCGAGTGTCCGAGATTGCCCCGCAACAACAATCGCTAGTATCATTGTGATCGTCCGAGATTGCCCCGCAACAACGATCACTAAAATCGGTGTGATTGTCCGAGATTGCCCCGCAACAACAATCACACAATAATAACGGCGCAGTACTGCTCAGTAAAACCCAGCTGGTATACCAACCTCCTATATCCATATCTATGTCTAGGTATCCTAGGGCCGTCACAATAAACAATTTGTCACAATCAGTACTCAATGAACATATATTTTGCACAATAGTTTTTCATGAATATCAACAATAAGCAGACAAAAGTATAAATCATGTATTTTTAACAAAATCGAAATGTTCGAAAATACATTCGAAATATGATCTATCATAAAAGCGGTTCGAAATTAACCATAAATCTACCAATCATCAATTTTTACATATAAAATAAACATTTTTCATACGAATAATCGAAAACGAAGAATCGAAAACGTAAACGAAAACAAAACAAAACGAAATCGAAAACGAAAACACAAACGAAAACGGAAATGAAAACGATAACTAAATACTTTTCATAACGATTGCGAAAACAAACGTACACCTACTTGGAATCCGTGTTTCCGTTCGACAAATCGCGGTTCCACGATTTCTTTCCCTTTTCCTTTCCTCCTACACTTCCTTTTCTCTTCTCTCTCTTTCTTCTTCTTCTTCTTTCTTTTCTTCCCTTTTCTTTCTCTTCTCCTTCTCTTCTTCCTCTTCTTTTCTTTTCTTTTTCTCTCTCTCGGTCTGTCTCTTTCTTTCTGTTTTTCTGTGGCTTCCGCGAGAAGCCAAAAATTTTTTTATATTTTTGTCGCTACCGCGACCGCCGTCGCGACCTGTGGTCGCGGCACCAGGTCGCGATGCTCACTGGAGTGCGCGCACCGCCTTCCTCACGAGCGCGCCTTGGTCGCGCGAGTGGTCTCGCTGCTCTCTGCCCGTTTTTGACAATTTCATCGCGAGCAGTCCATCGCGACCTGTGGTCGCGGTGGCTGGTCGCGATGCTCACTGCCAGGTTTTTACCATTTTCATCGCGAGCGAGCTGTCGCGACCTGTGGTCGCGGTGACCAGGTCGCGATACTCACTGGTCTAGTTTTCAATTTTTCATTTTTCACTATTCAATCCGGTCCACTGGAAATCATAAAATAAACATACATTTAATTACGTTTACACCCCCTCAAATAGTAAAAATTTATTTTTCACATATTTCACATATATCAAAAATTCATTACCCAAAATCCGGGATGTTACAAGCTATGTGCTGATAAGCTTGGTCTAATAAATTTTAATTTTAATAATTCATTGATTTGTTGATTAAATTCTTTTTTATCTTCTGGATTATATCTCATTGGTTTTTCTCTAATTACTTTATGTTTATCTATCATTTCTAATTTTGCCATAATTTGGTTTTTATTCCAAAATTCTAAAGGATTTTCAGTAAAACATTGTTTTAATCTATTTTTTATTCCTTCTATATCCATATCTAATGTTTTTAATTGTAATTGAAATTTTATTAAAGGATTTCCTTTAGAAAAAATTGGTTTTTCTTTATATCCAATATCACCACGCTGGGCTGTGCGGGTAATAAAATTAATAGGAAAAGATTTAGCATAAGCAGTTTTCAGTCTTTTAACAGTTATTAAATGATGACATGGGGTTTTAAAAAGTAATAATATAGTAATTATTATTACTATATTAATAATATAGTAATAATATAGTAATTATGATGACATGGGTTTTTATATAGTAATTATTAATTTATTTTCTAACTTATTTAATAATATTAATTTTTTAGTCTATTTTTACTTTTTTTTTTATAATTCATGTGTTACTTAACTTTTCAAAATATATTATTTATTTTCTATAATCAAAATTTTAATAATTAAAGCTGATATAAAATATAAATTGATCATTTTTATCTTATTTATTAAATTATTAATTATAATGATACTTTTTTTTTAGGAAATTAGAATGATATTTTTATCCTCTAACTTTTTACATTTTAACAATTTTATATATTTAAATAATATAATAAAAAAAATTAATATGTATTATAAAAATTTATTTTAAAAATAAAAGAATTAAATAATAAAATAAATATGATAAAATTTATTAAAAATTAAAAATAAATTTTAAAAAATAAATGTAACATTATTTATTAAAAATAAACATTATATATAATAATAAAACTGTAATATATATATTTATTATTATTATTATATTATAAAAGTAAAATATAATAATAAAAAAATAATTATTAATTTTGTCCCTAACTTTTATAGAATTATTAATTTTTTATACAATTTCACTTATTATATTTGAGCTCTAACTTTCTGAAATATATCAATTTGGTCCTTTCATAAGTAAATCGTTAGTAAAACTTAACGGTTCCAACGTATTTTTGTCTTTAAACTTATCAATGGATCAACAATAAGTTTTTTTGATGAAATGATATATCTAACCGTAGATAAAAATTTAAATAAATTAAATTAAAATTTTTAAAATTTTTAAAAAAATTTAGTTGGATCTCCACCGTCCATCAAGATTGATGGACGATGAATATTATATTGAAATTTTTTTAAAAAAAATTGAAAGTTAAAAATCAATTTTTTTTTATTGGATCTCCACCAAGAACAACAATAAAAAAAATTGAGAAACAAGCATCTCCACCAATAACAGTTTCAAATTTTTTTTTCTTTGAATAATAAAAAAAAATTTAAAAAAGTATTTGATTTTCAATTTTTATTTTTTATTTTTTTAAAATTCCAATATAATCTAGAAAATTAGTCAAAGGGACCAGAATGATATATTTCTAGAAAGTTAGGGTCCAAGGATACCAATAAAAAAAATTGTGTTAAAAAATTGATGATTTTCCAAAAGTTAGGGACCAATTGATAATTGCTCTAATACAATTACAATATATGTATATATATTATATGTATTAAATTATTAATTTTGAGTTTTATAAGTATTCAATCTTGAATTTTATTTTATTTTTAATAAATAATATTACTTTTAAGATTTTTTTAAACTTTTATAATTATATTTTGCATGAGGTTTAACCATCAAAATCTTCGTCATATAAACTAAATTGATATATTTTAAAAAATATTAGAGACCACATAAGCTAAAAATATAAAAATAGGTTAAAAAAATAATATTTTTAAATATATTAGAAATTAAATTAATAATTATCCAATTTATATATTTTTCTAATTACTTTATTATATTTTACTTGAAATATTTATATGAATTATTAATTTCGATCTAATACCAAATAGAAATTAAAATATTTTATTTTTATATCTACTGTAAATATTAATAATAAAATTTACTAAAACACAATAGCATATATTGCTTTAGAATTTTGTAATATTTATAATAGTTGAATTAATCAACTAGATCGCTAGTTGTATCTTTATAACACATTATTTCTTCAGTTAACACTGATTATTCAAAAAGTTATAGTAATACCAAACTAACCCTAAAAATTGGTAAAATGAATAAATTTCAGTCAATAACTGTACATGTACAATACAAATTGAATACATATTCGGATCGCATCATCCAAAATTTCTATTGAGGGGGTGTATTCAATTTAGATTTTTAAAAACTTTTAAAGACTTTTATGGAATTAAAAAGTTTGGATGTATTCAATAAAGACTTTTAAATAGTTCATAAGTCATGACATATTCAATATAGACTTTTATATGTTTTAAAAAAGTATATAAAAATTATGGTCTATTCAATCTAGACTTTTAACGAGTTTGCAAAAGTCATGAGGTAGACTTTTTAAGAGTCTACGAAAGTCATGGGGTATTCAAAATGTCAATAACTTTTATAAACTTTTAAAAATGCTAGACTTTTGTACACAATTCTTCACAAAAATGCTCCAAATTTCTCTTCCACTCCTCTTAAAGATTTTTGAAGATTTTCTAACAAATAATTATTGACAATTTTTATTATCACTTGCTATTGCACCTATTATTTGAAAAGAATAATTTAAAAAAAAAATGTAATCACCCTGTTACCTATTATGCAGATGAAAAATAATTTAAAAATTAATAAATATTTCTGACAAGATAGAAAAAAGAGTGCTTAAAAAGTAAAAAAAAAAATATATGAAATAATTATTTGTGAATACATACTATATTTTTTCCTTATTCAATACTCAAAAGTATACTTTAAATATTTTGTTAGCACTTAACAAAGCTACAAAAATAAAATTCAATTTTGATATTTTCAAGATTTAAAAATATTTTTAAAAAAAAATCTAAAATGCATTAGTAATAGACGGGTGAAAAATTAGGTCAAACATTTATATATAATTATTCGTCTATAAATAACTTAAATAATTTAATTATATTATAATATATATAAAATTTGAATGGATTTATATAATATATTTATTTATTTTTTTTTCGTCTTTTCATGTTCAGACGTTATTTTATTGATAATAATAGAGATTAGTGATTTTTTTTTATTAAAGACATAAAGTATATGATGAATAATAAATTTTTTTTTTAAAAAAAAAGTTAATATTTTAGTTATCTATTTGACTCTATTTTTTTTTTCTGTATCATATTTGTGTAGTAAAATTTTTAATAATACCTATAAATGATTATTATTAAATAAAAATTAAATAGACTCGTAAAGTTAAATACTAATTTATTTATAATTTTAAAAGTTAATAAACATAAAAATGTATGAAAATCTATAAAAATTTATAAAATTATTTTTAATAAAGTCATTTAAATAAAACTTTACTAAATCTTATAAAGTACTGTATAAAAGCCATCAAAAGTCATTCAGAATTTAAGCTCATACCCATATACGTTAAGGATTGGTTATGGATCCAGACCGGTGCATTTGGGTTAGGAATCAAGCTCAGGACTCTCTTTGCTGTTTCGCTATCAGCTAATCTTTCAAATAAGAGGGTTCTATTTGTCATTTCATTAGAAGTTAGAGAGTTATTTGCAGTTCCTTCTTATAAAATGAAAAATAAAAGATATATAAAAGGGTGAATTGCACTCAAGTACCCTGACTTTTATCATAATTGCACGCTTAATGCCAGTTTTACCATAATTGCACTCTAGTACCCGGTAATCCGTTGACCACCGTTAGGGTAACGGTTGACTAACTGGGTTCAGGGGCAAATTGGTCTTTTACATTTAAATTTATTTTTAAAAAAATTTAAAAATCATCCAACCAATAAGAACATGCCACGTCATATTTTAATTAATTTTAAAAATATTTTTTTAAAAAAAATTAAATTTGAAATAAAAAAAAAAAAAAAAATATTTTTTTTTTTGAAGAACACGAACCCAACTGGGTTCGTGTTCTTCGAACACGAACCCAGATCTGGGTTCGTGTTCGAAGATCACGAACCCAGATCTGGGTTCGTGCTCTTCGAACACGAACCCAGGTGCTGGGTTCGTGTTCGAACCCATTTCTGGGTTCGAGCACGAACCCAGGTGCTGGGTTCGTGCTCGAACCCAGATTTCTGGGTTCGAGCACGAACCCAGGTTGCTGGGTTCGTGTTCGAACCCAGAAATGGGTTCGAGCACGAACCCAGCAACCTGGGTTCGTGCTCGAACCCAGAAATCTGGGTTCGAGCACGAACCCAGGTTGCTGGGTTCGTGTTCGAACCCAGAAATCTGGGTTCGAACACGAACCCAGCAACCTGGGTTCGTGCTCGAACCCAGAAATGGGTTCGAACACGAACCCAGCAACCTGGGTTCGTGCTCGAACCCAGAAATGGGTTCGAACACGAACCCAGCAACCTGGGTTCGTGCTCGAACCCAGAAATCTGGGTTCGAACACGAACCCAGAACTGGGTTCGTGTTCGAACCCAGAAATCTGGGTTCGAGCACGAACCCAGCACCTGGGTTCGTGCTCGAACCCAGAAATGGGTTCGAACACGAACCCAGCACCTGGGTTCGTGTTCGAAGAGCACGAACCCAGATCTGGGTTCGTGTTCGAAGAACACGAACCCAGTTGGGTTCGTGTTCTTCAAAAAAAAAATTAAATTTTTTTTTTTTTTTTCCTTTGCAGGGGCAGTTTGGTCATTTTACCTGAATCCGTTTGGTCAACCGTTACCCTAACGGTGGTCAACGGATTACCGGGTACTAGAGTGCAATTATGGCAAAACTGGCATTAAGCGTGCAATTATGATAAAAGTTAGGGTACTTAAGTGCAATTCACCCTATATAAAACCTACTGAAAACCAAATTCCTCATTCTTCGCTCCTCACCCACCCCGCTACTCTCTCCTTTTCCTCGCCAACACTCTCTACTGCTCCATTCACGGCACTTCGGCGCCGCTCTTCTGTCCTCCACGGTTCCACTGCCGCTGCTACTTGCTACTGTCCACGCCTCTGCCCTTCACGGTTCCACCGCTCCTCTGAAGACCCTCAAACCTGAAAAGAAATCAAGTTTAGTAGCTTTTTCAGTTCCAATAAATTGGTATTTTTTATTGTTTAGTGTAATAGTAATTCAATTACTGCTTTTAGATACTTGCTATGATTTAATTTTACTTCATTATTTAATTTGCCTTTTTTGGCTCTCCAAGTGGATTGTATACTTTCTTGTTTAACTTTTTTCTTTTCGATTTCTTCGAGTTCTTCGTGTTTTGTGACTTTTCTGTTAATACAAAGTAGGACTAGGTTCTAATGAATATATGAGTGTGTATGTTCTCCAGTATTCCAGAAATGTCGTGATTTGATTTTTTTTTTTTTTCATTTTATGTTTCATAAATCGATGAGTTTCAGTAGGCATTAACTATATGACTTTTTTCTTAGTTGATTTAGTGTTTTGACTTTTGAGACATTTAGTTATTCTGTTGTGTATTGCAAGTAATTAGTTCAAAATTTGATTATTGTGCATTTGGTAGTATTTCTTCCACGACCAAACACACTCTCAAATAACCAAAGACATTACTGTTGATTTAATTTTATCTTAGTGAAACACACAAACACACTTTTTCGGGTTGGAAAAAGTACATGGCACCTCTTTTTGAGGACCGATTGATGGATAGCTTTCTAGTAAGCTTTTGTTTTGAATCAATGGAGCCCTTAACTTGTACTTCTTCTGGAAAATGCTTTCAAGTGCTTTTGCAACATTTAGTGTATCTTTAGTTTCTGGTTTGTGTTAGACTGTAATTCTTTTTCATTGTTGATACACAAACTAATATGTGATGTAAATTGTATGGATTGATTAGTGTTTTGAAGCCTAATCTGATCAACCCAACTCAAGGGTTGAAGAATTATATTGGGTTGGGTTGGGTTGACTTTTTTCCAACCCGATTAATAGAAAATAAAAAAAAAAATTAATAAATGCAGTCCAAACATTTGTGTATATGCCTGGCGGCCGAGCTGCCAAAATTTTACCTTAATGTACCCAATTGTAATATAGTGATGCAAACATAAATTTGTGTAGACTGGAAATAATTTTTTTTTTTCCAAGAAATTAATGTTTTATCTGAACTGGTGTTTTATAGTGGATAATGCAGTTGTCCTTTGGATTTTTTTTTTTTAAATTTTTGCTAACCTTGACGGTTCAAGGAAATTTATTAATAGAAAATAAAAAAAAAGTACACCTAGTCAAGAGTACACAAGAAGCCTTACCCTCAAGATTGAAACTATTAAAAAAAAAAAGTGAAAAACCTGACTCTTAATTATATATATATAAAATGCTTTCCATGCATACTATGGGTGCTAATGCTCACATTTAGGCTTGTTCATTGGTTGTGAAGGTTAATTTACTGTGTGCTGAAAGATGGTGAGGCCTTATGCGATGAAAGGGCAGAAAAGGAAGAAGAAGAGAGAGGAGAAATATGATAGAGAAGAAGAAGTTCAAGAAGAAGAAGAAGAAGAACCAAATGAAACAGGAAAGAGAGCAAAATTAGAGGAAACAACCCAAAAAGATGAGATGAAGGCAGAGCAAGTAGAACAAGAAGTTAGTTCTCATGAAATGGATGGTATTCCGATTGCCTTAAGTGATCAAAATAACAAGAAACCCGGAGTTATCTTTGTTCTTGAGAAAGCTTCTCTTGAAGTTGCAAAAGTTGGAAAGGTCTGTACATTTGATGTCTTTTCTATCTATCTATTTATTGACTTTTTAGCTTGTGGGTTTTGGTTTTAAGCTTTCGAGATTGGAGTCCTAAACTTTTCCTTTGTGGCTTTTATGTATGCAGAGCTACCAGATACTGAATTCTGATGATCATGCCAATTTCTTGCGGAGGAATAACAAAAATCCGGCTGACTATAGGCCCGATATTGTTCATCAGGTTATAGTCGAGTTTTGGAATTAGAAACTGATTTTCTATGTAAACAAACTATAAACATCAGTGAACCTCTTTTCTAAGGCTACAACAAAGCTTCTGCTACCTGCCCTTGCATAGCCTCTTTTGACATAGCTTTGGTCTTGACCAAACCTGTAATCAAGGGTTTCTATCCCACCTGCTGACTATTATAAGTGTCCCATTTCCTCATTAAGCTATTATTTCTATGTTGAAATGCTATAATATTTCTAGTTATATTAAGATTTTTTTTCTTTCAATTGTTGACAGTAGTGTTTCTAATTATTGTTATGTTCAGGCTCTCTTATCGATTTTAGACAGCCCACTAACTAAGGCTGGGAGGTTGCAAGCTGTGTATGTTAAAACTGAAAAAGGTGTTCTTTTTGAAGTCAAACCTCATGTTCGTGTACCAAGGACATACAAACGATTTGCTGGTATCATGTGTAAGTTCACCTGATCTCTCTGAAATCCTTTAAACACTGTTCCAATCTTTGTGTGTTTTCCTTGCCTTTGACTTTGAGGAGTATATCTGTTTGCTAAATTGCACAATTAACATTTATGCAGTGCAGCTGCTACAAAAACTAAGCATAACAGCTGTTGGTAAGCGTGAGAAACTATTGCGTGTGATCAAGAATCCTGTTACCCAATATTTACCTGTAAACTCTCGAAAGATAGGTAAGCTTAAGTTTCTTAGTATATTCATGTTATATGTTGTAACAAGATGTGTGAAAGTTTGCTTTCATGTTAGGTTTCTCATATAGTTCGGAGAAATTGGTTAAGATAAGGAATTATGTGGACACTGTCAATAATAAAGCAGACCTTGTCTTTGTGGTATGCTTGGATGCTTTCATATATTGTAACTTCTGCTTTCGTATCATATTGTATCTGATTTAGACTTGCATCCTTTGTTGTCTATCATCTTATACATTTTCAGGTTGGTGCGATGGCCCATGGGAAAATTAATACAGATTATACGGATGATTGCATAGCGAGTAAGTTCTTCATACATTGTTTTTTCCTTGTCTATCGGCTGATGTTTTTTCTGTTCTATTGAGAATACTTGGGCCTCTGAGCCCCATTATTGTCAGTGAAGCTGAATTTAATACAATTAAAGTACTTTAATGTGTAGCTTTATCTGACATGTTAATTTTTCTGGAATACAAATTATGCTAGTTTATTTTGTGGTCTTTACTATCTATCATTTAGAGGTTGGAACTAATAATTTTGCATTTTTGTTTCCTCCTGTCCTTTGTAACTATTATATTTTCCAGTTTCTGGTTATCCAATGAGTGCTGCCCGATGCATTGCAAGAATTTGTGAGGCTTTGGAAGACAAGTGGAATCTATTGTAAACCAAATTTTTTGTCATGTGCTTTCAGTTTCGATAATGTCAACAAGAGATGTATGTAAACTAAAAGTTGCTGAGCTCAGAATCATTAGCATATTGGTAAAGCAAATGTACGTGATTTTATGATGCACTTTATTTTGCTAATTAACAAGTCCGAATGTTCACTTGTATTCAGGGATAAATCTTCCTGCAGCTGAGAAATTTGTTCTTATACTATTTAGATTACATTTATTCATTATTGACTTAGATGTCATATAAGCTACAAGGCCAGTTTAGTAGAGCTGTGCTGTGGGAAGCTGTAGGCCTAAGGACAGCAGCGGGTTGGGTTCGAACAGGTTTGGTCAAATCCTAACCGAACCCTCATAAATTTTTCACACCCAAATCCATTTACCCACGAACCCGGGAAATTATGCGGGTTCAGGTTTGGGTTTGCACCCTTGTGCAAGCCTGCACCAGTCAGCAGAAAGATTTTTTTAAAATAAAATAAAAATTTATTAAATTATCTTTAAATCTCAATTTTACTATATTTAAATCTCAATAAATCTTGAATGCAACACAATACCAAAAATACGAAAAAGTATACTTAATAAATTGAATAATCTTAAAATCTCAATTTTTAAAATTTAAGTGGGCTTGCGGTTTTGGGTTTGGATTTTTTTTCAAATCTGAACTCACATTTAGTTTGAATTTTGCATCCAAACTCGCTCACGAGCGTAATTAGTAAAATTCAAAAATCATTCATCAAGGGTGAAACCTGTGGGTTTGCGTGTGAAATTGTTATTCCTATTTGTAGCTGTAGCTTTTTTAAAAGCAATTATAGTTGTGTTTTTCAAAAAAGTTATTAAGTGTTTGATAAATTGTACTTTTAAAAGTGTTGTGGGTTAGAAAAGTCGTATTAAGGTATTTGGTAAACTATATGGTTGAACTGTTTTGAAAATATAAAATGACTAAAACGAATATTATAATAAAATTAATTTATGTAATTTGTTAATAAAAATTCTATTTATATACAATAAGCATATTTAAATATTTTTACTTTAATTTTAATATGAAAGTAAACTCAAATGAATTTATTAATTATCTTCTAATACTAATTATAGAAATCAATTTTTTGATAAAAAAATAAAGATTAGTTAGATTTTTTTAATTATTTTTTTTTTCAAATATTGAAGATAAAAGAATTGGATTCTTCTTTTTTGGTACTAAAAAGTTTAGGTGAGGGGAGACTACTCTAGTTGGACTATAAAGATAGAGTATTTCAATGCATAATCGATTATCCACTAAGAAGGACTACCGGTAAGACTCGAACATTAGGTGCTTGTCAAGGCGCTAGTGAGTACTGAACCAACTGAACCAACCATCGTTGATAAAAAACAAAATTGTATTTTTAATAACTCTATTTTTTCATTTCAAACATGTTTAAGTTCTTACTAAGTAGATATATAATATTTAGGGTTATGTTTTTTATTTTTTTATTTTTTTGTAATTTTAATATAAGGTATTTGGTCATTTCATTAAACGTTATCACCAGCTTCCTGCTTAAGTTAGAAATTGAAGTTGGTTGGACCAACTTTGGTTTTTAACTGTATTTTGAGCTAAATTCTCTAATAAGTTACTTTCAAAAAGTTTACCAAACAGCTTTTGGATCACAACTTATTAAATAAGCTAAAAATGTTTATTTAAAAGCTCTATGAAAGTGGCTCATAATATAATACTGTAATACACCCTCCCGATAGTTGTACTGTACACGTACATCTATTGTGATATATCTTTCCAAAATTGATTGTACGGTACTATAATGGAGTTTATTGGACGATTAGTATGATTTCGTAAAGTATATACGAAATCCAATTACACGTTTCGAAATTTCTAGTAAGGATTTTCCATAAATTAGATATTAAAATTTTTAAGGGTATCAGAGACTCGGAAAATGTTTGGAATAGTTTCGGACGATTATTAAGGTTCCATAAGATATATACGAAATCCAATTATAAGTTATGGAAAACATAGTAAAGATTTTCATAAATTGGAGTATTAAGAATATTTATTGGAAGTTAAAATATATTTTTACGATATGAGGTTATGATTTAATTAATTGATGGAAAAGTAAGTTGAAATGAATTTTTATAGAAAAGAGTTAATGAAATTTTATGAATTAATTTATAAGTTATAAGATTGTGGATTAAATTTATGTGATTAAATTGTATATCGGTGATCATATTATAATTAAGAATATATATTATAATATATAATAAGTTAGTGGATATTTCCACTAGCTCAAATTCAAAATTCAAACCAACAAAAGAAGCAAATCAGAAACAAAAACAAAAGTATATAATTAATATATATATATATATAAATAAAAGCATGTGAGTGGAGATTCCACTCAAACCAAACCAAAAAAAATCAAGTGGCAAAGTCGATGAAACCAAAAACAAATAGAAACAGAGGCAGAGAACACTCAACAAAACAAGAAAGAAAAGAAGAGAAAAAGAGAGAGAGAGGGAAGAGAGAGCAGGTCGGCCGAAGAGGAAGAGAAGAAGAAGAAGAGAGAAAGGAGGGAAGAAGCCGACCAGCATAAGGAAAAGAAGGAGGAGAAGAAGAAGAAGGAAGTCAGCGGCCAGAAGAAGGAAAAGAAGAAAAATGAGCAAACTCGTGAAGAAGAAAGAAAGAAAGAAGAAGGAGAAGAGAGAGAGAGAGAGAGAGAGAGAGAGAGAGAGAGAGCGGTCAGCAGTAGGGGAAGAAGAGAGGAAGAAGAAAAAGAGAAAGAGAGCAGAAAAGAAACTAGGCAGCAAAGGTGAGTTCGGTTTCGGATTTTGGATATTACGATTTTGATGTTAGTTTTGGTGTTGTAGAATTGGTAGTTGAAATTAATTTGTTTTGGAGGTTTGGGTGATGATGGATTTTGTTGATTTAGAAATTGATTGAGTTTGAATTTCATTTGAAATTTGATTGTTGAGTATAAAATGAAATTGAATTGATTTTAGTAATTGATGGAGTTTTGATTTGTTATTTAAATTAATTGTTGAATATATAATGAAGTTTGATTGTTGGAAGTGAAGAAGATTATGGGTTTTGTTGATTTTAGTATTTGATTTACTCTATGTGGTGTTTTGTTTGAAATTAGTTTAATTGGAATTGATTAGAATGGAAATCAAGAAATTAGTAAGTTAAAGAATTGGGGATTTGATGATTTTGAGTTTAAATTAGATAATTGGAGTGTTATTGAGTTAATTGGTGGTATGGATTTAGAATCGTTAAGTAAGAAATTAAAATGATTATCAAATTAGTGAATTTGTAGTATGAAATTTGTATGATGTTGCATTTGGAGTGAAATTAAATCACTAATTTTGGGAATTTTTGAAATTAAATTCGAAATTGAAGCTATAATTAGTTTAATTGAGTTTAATGAAGTTGAATTTGATATTGTTAAGTGAAAGAAATTCATTTGTGTTAAATTGATAAAGATTAGAATGAGAAATTGTGTACAAATTGAAGTTGATAGTGTAGAGATTTCAATTTATGTGTAATTAAGTATTAGAAATTGTATTTGTATGAATTGATACAAATTGGTACTTAGAAATTTAAGAAAGTATGTCAGATTGTGTTGAATGAGATTCAAATTAAGAGAAATTGATTTATTGAAAGAATATACAATCGTAGAGACATGATTTTCAGTAAATTAAATGTAATTGATTTTATGATAATAGAAGAAATTGTAGAATAAAGTGTTAAACATGTGAATAGAGTTTTATATTAGTGGTTGTATTCATATTAATAATTTATTTGGAAATATATTACTTTAGGGAGAAATTTCCGTAGTATGGGAGAAAAAAAAAACGTTATGGAAAGTCAAGAACTGTTTTGAGACAAAGGAAACGGAGCTCAAAGCCTAGAGAAAACCAGAAATCTGTGAGTGTTAAAGTATTTATTTTTATATAAATGAATGTTATCAAGTTTTGATTTTATTTAAGAAGTTTTATTTTAGTGACATGCTTTATGTTAAGTTTAGCAAGTTAATATTTTCATTCAAGTTAGTACAAAATCAGATTTTCAGTTGAATTATATTTAGTTTATTTTCTTTAAGTTTGATTTAGTATTTTGTGATTTCGTATATAATTGTTGATTTAAATGTGTTTAGTTAAAGTAATTATATATTTCAGAAATTTAAATTTTATATTCATTTAATAAATATGTTTTATATATATTCCATGGTTTTTTTTATTAAAAGCTGGTTTTTAAAATAAAGAAAACAGTTTTCAAACCCATGGATTTTCTATGAATTATCATATCAGTTATCAGCAGTTAGACCTGGCCGATACATCCTAATTGTGTGTGGCAAGTTAAAGGGGGACAATCCGCTAACTCCAAGGGGGTTGAGTCTGTCAGTCGCCCACACATTGGGGTGTTGTCTCGCTATATGATGCGACGCAGCATTCCGCACATAGACAATGAGATGTCTTTTATCAGATGTCACGTTGAGCGCATCAGTTAGTCGCCTCGTGACTTATATCAGATGTCACAGTGGACGGCGCCAGTTAGTCGCCCTGTGACCCACTCATATGGTACGGCGCCAGTTAGTCGACCTATGAGTTCAGCTCAGCTTAGGGGTCCATTGGGAGTTTTCAGATACAGAAGCGAAGCCAGAAATATTTTTCAGATTTTCAGTACAGAATATTAAATTAAGAGCTTTATTACAATAAGCTTGGCTAGATTTCCAGAAAAACAGATTTCAGTGCAGTATCAAGAAAATAGCCAGAATAAGTTTTCAGAAAAGTTTATCATCAGAAAAGTATATTATCAGAAGAGTATTTTATCAGAAGAGTATTATCAGAAAATTATATTATTAGAAAAGTTTTATCAGATAAGCTTTATCAGAAAAGTATTTTCAGTAAAGCATATTCTTTCAGTTTTTCAGATTTCAGAAAAGTATAATATCTCAGTTTTTCAGTTTTAGAAAATTTATATTATCAGCTTTTTAGTTTTCAGAAAAGTATATATATATATATATATATATATATATATATTAGTTTTTCAGTTTTCAAAGAAGAATATTATATTAGCTTTTCAATTTTCAGAAATATAAAGGAATATTATTTCAGCTTATCAGATTTCAGAAAAGATATAGTTTCAGCTTTTCAGTTTTTAATAAAGTGAAAGTATATGTATTTATGCATAGTTTTCTAGTTTTTCAGAAATTAGATTCCAGAATAGTTTTCAATGTAGATTTCAGTACAGTTTTCAGCACAGATATTAGTATAGTTTTCAGAATCAGTAAAAGATTTATTAAATTGAATTCCAGTATATTACTTTCAGTAAACAGATTTTAGTTATATTTTCAATTTAGTTGATCAGAAATAGATTTCTGTTCTTTCAATAAAATTTTCAGGGAGGTTAGTTAGTAAGATTAAATTGTTTAGAAAACCATAACACTCACTGAGCTCCTTTAGCTCATATTAGTTTTATGTTTTTAAATCAACCTCCCAGGTATCAGTGCAGGCATCACAGGGACTCCGAAGACTAGCGGGACCAGTCAGAGGATGCTGTGACTGTTTTACTAGCATATATATAATGTTTTAAATTGTTAAGTTTGTATTTTACTATTGTTTTAAGTGTATAAGTATTTTATTTAAAGATTTGATTTATCTATGTTTGATAATTATTATTTCTGATATTTAACCTGTTTGAGTTGGGATTTGTTGAGACGGACCAGAGGTCCACAGTAGTTGAGATTGGAAAAAATTATAAAAGTGTAAGTTTTTGGTAATTTCAGAAAAACGGAGATTCTGCCAAAATTTTCAATAAAATAGTTTTTGTATATATATATAAAAAAAAAAATTTCTACTCAGATTTCCAGTTAAAAGAAATGGCTTAGCTTCATGGAAGCCTTTCAGCGGGTTAAGCCTTAACTGGGAAGCTACCGTGGAGTGCCGACAGGCTACCTAATGAGAGATAGCAGGTTAGGGGCCTGTCAAATACAAATTAAATGAATTTATACTTTATAATTTCTCCACTGTCCATCTTCATCTCTAAAATGGAGATTTGTCTTGGGAATGGAAGGTAGAGTACATTTTTTTTAAAAGAATTTTTTAAGAAATAGAAATTAAAAAAATTAACGATTTTCATAGTTTACCTTAAATCTTTTAAGATAGATGGTGGAGATTATTTTGAAAAATTAAAATAAAAAAAATAAAAAATAGATGATATTTTTTTAAAAATAAATAGAAATTTAAAATAAAAAAATTGACTGGGATATCCAATCCACCTCCACATAGATGGAGATCTATAACATGACATTTGTAGGTGGAGATACATATTGGATCGTCACCTTTTATTTTCGAATTTCCAATGGAGATTTAATAAAATAAGTTATAAAAAATATGAAAAGATAAAAATAGCTTTGTGCATGTTAAGTTTGACTAAATTTAACTAACGACAGAGGATGTCTTTGTTAATAAACTCAAAAGTTGACTCCGTCTATAATTGAGCAAACCTCAGGAGATTTATGTATTATTTACTCTATATTTTATATTTCTATTTTTAAAATAATTTGTGGAGATCTTTAACTTTTTTCTTACATTAAATTAAGTTAATGGCATTTTAGTAAGTTTATGAATTATGAAAATGGTATAAAGGACTTTTTCTTAGTCAATCATAATCAACCGTTAAAGCTAACGAAATTTATTAATGACATAGGAAATAAGTGTGAATTTTTAAAAAAATTGTTTTCATATGTTAGAGGTCAAACTTTAGGTAGATTATTTTTTTTTTACGCAAACATATAATGTATTACAAACAAAATGAAATTATACTTTATAATTTCTTAAAGAGTAAATATAAATAATTATTAGATTTGATCAAGTAAATTTTGTATAATTTGCTCTCCCTTTTTTTTTACGCAAACATATAATATAAATGTAACACCCTCTGACCCGACCCGACTGGATCGACCCAGGGAGCGCTACCGGTTTTTAAAACTTTCTAAATTCACTTTATATATTTCAAACCATTGAAAATCATATTAATTTGTAATTTAAAAATATTTTCCTAGTGAGCCCATCAAACTTATTTTCAAAAATTTCGGCAGAGTTTTCTCTATTTTTCTGATTTCCCAAAACCTGTTTTCAATAAAACAAATATAAAACAATATACTTTCAACACTTCTATTTCCACATTTCAAATCAATGCGCACTCTGCCGTTTTGTGCGACTTCCAAACAGTTTCAAATAAAACATATAAAATTAATATTCACAAACATTTGAAAAGAATATAAATCATAAAGCAATTATTTCCAAAATATATAACGGTCGAATTATAGATTTCTGTATATGCATGCTTAACTAAATACAATATACAATTAACATTCCATTATAACTACTCAAAAGAAACTGTGACTCTGGACCTTCAATCTGCTGTTACTTCTTCTCTATTCTTTGTTTCTCCCCTGTATCTCTGATACCTGCGCGTGATAAAATCAACGCGTTAAGCAATAATGTCTGGTGGGTGTACACTAAACTCAAGTTTCAAAATCAAAAATCGTTTCATAATAAAAACTATACCGATATTATCGAATATAAATCATTGACAGAAATAAAACTGATGAAATCAATTCGATATAAATTACTCAAAACAATTAATAATCCATGCAAAACCAAATCATCAATTCTTTTCTAATCATTTCTTTACGAATCATTCTCAATTCTGGCCTTCTAGAATACTCAACATACTTTCTGGACTGGAATTTGGGTTTAATCTCTGTAATATCAGTGTGATGTCCGGGGTTGCCCCGCAACAACAGTCACTAGTATCGGTGTAATTGTCCGAGATTGCCCCGCAACAACAATCACTAAAATCGGTGTGATTGTCCGAGATTGCCCCGCAACAACAATCACTGATCTCAATGTGACGTCCGGGATTGCTCCGCTACAACAGTCACAAGTAATAACGATGCAGTATGACAGTAATAACCCAGCTGGTATACCAACTTCCTATATCCATTTCCTATGTCCAAGTATCCTAGGGCCGTTTTCATCCTATCCTCTATTCAATTTGTTTTCTTTTCATTTCAAACTAATTCAGAATCATTTTCAAAACATTGTTCATACAATGATTAATTCAAAAACTCACTTTATAAACGAAATTCGAGAATGTTCTGAAAATTAAAATCATATAAACACATATATAATAACGTAATTCACAGTTCTTGTTACCAAAATCATTTTCAACTCCATACAAATCGTTATTAATATTATCCAAAATTATTATTTCCATCAGTTATCAATTTCAACGAATCCAAAATCATAATTGTATATATTTTATTAAACAGAAATTTTCTCAATTATTCCAAAATCAATATATATCAACATTTGTAAAACAAGATAGTCAAAACATCTCAATAACAGACAATAGAACGTACTAATACTATAGATCATAAATCAATCTCATTAAATTTAATATATTCGAAATTCTGTAATTCAAATTCAATCAAATCAATTTGAATCTGAAAACTAAACTCAAAATAGCAGTGTACACCAACCTGGTTTTCGTTTTTCGAACCGTTTTTCTTCTGGATTTCTTTTTTCCTTTCTTTCTCCTTTTTCTCTTTTCTTTTCCTTTCTTCTTTTCTTTTTCTTTCTCTTCTCTTCTTCTTCTTCTTTTTCTCTTCTTCTTCTTCTTTCTTTTCTTTCTCTCTCGGTCTCCCTCAGTCTCTCTTTCCCTCTGTTTCCTCTGTTTTCTCTTTTTCTGGAGACTTCACGTCTCTATTTTTTTTAGGGATAATTGCAATGAAGTACCCTGATGTTTGGCTATATTGCAATGAAATCGTGAGTTTAGCCTTAATTGCATGTTAGTACCCTTGACCAAGTTGACCGGTATGTTGACTTTGACTTTTTTGGTAAAAAGACAAAATTGCCCCTGGTTTTAAAAAAATAAATTAAATAAAAATTTAAAAAATTAAAAATTTTAAAAATGGATCTCCACCGTCCATCAATCTTGATGGACGGTGGAGATACATTTAAAATAAAAAATAAAAGTTTAAAACCAAATAATTAAAAAATATTTTATATTAAAAAAAAAATTAGTGTTCTTGGTGGAGATCCAGATTGGATCTCCACCAAGAACATCAAGAACAGAGCAAAAAAAAAAAAAAAAAAAAAAAAATTGTTCAAACGCGAACCCAGATCTGGGTTCGCGTTCGAACCCAGTTCTGGGTTCGAAGTCGAACCCAGAAATCTCTGGGTTCGAAGTCGAACCCAGCAGCTGGGTTCGAACGCGAACCCAGATCTGGGTTCGCGTTTGAACAAATTTTTTTTTTTTTTTTTTTTTGTTCTTGATGTTCTTGGTGGAGATCCAGATTGGATCTCCACCGTCCATCAATGTTGATGGACGGTGGAGATCCAATCTGGATCTCCACCAAGAACACTAATTTTTTTTTTAATATAAAATATATTTTTAATTATTTAGTTTTAAATTTTTATTTTATATTTTAAATGTATCTCCACCGTCCATCAAGATTGATGGACGGTGGAGATCCATTTTTAAAATTTTTAAATTTTTATTTAATTTATTTTTTTTAAACCAGGGGCAATTTTGTCTTTTTACCAAAAAAGTCAAAGTCAACATACCGGTCAACTTGGTCAAGGGTACTAACATGCAATTAAAGCTAAACTCACGATTTCATTGCAATATAGCCAAACGTCAGGGTACTTCATTGCAATTATCCCTTTTTTTATAAAATTTTGGTCGTCGCGACCGTCGTCGTGACCTGTGGTCGCGGTGACCAGGTCGCGTTGCTCTCTGGAGCAACTACACCGCCTTCATCGCGATCACCCATCGCGGTACCCTGGTCGCGCTGGTGGTCGCGATGCTCACTGCCAGGATTTTCTCTTTTTCATCGCGAGCCAGTCATCGCTATCTGTGTCGCGATGACCAGGTCGTGATACTCACTGCCCAAAATATCATGTTTCGTCGCGAGCAGCTCATCGCGACCTGTGGTCACGGTGAGGGGTCGCGATACATACTGCCCCAATTTTTTTTTTTCATTTCTTTTCCTTCATGCATCAGTTCTGGACCGTTCCATCTGGTCCACCTGGAAACCATAAAAATACACATACATTTAATTACATTTACACTCCTCACTCACAAATATTTTATATCCATATATTCCATATTAATTATCCAAAATTTGGGATGTTACAATTGTAGCACCCCCCAACCCGAACCGGCCGGACCGACCCGGGGAGCGCTACCGGTTTTCAGAACTTTTAAAATCAGTTTTATATGTTTTAAAAATCATTGTGAGCCCATAAAACTAATTAAACTTTTTACAAAAATCCGGCAGAGTACCGTTTGTTTTTCGGACTTTCCAAAAAAAAATCTGTTTTCCACAAATCAATTCAATTCCAATTTCAATAACACTTCAATATCAATTTCAAACAATTGCGCACTGTAACATCCCGGATTTCGGGTGATGAATTTTTGTTATATATGAAATATGTGAAAAATAAATTTTTACTATTTGAGGGGGTGTAAATGTAATTAAATGTATGGTTATTTTATGATTTCCAGCGGACCGGATTGAATAGTGAAAAATGAAAAAATTGGAAAACTGGACCAGAGAGCATCGCGACCTGGTCACCGCGACCACAGGTCGCGACAGCTCCCTCGCGATGAAAATGGCAAAACCTGGCAGTGAGTACCGCGACCACAGGTCGCGATGGACTGCTCGCGATGAAATTGTCAAAAATTGGCAGAGAGCAACGCGACCAGTCGCGCGACCAGGGCGCGCTCGCGACGAAGGCGGTGCGCGCACTCCAGTGAGCACCGCGACCTGGTGGCGCGACCACAGGTCGCGACGGCGGTCGCGGCAGCGACAGAAATATAAAAAAAATTTTGGCTTCTCGTGGAAGCCACAGAAAACAGTTAAGAAAAGAGAAAGAGAGTGAGAGGTCAAGAGAAACAGAAAAGAGAAGAGAGAGTGACCGAGAAAGAGAGAAGAAGAAGAAAGAAAAGAAAAGAAAAAGAGGAAGGAGAGGAAGAAGGAGAAAGGAAAGGGAAAGGAAAACGATATCGTGGAACCGCGATTCTCGAACGAAAAACTCGGATTCCAAGTAGGTGTACGTTTGTTTTCGAAATCGTTACGAAAAGTTTCTCGTTATTGTTTTCATTTTCGTTTTTGTTTCCGTTTCCGTTTTCGATTTCGTTGGAAGATTTCGTTTTTGATTATTCGTATGAAAAGTGTTTATTTTATATGTAAAAATTGATGATTGGTAGATCTATGGTTAATTTCGAACCGTTTTTATGATAGATCATATTTCGAATGTATTTTCGAACATTTCGATTTTGTTAAAAATACATGATTTATACTTTTGTCTGCTTATTGTTGATATTCATGAAAAACTATCGTGCAAAATATATATATTCATTGAGTACTGATTGTGACAAATTGTTTATTGTGACGGCCCTAGGATACCTAGACATAGATATGGATATAGGAGGTTGGTATACCAGCTGGGTTTTACTGAGCAGTACTGCGCCGTTATTATTGTGTGATTGTTGTTGCGGGGCAATCTCGGACAATCACACCGATTTAGTGATCGTTGTTGCGGGGCAATCTCGGACGATCACAATGATACTAGCGATTGTTGTTGCGGGGCAATCTCGGACAATCGCGATGATATTAGTGATTGTTGTTGCGGGGCAATCTCGGACAATCACGTGAACCCATATTCCAGTCCTAGAATGTTTAGTATTCTAGTGGCCAGAAATGAGTTGAATTGAAACTGAATTGAATGATTTAATGGATCGAATTCATACGTTGAATTTCAAGTGATTAAAATTGTTTAAATGCTTTGATTTTGACATTAATTGTTTTGGAACTTGATTTAGAAATGAAATTCATAGTGTAGTTTATTGTCTCTTTAAAGAATAATTATATTGTAATTTATTTAATTGAGTTTTAGTACACCCACTAAGCTTTATGCTTAGCGCGTTAGTTTGTTTCTAACGCGTAGGTACCAGGAATCCAGAGGAGGCTAGAGATTGAAGGAGGAGCAAGTTGCAGACCGAGTCACAGGATTGTACAGTTGGGTAGCTATACTTTTGTTATGTGTATATATTCTGAAAGCATGCATATACAGGGAATTTGTAAATATGTTTTGTAAAATGTTTTGTAATTAACTAGTTTATGATTTCTGTATTCTATTATCAAAATGATTGTAAATGTTTAAGTCTGATTTGTTATTATTTTATAAACTGATTGTGAAAGTCGCACTAAACGGCAGAGTGCGCAATTGTTTGAAATTGTTATTGAAGTGTTATTGAAATTGGTATTGAATTGATTGTGTAAAAACAGGTTTTGGAAAGTCCGAAAAACAAACGGCACTCTGCCGAATTTTCGTAAAAAGTTTAATTATTGTTTATGGGCTCACAATGATTTTAAAAATGTAAAAAGGAAGTTTTGAAAGAATTCAGAAAGTCCGAGTAACGCGCCCCGGATCGGTCCGGCCGGGTCGGGTCGGGGGGTGCTACACGTAAGTGGTATCAGAGCGCGGTTTAGGCGTTTCTGGACCAAAGAGTCTGTATATGCATGCATTGTCTAAAGCTACCCATAGGAATGTGTGACTCTAATCTGCAGAACTCTCTTCTATCTGATATAGGATAAAGAATGGAAGGAAGTGGTGATGGACCTGAGAGTCCCGCCAGCGTGGCTGGGGGAGCATCGAGGGAATCAGTGAGTCCGAGAGTACCGGACCCTGTACAGCCAGCGTTTATGCAGCAAATGGCTGAGTTCTTCCAGAATGTGGCCAGAGCAGCGCCACGGAGATCAGCCATTGAGCGGTTGGCTAAACACAGACCCACTGATTTCCATGGTAGAAAGGATGAGGATGCATCTGCCGCAGAACATTGGTTTGAACGGACGAACAGAATATTGGAGCAGATGCACTGCACACCTGAGGAGAGATTGGAGTGTGCAGTATCTTTATTGCAGGAGGATGCCTACCAGTGGTGGACCTCCATTATACAGACAGTGCGACCAGAGGACAGAACGTGGGACTTCTTTCAGACGGAGTTCCGGAGAAAATATATTGGTCGCATCTATCTGGATAATCTGAAGAGGGAGTTTACCAACCTGAAACAGAGGCAGATGACTGTGACTGAATATGAGAGGGAGTTTGTCAGGTTGAGTAAGTATGCCAAAGAGATGGTAGCAACCGAGGCGGATAAGTGTAGACGATTTGAAGATGGACTGAATGATTACATCCGCCTACAGGTTGTGTAACGTTCTGAATTTCTAAGTAATTGATTATGATATTGATATAATTAGACTGTGGAATTAATTGAGGAATGTTACAGGTGGCTGCTTTTGAATTCGAGGATTTTACCCGTCTCGTCTCGGCAGCTCTGAATGTTGAAAGAATAAAGAAAGAAGAGCAGGCCAGAAGAGACAGAGGGCAGCAGAGAAGAGGGGCAGGGCCATCCAGCTCATATCAGTCCCCGAGCAAGAAATTTAAAGGACCGCAACCGAGTGGTCCAGTGCAGTCACAGAGGCCAGTACCTACAGCTAGGCTTGGTCAGTCTGCGACTTCTGTGGACAGTACCCCTAGGAGTGTAGGTAGGGGACCAGCCCCTCCCGTATGTGATCATTGTGGCAAAAGACATCCTGGGGAATGCTGGAAGCTTACAGGAGTGTAACACCCCCTATCCGATTCACGGACGAACCGGTTCGGGGATACTACAGTCAAATTCAGAATGTCAATATCAAATCCAATTTATAATATCCATTAAAAACCATTTGTTGAGTTATCTAAAAATTTTGGCAGCACAACGGCTATTTTGCATTGTTAACAAATTTTTGTAAACACAAATAAAACTCTTTACAAACACTTCAAAACTTATGCATTTATCTTCATCACTTCCAATCGGACCTTCGGTCCATCTCAAATCAATTCACTACATAATATAAACTTTTCAGAAGAGAGCCATTTCCGCAATTAAAAACATATACATTCATATATGAAATTTCATGAATATTAACATGGCAAAATAGTTAGAAAAATATTATTACAATCTCCTTGGTTCTTAACATAATATGCTAATATGTAATATATACATATATCAAAAGGATTCACTACATGGATTTTAACAAAAGTTACATGAATGCTTCCAAAAATTATGTGACTCTGATACCCTGCAGATCCAGTCTGATCACTGTCTATCCCCTGCGCGCGGAAAACCAACGCGCTAAGCATAACGCTTAGTGGTACTTTACTTAACACAAATTTAAGTAAAAGTTTTAACATTCATATAAATCAAAAACAACTCAATCAAGGATAAACATTTCATAGTTTCTACCAATTTTACACAACATACTAACATGATACATTTCATGGGAATAAACATTTAATACATTTCATAATACACTATCATGAAACAATTAATTCAAACAATCATGTAATATGCATACATTTTAAAAATTTCACACCGATATGAATTTTCTCAATTGAATCGTTCAATTACACAATTATAAATTAAGTATTTTATTGCCCTTAGCCAATTCTAACCCACTTTCGATAGACTGAATAATGGGATCAACCAATACTGTCCTCAACGGAGGCTACGGATTGGTTATTTAATTACAACAATGTCGCGGACCGGGCACCCAAAGCCTCTCAAAGTCCGAAAGATCATAATCAAATCCAAGGACCGGGCACCCAAGCCTCTCAAAGTCCAATGATTTAACATAATAACGGTCGCAGTACTGCTAAATTCCCTATTGGCATGCCAACCTATCCAATCTCTCAAACAATGCGGTATGAATTTAACTAGGGCATTTAAGCATATAAGTTTAAATTCAATTCATATCAATTCTTTCATTAATACTCAATTCCACAACAGTCGATATCAATTCGTTTTCGACTTACCGATATGATACTATAAAATCTTCATCAAATTGCACAATATGTTCACACATCAAACAATTGTTATGAAATTAATAAATCTCATACATTTTATTTCTACTTTCTAACACATCAAAACTCACAATTCAACATCCAACAATACATACAAAATTAAATTTCAAGTGTTAGTAAAGCACTAACCAAAATTATATCAAAATCACTCTCCAAGCTTTGGGAATCACTCCTTCAAGCTTGCTCTTGATTTTCCACAGCCCCTAGACACCATGAATCCATAATCAACAAAATTTCTAGAATGTCTAAGTACCAATGTTCAAGTTTACTAGAGCCATTTTAGTTTTAATACAGAACAATGTCCAATATTAGATTTTTAGTAAATCCATCACAAGTTAGAAAAACTTAAAACTTTGCAGAAACCTTTTAAACAAACATATATTCATATATAAAAATTTTCAGAATTTTATAAAATTTCAAACTACCTTAAAATAATTTATTTATTGAAGTATTCTGATCTGCCTGACAGGGAAAATTCAGAACACTATACAATTCGAAATTTCTATAACTTTTTACAAAACTCCATTTGTGACAAAATTTTGCAGAAACATGACATAGACATATACAATTCCAAAATAAAAATTTCAGACCTAAATAATACATATGAATATTTTTAAAATATTCCTTAATTTACGTTTCTACCCTCTGTCTACTACTGGACAGATTGTAGTATCTTCATTACAAAATCCGTATAGTTTTCAAATAAACTCTAAAAATTACAAAAATTTCCAGAACTCATAATAACATCTTGCAAAACCATCATATAAAATTTCGAAATTTTCTGGGCAGTATAACCCATTAAAACAAATGGTTCAATCCGAAACTATGTTTTAAACAACAATTTTCCAGCAACTCTATTAGAGAATTAAAAATTCATAACAAATTCAATACTCAAAGTTTTTAAGTGAAACTAATTTTCAAAGAACCATTTAAATGTCATACAGAATAAATATAAATTTTTGAATTAAGTTTACATCACTACTAATATCTTATCATACATCAATAGAAATGTTTCCCCTAAAATCAACTTCAAACCCTAACTTTTACTCACTAATTTTCTTGGATTTCATTTCTTGATACTCCCTTGAAATTTAACTCATAATTAAAGACAAATCTACTTGAATTCAAGCCAAAATTCAAGTCAATCCAAAAAGAAAACCAAAACCCAAATATAATCCCAAGAACTCAAGCTTACTAGTGAATAAACTTACCAATTTCTCCAAATCTAGTTCTTGCTTGACTTCTTCTTCAATTAACTTACTTGATTATGGCTTGAATTGGTGTAGATCACTTCTCTTCCTCTCTTCCCTAGCTTGGCCGAAAATCCCTCTTTCTTTCTTTCTCTCTTTCTTTTCTTTTCTTCTTCTTTTCTTGCTTGATTTGCTTAGATCGAATTCTTCTTGTTTTTGTTTGTTTTGTTTTGTTTCATTGACTTCATCCACCAATAAGGTTTCATCACTTGCCACCTATTTCTTACATTTGCTAATTGTCCCTAAATCTTTTAGAATCATAGAATGATCACAAATTTGAAATTAATCTCATGATATTGACTAAAAATCTATTAACTATCAAACTAATCCACCTAATTTACCTCCCATTTCTATTCGATATAACGTGGACTCTTAAATATAATATTAATACTAAGATGTAATTTATCAAGCGATAATTAAAATACTAATTTTGAGGGCGTTACAAGGAGCCTGCCTGAAATGTGGCTCCCATGATCATTTCGTGAGGGATTGCCCACAGCTGGGACCCCAGCAGCCAGAGAGATCAGCCCCTACTACTTCCAGAGGTAGGAGGCCTAGTCAGGCAGTACCTGAAGGTGGTAGCCACAGAGGAGTGTCAGAATCAGTGATGAGACCTGATAGTAGAGCTCCTGCACGCGTTTATGGTGTTCGAGCTCAAGAAGATAAAGATGCTCCTGATGTGATAGCTGGTATTATTTCTATTTTTGATACTTCAGCTATTGCATTGATAGATCCAGGATCCACACACTCATATATCTGTGATGCATTGTTGAAACAAAGAAATTTGCAAACTGAACCTACTGAATTTGATGTATTAGTCAGTAATCCGATAGGTCAGAGTGTGGTAGTGAATCGTATATACAGAAATTGTCCGATTCGGATACAGGAGTGTGATTTTCCTGGAGATCTAATGGAGTTGCCATTCCATGAGTTTGATGTGATATTAGGCATGGATTGGTTAACTCGGCATAGAGTAGTGATCGATTGTGAACTGAAACGAGTGATGCTCAGAACAGTAGATGGTGCAGAGATCACTATGGTGGGTGAAAGGAGGGATTTCCTCTCCAATGTCATTTCAGCCACTGCAGCCTATAAGTTGATCAGAAAGGGGTGTGAAGCATATCTGGCACAAGTGGTTGATTCTAGAAAAGCGAATGCAGAAATACAGAATATACCCACTGTGTGTGACTTCGCAGATGTGTTTCCAGAGGAGCTTCCTGGTTTGCCACCTCAGAGAGAAGTGGAGTTTGTGATTGACGTGGTACCAGGTACGTCTCCAGTATCGATAGCACCCTACAGAATGGCCCCAGCAGAACTGAAAGAATTGAAGATACAGTTACAGGAATTGCTGGATAAGGGCTTCATTCGGCCCAGTGTATCCCCTTGGGGAGCCCCAGTCCTATTTGTGAAGAAGAAGGATGGGTCCCTGAGACTATGCATCGATTACAGGCAGCTGAATAAACTGACTGTGAAGAACAAGTATCCGTTGCCAAGAATCGACGATTTGTTCGATCAACTGAGAGGAGCCTGTGTCTTCTCAAAGATAGATCTGAGATCGGGATATCATCAGTTGAGGATAAAAGAATCAGACATTCCAAAAACTGCATTCAGAACCAGGTATGGGCATTATGAATTTGTAGTGATGCCATTTGGGCTGACTAATGCACCTGCAGCCTTTATGGATCTGATGAACAGAATATTCCGACCATACTTGGATCAGTTTGTGGTGGTGTTTATCGATGATATCCTGGTGTACTCACAGACAGCAGAGGACCATGACAGACACCTCAGAGTAGTATTACAGATTCTGAGGGAGAAGCAACTGTATGGCAAACTGAGCAAGTGTGAGTTCTGGTTGCCTGAGATTGCATTCTTGGGTCACATTGTGTCAGCAGAGGGTATTAAGGCAGATCCGAAAAAGATTGAAGCAATAGTGGAATGGAAGCCTCCCAGAAATGTGACAGAAGTCAGAAGCTTTCTAGGCTTGGCAGGTTATTATCGACGGTTTGTGAAGGGGTTTTCCTCCATAGCGAGTCCGTTGACCAAGTTACTGCATAAGAATGTCAGATTTGAGTGGACTGACAGATGCCAAGCAGCTTTTGATCGATTGAAGGCAATGCTTGTAGAGGCTCCAGTTCTGATTCAGCCTATTTCAGGTAAAGACTATGTGATTTATAGTGATGCCTCACACCATGGTTTGGGATGTGTATTGATGCAGGAAGGCAAGGTGGTTGCATATGCGTCCAGACAGTTGAAAAGTCATGAGTTGAATTATCCGATTCATGATCTGGAGCTTGCAGCCATAGTCTTCGCACTGAAAATATGGAGGCATTACTTATATGGCGAGAAATGTTATATCTACACGGATCACAAGAGTCTGAAATATCTGCCTACCCAGAGAGAGCTAAATCTGAGACAGAGGCGGTGGATGGAGTTGATTAAAGACTATGACTGTATAATTGACTACCATCCAGGAAAGGCGAATGTAGTCGCAGATGCATTGAGCAGAAAAGCACTGTTTGCCCTGAAGGCTATGAATGTGCATTTACAGCTGAATCCAGATAGTGCAGTGGTAGCTGAATTGATTTGCAGGCCCAGTCTGATTCAGCAGATTGCAGAGAAACAGAAGCAGGATGCTAGAATCCAACTGATATGTGAACAGATTCCAGAAGGGAAGCATCCATACTTTTCAATCAGAATTGATGGTATTGTGTGTTTCAGAGACAGGATTTGCATTCCATAAAATGAGGAATTGAGAAAAATGATCCTGACAGAGGCACACAGCAGTTCATATGCAATGCACCCAGGTAGCACGAAAATGTACAGAGACTTGAAAATGCAGTACTGGTGGTCTGGTATGAAAAAGGATGTGATAGAATTTGTGAACAGATGCTTGACTTGTCAACAGGTGAAAGCTGAACACCAGGTTCCATCAGGATTGTTACAACCAATAGCAATACCTGAATGGAAATGGGATCGCATCACTATGGACTTTGTTACTGGATTGCCACTCACCCGGAGTAAACACGATGCAGTATGGGTTATAGTGGACAGATTGACGAAGTCGGCACATTTTCTACCTGTCAGAACTGACTACTCTCTGGATCGATTAGCCGAATTGTATATCAGAGAGATAGTGAGATTGCATGGAGTGCCTGTATCCATTATATCAGATAGAGATCCGAGGTTTACATCCAGATTCTGGAAGAAGTTTCAAGAAGCCTTGGATACTCGACTGAGCTTTAGTACAGCCTTCCATCCGCAGACAGACGGACAATCCGAAAGGGTGATTCAGGTGCTTGAAGATATGCTCAGAAGTTGTGTAATTGAGTTTGAAGGAAGTTGGGCGGATCATCTCCCATTGATTGAATTCGCCTACAACAACAGTTACCAGTCGAGCATAGCGATGGCACCGTATGAGGCACTGTATGGAAGGAAATGCAGGACTCCATTGTGCTGGACAGAGTTAGGAGAGGACAGGTTAGTAGGCCCAGACTTGATTAGACAGACTGAGGAGAAGGTGAAGATTATCAAGGATCGATTGAAAATTGCTTCTGACCGACAGAAATCCTATGCAGATTTGAAACGGAAAGAGATAGAATATGATATCGGTGAGAAAGTATTTCTGAAAGTATCTCCGTGGAAGAAAGTGCTTCGATTTGGCAGAAAAGGTAAGTTGAGTCCTAGGTTTATTGGGCCATACGAAATCATTGAACGTGTGGGACCAGTAGCCTACAGACTAGCTTTACCTCCAGAATTGGAAAAGATTCATAATGTGTTCCATGTATCGATGCTGAGGAGATACAGATCTGATCCTTCCCACAGAGTTCAGGCCGAAAGCATTGAAATCCAACCAGACCTGACATATGAGGAGGAACCAGTGCAGATTCTTGATCGGGAGATCAAAGAATTAAGAAATAAAAGAGTGCCATTAGTGAAAGTTCTCTGGAGGAACCATAAAGTGGAAGAGGCTACCTGGGAGAGTGAAGAAACGATGCGACAACAATATCCCCAACTGTTTCATTGAGGTAAATTTCGAGGACGAAATTTCTTAAGTGGGGGAGGTTGGTATACCAGCTGGGTTTTACTGAGCAGTACTGCGCCGTTATTATTGTGTGATTGTTGTTGCGGGGCAATCTCGGACAATCACACCGATTTAGTGATCGTTGTTGCGGGGCAATCTCGGACGATCACAATGATACTAGCGATTGTTGTTGCGGGGCAATCTCGGACAATCGCGATGATATTAGTGATTGTTGTTGCGGGGCAATCTCGGACAATCACGTGAACCCATATTCCAGTCCTAGAATGTTTAGTATTCTAGTGGCCAGAAATGAGTTGAATTGAAACTGAATTGAATGATTTAATGGATCGAATTCATACGTTGAATTTCAAGTGATTAAAATTGTTTAAATGCTTTGATTTTGACATTAATTGTTTTGGAACTTGATTTAGAAATGAAATTCATAGTGTAGTTTATTGTCTCTTTAAAGAATAATTATATTGTAATTTATTTAATTGAGTTTTAGTACACCCACTAAGCTTTATGCTTAGCGCGTTAGTTTGTTTCTAACGCGTAGGTACCAGGAATCCAGAGGAGGCTAGAGATTGAAGGAGGAGCAAGTTGCAGACCGAGTCACAGGATTGTACAGTTGGGTAGCTATACTTTTGTTATGTGTATATATTCTGAAAGCATGCATATACAGGGAATTTGTAAATATGTTTTGTAAAATGTTTTGTAATTAACTAGTTTATGATTTCTGTATTCTATTATCAAAATGATTGTAAATGTTTAAGTCTGATTTGTTATTATTTTATAAACTGATTGTGAAAGTCGCACTAAACGGCAGAGTGCGCAATTGTTTGAAATTGTTATTGAAGTGTTATTGAAATTGGTATTGAATTGATTGTGTAAAAACAGGTTTTGGAAAGTCCGAAAAACAAACGGCACTCTGCCGAATTTTCGTAAAAAGTTTAATTATTGTTTATGGGCTCACAATGATTTTAAAAATGTAAAAAGGAAGTTTTGAAAGAATTCAGAAAGTCCGAGTAACGCGCCCCGGATCGGTCCGGCCGGGTCGGGTCGCCTTTTTATTGTGACGTCCACCTCCGGGATTCGCCTATACTGGTCTATGCCAGGTTTGCCCCGCGAAGTCCGACGGTCACTCACAAGGTACTGTCCGCTTTGGGTCGTCCGGGGTTGCCCCGCCACAACGCCCTCACGGTTTTGCTTCGCCTCCCTCACGATTCGAACTTGGGACTTATCCTTAAGTACCCAAACCTTATCAAATGAGTACCAAACCTTACACCCCCTCAAATAGTAAAAATTTTATTTTCACATATTTCATATATATCAAAAATTCATCACCCGAAATCCGGGATGTTACAACAATTCTTACCCTCTTAAGAAATTTCGTCCTCGAAATTTACCGTATTCACACATATTACCTTACAAGCTCTTCATTTTCCCATGTAACTTATCTTACATTAAGGTTCCTTTAGAGAATCTTTACCGATGGTACTGTTTTAGATCGGAGTTCCTTACTTTCTCTGTCCAGAATTCCCACCGATTCTTCCTTATCTATATGTTTTCATAATTTCAGCCTGCACTCTATGAGAGACATCAGATCTGTATGTCCTCAACATAAGTTCATGACCTATATTAGGTATCTTTTCTAATTACAATTTTCGAATCTCCTTGCTTTCTTTCATGGAGATACTTTCAGACTTTACTGACCTCATATATCAGGTCTTTCTTTTCAATCTACATATGACTTCAGACGTTCAGATGCAGTTTTCAATCTTTCCTTTATGATCTTCACCTTTTCTTTAATCTGTCTAATCATTTTAAATCCTACTAACTTATCTTTATTGAACTCTGTCCAATGAAGAATCTATTCTGACAAGTAAGTAATGTGCTGACTTTGTCCGTCTATCTCTTATCACTCCCATTGTATCCTGTTTACTCCGTATATAGAATAATCTTGAGACTAATACGGTTCCATTTTCTTTCAGGTATGGGACTTGGCGTTTTTGAGATTAGATCAGAATACCATCAATGAATACTACTACAAATTGATCTAAAGATTCATTACATCCATAAAGATTGCAGGTGCATTCGTCCACCTAAATAGCATCATTCTGAATTCCTAGTGTCTGTATCGTTTTTGGAAAGTTGTTTTCCGATCATCACTATTCCAATAAACCATCAATTTTAGGCAACGGAGTATTATCCGTAATAGTAAGCTTATTTAGGTGCTTTTAATCAAGACACAATCTGATCGGCCCCTCTTTTTCTTTACAAACAATCCTGGTCTTATCTACTCCTTCTTGTACTTATATTTTCAATTCTTTCAATGCCACGAGTGCCATTCATATGGCTAAGTGATACTGGAATAGTACCTGGTATCACATCAATCACAAATTTCCATTTCTCTCTCTCTTTCTGAGGATACTTCAGTTCTTTCAGAAACACGTCCAGAAAATCACATACAGTGGATATATTATACAAACTAGCATCAATCCTCTGTAATATCAACCACATATGCCAGATATGCTTCACAATCTTTTCTAATCAATGTCTGATCATCAGTGGTTGAAATAACATAGGAGAGAAAATTCTTCATATTACTTATCTTATCCTCGATCATAAATTTAGTCAGTTCTCCATAGTCTGCACATAACTGAACGATCCATTCTTACATAACAATCAATTCTAATCTGTTATCTCACTCATCTACAGTTATACCTCACTTCATTTCAAATTCTCATAATTTATCATTGTCATCAAATTATTAGACAAGTCATATTCTTAAATCGTAATTAGACAATCTTTATCTATATATTTATACTCTCATTACAATCATATTGTAATAAAAAACATGACTAAAACATCATACCAGTGATCACATTTGATGTCCTCGCGGAAGCTGATCTCTCTGCCTACTGAACAGGATTATTCTTCTTTTTTGGACACTCTTTTCTTAGATGATCAGGAGATCCACAATTAAGACAGGCTTTGGTCACTTTCCAACATTCCCCGGGGTGTCTTTTTTGACAATACTTACATGATGTGGGAGCTGACTCTTCTGATTGCTGAACAGCAGTAATTTTAAGCTGTGGGCAATCCTTCTGAAAATGATCACGGGATCCACATCTCGAACAGGCTCCTATAACCCTCCAGCATTCCCCAGGATGTCTTTTTCTGCAATGTTCATACGATACAGGGGCTGATCCTTTAGCTACACTCCCAGGGGTTTTGACTATCGAAATTGCAGGTTGTCCCTGTTTCACTGTGGTTATGGGCTTCTGTGCCTGTGTCTGACCACTAGACTGCGGTCCCTTTAATTTGTTACTCTGTGGCTGAAATGAATTTGATGGACCTGCTCCCATTCTCTTTTTACCTCTGTCTCGTCTAGCCTGTTCTTCTTTCTTAATTCTTTCTACATTCAGAGCTGCAGAGACAAGTCTGGTGAAATCTTCAAACTCAAATGCAGCAACCTGTAGGCGGATATAATCATTCAGCCCATATTCAAATCTTCTGCACTTGTCCGCCTCAGTAGCTACCATATCTTTCGCATATTTACTCAACCTGACAAATTCTCTTTCATATTCAGTCACTGTCATTTGTCTCTGTCTCAGATTCGTAAATTCTCGCTTCATATTATCCAAATAAATGCGACCAACATACTTCCTTCGAAATTCCTTCTGAAACAAGTCCCAAGTCCTGTCTTCTGGTCTCACTGACTGTATAACGGATGTCCACCATTGGTAGGCATCCTCCTGTAATAAAGATACTGCACACTCCAATTTTTCTTCAGGTGTACAGTGCATCTGCTCTAAGATTCTATCAGTTCTCTCAAACCAGTATTCCGCTGCAGATGCATCCTCATCTTTTCTACCATGAAAATCAGTCGGTCTGTATCTAACTAGTCGTTTTATGGCTGATCTTCGTGGCGCTGCTCGAGCCACATTCTGGAAGAACTCAGCCATTTGCTGCATAAATGCTGGCTGACTTTGAACTTCTGGTCCAGCCGCTCTAGGACTTTCTGAGTCTCCAGATACTCCCCCAGCCACGCTGGCGGGACTTTCGGGTCTATTTCCACTTCCTTCCATTTCTTTTATCCTATATAAGACAGAATCAAGGTCCGCAGATTAGAGTCACACATTCCTATGAGTATCTTTCTTCAATGCATGCATATACAGACTCTTTTGGTCCAGAAACGCCTAAACCGCGCTCTGATACCACTAAATGTAACACCCCCTGACCCGACCTGACTGGATCGACTCAGGGAGCGCTACCGGTTTTCAAAACTTTCTAAATTCACTTTATATATTTCAAACCATTGAAAATCATATTAATTTGTAATTTAAAAATATTTTCCTAGTGAGCCCATCAAACTTATTTTCAAAAATTTCGGCAGAGTTTTCTCTATTTTTCTGATTTCCCAAAACCTGTTTTCAATAAAACAAATATAAAACAATATACTTTCAACACTTCTATTTCCACATTTCAAATCAATGCGCACTCTGCCGTTTTGTGCGACTTCCAAACAGTTTCAAATAAAACATATAAAATTAATATTCACAAACATTTGAAAAGAATATAAATCATAAAGCAATTATTTCCAAAATATATAACGGTCGAATTATAGATTTCTGTATATGCATGCTTAACTAAATACAATATACAATTAACATTCCATTATAACTACTCAAAAGAAACTGTGACTCTGGACCTTCAATCTGCTGTTACTTCTTCTCTATTCTTTGTTTCTCCCCTGTATCTCTGATACCTGCGCGTGATAAAATCAACGCGTTAAGCAATAATGTCTGGTGGGTGTACACTAAACTCAAGTTTCAAAATCAAAAATCGTTTCATAATAAAAACTATACCGATATTATCGAATATAAATCATTGACAGAAATAAAACTGATGAAATCAATTCGATATAAATTACTCAAAACAATTAATAATCCATGCAAAACCAAATCATCAATTCTTTTCTAATCATTTCTTTACGAATCATTCTCAATTCTGGCCTTCTAGAATACTCAACATACTTTCTGGACTGGAATTTGGGTTTAATCTCTGTAATATCAGTGTGATGTCCGGGGTTGCCCCGCAACAACAGTCACTAGTATCGGTGTAATTGTCCGAGATTGCCCCGCAACAACAATCACTAAAATCGGTGTGATTGTCCGAGATTGCCCCGCAACAACAATCACTGATCTCAATGTGACGTCCGGGATTGCTCCGCTACAACAGTCACAAGTAATAACGATGCAGTATGACAGTAATAACCCAGCTGGTATACCAACTTCCTATATCCATTTCCTATGTCCAAGTATCCTAGGGCCGTTTTCATCCTATCCTCTATTCAATTTGTTTTCTTTTCATTTCAAACTAATTCAGAATCATTTTCAAAACATTGTTCATACAATGATTAATTCAAAAACTCACTTTATAAACGAAATTCGAGAATGTTCTGAAAATTAAAATCATATAAACACATATATAATAACGTAATTCACAGTTCTTGTTACCAAAATCATTTTCAACTCCATACAAATCGTTATTAATATTATCCAAAATTATTATTTCCATCAGTTATCAATTTCAACGAATCCAAAATCATAATTGTATATATTTTATTAAACAGAAATTTTCTCAATTATTCCAAAATCAATATATATCAACATTTGTAAAACAAGATAGTCAAAACATCTCAATAACAGACAATAGAACGTACTAATACTATAGATCATAAATCAATCTCATTAAATTTAATATATTCGAAATTCTGTAATTCAAATTCAATCAAATCAATTTGAATCTGAAAACTAAACTCAAAATAGCAGTGTACACCAACCTGGTTTTCGTTTTTCGAACCGTTTTTCTTCTGGATTTCCTTTTTCCTTTCTTTCTCCTTTTTCTCTTTTCTTTTCCTTTCTTCTTTTCTTCTTCTTTCTCTTCTCTTCTTCTTCTTCTTCTTCTTCTTCTCTTCCTCTTCTTCTTCTTCTTCTTCTTCTTTCTTTTCTTTCTCTCTCGATCTCCCTCAGTCTCTCTTTCTCTCTGTTTCCTCTATTTTTTCTTTTTATGGAGACTTCACGTCTCTATTTTTTTTTTATAAAATTTTGGTCGTCGCGACCTGTGGTCGTGGTGACCAGGTCGCGTTGCTCTCTGGAGCAACTCCACCGCCTTCATCGCGATCACCCATCGCGGTACCCTGGTCGCGCTGGTGGTCGCGATGCTCACTGCCAGGATTTTCTCTTTTTCATCGCGAGCCAGTCATCGCGATCTGTGGTCGCGATACTCACTGCCCAAAATATTATGTTTCGTCGCGAGCAGCTCATCGCGACCTGTGGTCGCGGTGAGGGGTTGCGATACATACTATCCCAATTTTTTTTTTGTTTCATTTCTTTTCCTTCATGCATCAGTTCTAGACCGTTCCATCTGGTCCACCTGGAAAACATAAAAATACATATACATTTAATTACATTTACACCCCTCACTCACAAATATTTTATATCCATATATTCCATATTAATTATCCGAAATTTGGGATATTACAATAAATCTTCATAAATTAGCTCTCACTTCCCTCAAAGACTTTTGACAAATAATTTTTAAAAAATATTACTAACAACTTTTATTATCACTTTTTATTGAACATATTTTTCAAAAAGAATAATTCAAAAAAAAAAAAAAAAAATACTAACCACCATGCAATCTATTTCCATTACTAACCATTATAAAAATGGTTAATTTTATGACTGTCATAGAATTACCCCAAATTTGATAAATTGATAAAATATTGTATTCCTTCCAAATTCATACAAAATTTGTGTCAAATTGCGTTATGCATTAAAATATACAACTCTTAATTTTTGCCCAAATTTATCTTGCTAACCACTATAAAATTTGTTAATTTTATGACTATCTCAAAATGACCCAAATTTGATACATGAATAGGATAGAGTATTTTTAGCAGTTTCATAATTTGTTTTTGTGTAAAATCGATTATGCATCGAAATACGCGTTTATTAATTTTGCTCAAATTTCCTTTACTAATCACTGTAAAAGTTGTCAATTTTACGATTTTGTCAGTATGACCCTAAATTTAATACATAGATGGAATAGAGTATTTATAATAGTTCATTGTAAAATTTTTAAGAGAAATCGCATTTTACAGTGAAATATGCAACTCTTACTTTTTTACGAAATTTTCCTTTCTAACCACTATAAAAATGGTTGATTTTGTGATTGTCTCGAAATGCCCCAAATTTGATAAATTGATAAAATAAAGTATTTCTTCCAAATTCATGTAAAAGTTTTGTGTCAAATCTCATTCTATATTGAAATATACTATTATTAAAGTTTGCCCGAATTTTCCTTATAATAAAAATTGTTGATTTTGCAACTATCTCGAAACGACTCTAAATTTGATACATAGACATAATAAAGTGTTTCCAGTAGTGTCATAAATTTGTTTTGTGTAAAATCACATTCTATATTAAAATATATGACTATTAATATTTGTCCAAATTTCCCTTACACAACTATAAAAATTGTTGATTTTGCGAGTATGTCGAAACGACTCCAAATTTGATACATGGATAGAATTGAGTATTTTTAGCAGTTCCATAATTTATTTATTTATTTTTTGTAAAATTACATTCTGAATTGAAATACGTGTCCTTACTTTTTGCTCAAAATTTCCTTACTAACCGCTATAAAAATTGTGAATTTTGTAACTCTCTCGGTATTATCCAAAAATTTGATATATAGATAGAATAAATTATTTCTAGTAGTCCTTTGCAAAAATTTTATCAAAAATTGCATTCGGCAATGAAATATGCAACTATTATTTTTTACTGAAATTTTCTTTACTAACCACTATAAAAATGATTAATTTTGCTACTGTATCAGAACGACCCCAAATTTGATATATGGATAAAGTAAAGTACTTCTAGGAGTACCACAAATATATATATATATATATATATATATATATATATATATATATATATATATATATTATTTAAGATAGCATTCCGCATTAAAATACACGTTTCATAATTTTTGCCCAAAGTTCCTTATTAACCACTATAAAAGTTGTTAATTTAGTGACTTAGTTGATATGACTCTAAATTTGATATATAGATAAAATAAAATATTTCTAGTAAGTCCTTGCAAAGTTTTTATCATTGTTATGGGCAATTTCTATCCAGATAATGTCATGTCATCAAGGACCAATACAAGGTCGTTTTGTCACTAGGTAGCCTTTTTTGGTTAAGGGCAACCTCAATATCATTTTTCCATCTATCGCCGAGAGATGGTCGGTTAAAGGTATAATCGTCCGAGTGCTTTAATGCTCTCGCAGAGTATTAATTGCCTGTCAGCGCAGTGTTAGCAACAAATAGTATGACCCCGCTCGGATCAAAGGCTGTCCATATTTAATGCACCTAACGATATTTATGACAAACTTGGCCGAACTCAGAACCTTGCCATCAAGAGGGTTAGAAGCAGTAAATGTCCCAGTTCTGTAAGTTACCGTTCAACCACTCATTCTGTCCAATCCCTGGACAGGCGCTTCGAGAAGACAATTATTTCATGTTTATGGTAACATGTGGCTGAGCAGATTTGTAGACAACTTGAGCATTCTTCAAATAGAAGAGAATAAGAGGAATGTCTGGTTGACTATAAATATGGTCATTGAAGAAGAAGTAATGTATGCTAATTAATATAAATCACCAACCCTAAAACTCTCTCAATTAGTTCATTTATTTCTCCATTATATCTGAACTGATTTGATCATCGGAGTTTAATCGCTATCACAAGTTTGGCATTCCTCACCGATCTTATTGTGTTTTCAGATATCTATTTGGCGACTTGCGATTGTTAGGTTCTCACTGCCGCTGAGAACCTTCTCGTAGACTTTAAAGATCAAAATAGAAAGTTATCAGCTCAACTAACCACCAAATCACCTTACGTGGCATAGTTGACCATTGTTGACCACATGATCTATTTTTTACTGTCGACAATTTAGCGCTAGAAGGAGGGCAGTTCTATTCCTCTGAAAAACTTTGAAACCATGGACTCGAACAATCCAAACAAAGAATGTAGCCCCCAGCAAATTACTCCAACGGAAATCCCTTTGTCTCCTACCAGACAAACGCCCTTGAGTTTCATTATACCTGACAATGCACCAGCTCAATCATCGCAACCTCCTCCAACTGCTCCACAAACAGAGATGTCTACCCAGAACGTGAACCAAGCAGGGTATCACTTCTAGAAACTCATGGAAATCATGGGTGGTAGAATCACTCCCTCTACGGGAGGAGAATGTGGGGGAAGTGTAGGTCCTAGCAAAAAGGCTCCTTTCCACAAGAGATGTGCCAACTGAAGGGAGAAAAAAAGATAGGGACTAAAATAATTTTCACCCAAAATATTTAGAAGAAATCTCATTCTACATTGAAGTATGAAACTTTTTAATTTTTGCCCAAATTTTCCAAGTAAATATTTTTTAAGACAAATTGCATTCAATATTGAAATATGCTACTTTTTTTATTTTTACCTGATTTCCTGACTAATTTATTGTTATGAGAAGTTAAATTTATCTACCACAAGTTCCACAATCAAATTTTCCTTTTGTAGTTTCATGCATTCTAAGTTGGAACTTTGTCAATTCTCATTATCTAATTGACTGATTCACAATGGTGGAAAATGCATCCTGATGTTTCCCGTGAATGAGTAAATATAAACTTGAAAACAAAAAGAAAATAGAAATAACAGTTTAAAGTTTAAACACTCGACCTTATTTTGTATTACTTCCAACAAATCAAATTCAAATTTCACCTGTCTTCAACAATTGAGTTATGGACTGTTAGTATCTAGACCTAATTGGTACTTCAACTAATCCATGAAAATATATATAGAACATAAACTAAACATATTGCATGAATTTAAGAAGACGACTCAGTTTGAATAGGCCGACTCAGTTTCCAAGTTTTGTTCGCCAATGAGATCATTGGACATAGCAGAAGGTATTATGTGACGCTTCAAAATTCTAGATGTGGCAATTTTTGCCTTGTGATAGTCCAAAACAATTACCCTATCATCATCCAAATCAAATCTCAAGTTCTCTGTGCTACAATTTTCCACTTGTTGGCAAAAATGCTTCAAATTTTCGATTTCCACTCCATTGACCTTTTTAACCTGTTGACAACATATAACATACTTCAGAAAACAAACTAACATACGTAAATTGTATTTTCAATTGGACTAGGTTATTCTAGAATAAGGAGCATGCATGACATTGACCGCACCACTGCATGCCATATAGCCAAATGACATATAATTTACTAACAAATTTGCCCCCTCCCTTTCTTAACCATAACATGTTTGTGGTTACTCAAATAGTTATAATCATAAGATGTTATGACTTTCAAACCAGGATTAAATAGTAAACTAAATAACACGCCATTTGCTTTCTAGTTCAATAACATGTATACTATTGGGACATACATAGTCCAAGATAAAATTGCATGGATTTGATGACCCATCAAAATTAAAGAGATAATGAATTCATAATCCTATTTAAACTAGAAATATAACAGCACCTGTAGTTCTGCAAGACGCTCATACCCGGTATTGATATCATCTATCAGCACCTGAACCACATAAGCAATTATCACTAAAGGTTAAGTTCACATTTTATTAACCGATAATAGTAAGAAAATGCTTACCCACCAAATCTTTAAACCAATAAGGTTTCCTTGAAGAAAAGAAAATATATAATGATGTGTGACTGTGAAGGTAAAAGATCAGAGACATGTCGGAATGCTATAAAGACACAAAAGTGGCAGGAAAAGTTGATACTAGTCGGATCATAAGAATTGACCAGTCACCTAGAAATAAAACTTGCATTGGATGTTTATATGTTTTTTCCTAGATCACAATCCAATTTATAAGGAATGGAAATAAGAAAGGAGAGCTCAGTGGATCATTATCAAGTTAGATATATATATATATATATATATATTTAATTAAAGCAAGCATTAGCCACTTATGTTGCCAAGAGATATGCAGACCTGAGAAAGGATAACGAGTTGTTGACCAGCCTTTTTAGGCAGCTCCCTCAGTGCACATTCACATAATCGGCGAGGTGAAGTATTATACCAGTCTTCTCCATATTCATGAAGATATGGTTGGGTGAGTGGAATAAAGACCAAGCCAGCAAAAATGTAATAACTAGGAAGCTTATCGAATTGATGAACTGGCACCAGTGGTTGCAACTGCAAAATCGACAAAGTAGAAGGTTGGTCCAAAACATACTTCTGAATTAATTAAATATCTAAAGATGGAGAACATATTCATAAGTGTCCAATCAATTAACAACATTTAAAGTATCAATTCAGTCACAAACACCTAGAAGTTTCTTTTGTAATCATTGGCTACTGTTGAAAGATTAATTCTTGTAGTATCCAAATTATGCTCTTGTTTCTTCTTACTATTATTATATCACATACATCTTATGCAAGATAAAGGCCAATAACACCATTGGTCCCACCAGTTCATACCTCCACATTTGGAGATTGATGGATGTCATATTCATTCTTATATGTTTGATGTGCTAAATAGATGATCAACAAAGAATAAAACTCCACAGTCCAGCAAAGCCGACCAATCCAATGAGAAAAAAATAAAAATTTAACTCATTGCTGTGTTGTCTAAAACACTAGATAGATCTACACATCACTTATCTTCTGCCTCCTTCCTAGCCAATATATATTATAGAAGTAATTTACTTGTCTTTTCTAAAAAGCATTTCAGTCTTGGTTGTAACCCAAAATCTCCATTCAAGGCAACCATGGTGATCTATTAGATGGCCAAACATTATGTAGATCTATTAGAATTTACAGCTTCTAAGTACCTTTTGCCTTAGCAATGTCTAGTTATTTTTTTAAAAAAAAGAATTCTTCTTCTTTCTCCAATTTATTAAGGTGTTATTATTCCTTATTAAACTCCCCACTTCACCCATTTCTAAATTCTTTAAACATGAATAATTAAGATATAGATTTCATCAAATTTCAATAATCAAGAGAACTATGTCTTACAGGTCGTAAAGTGATACTGAATTCCTGCTCCTTGCCATCCCTCAAAACTTTAACTGAAGCTTTCTCATTGGGTTTCTTTATAGACACCAAATGATCAAATGTTATTCGTTCTCTGTTACGAAAAGGAACTGCAATGTTGTAAATCATATAACAAATTAAGGACATAAGAGAAAACCACAAATATACAGTAGCGTGATTCCATCACAATTTAATAAATACAATATTTTTACACAAAATATTTAAATGATTTTCAAGTAACATTTAGTTGAATGGGAAGAAAATTGCTAATGTATAAATTAGAAGAAAGCACAATCTTATCTGAATGTCATAGAGAAGCAGAACCAGTACCTGTGCCATCATTTGCTATAGGCACACCATCAAATGCAAGAATAATATCATTTTTTTTCAAGATACTATGAGCATCTGATAGAGGATTAATTTTGTTCACTAATACTCCAGTCATTTCAGGGCTCATCCCAAAGTGGTTACGAAGTTGAACATTTTCAGTGGGCTGGCATGACAGTCCTAGCGAGCAGAATCCAACATATATTCCATTTTTCTCCACACCATCAATAAAATGCTTTATTATTGGAACTGGAATTATATAACTGCAAATTACAACACGACAGTAAATAAAAATTTCATTTTGCATATGCTTTACTCTTTAAAAGAGCAGAAAAGAAAATATGAACAACTGACCCAATATTCTCGGCACCAGAAAGGTTTTGGAAAGCTACACCAGCAACTTTATTTCCCATGATAGCTGGACCACCACTGTTGCCGGGATTTATAGCAGCATCAATTTGAATGGCCATAAGCTGAGTTGCACCGTGCACATATTGAGTAGGTTCAACTCTGGAAACAACACCTTTAGTAACAGAAATATTGTCTCCACCTGCATCAAATTTAATAGGAGTTATTGTAATGTTAGTGGACAGCAGCAGCAATGTTATTTCTTTAGGTACCTTGAGGATATCCGACAACAGCTACGGCTTGTTGAAGAAATGGAGTGTCTCCCAGCTCTAAAAACTTCATGCCATCCCAGAATTCTTGACTCTCAACAACAAGAATAGCCAAGTCGCATTCATGACCCACAGCGTGAACCAATGCTCTGTACTTGGTGGGAGAACCATGCTTTCTTACTAATACAAAGGTATTATCAGCTACTACATGAGCATTTGTGAGAATCTTTTTGCCAGGAATAGCAAAACCTGAACCGGTAGTCTCGCGTTGGGACTTTTTCTGCCAGGGCATGAAATAGTTGGGACTGCTCGACACTGTGAATATCTTCACCACGGAGTCCAAAGCCAAATGTATTGCTGAATACGCAGCAGCGTTGCTTTTGCTTCTGTTGATATGACGTCCTTTTGACAACAAATTGGCTCTTGATGTTAATGTTGTTGTAGTTGAAATAAAACAATAATGAAAATAGTAGGAAGAAGGAGAGAGGAGTGATATGGTTGAAGAAGAGTTAGTGTTATTATTAAAGATGACAGAGGAAAGAGAAGAAGAGGAGCAGAGTCTGCGGATTCTACGCAGTGAACAAGACAGCATTTCTTTCTTTGCTGTTTGGAAGATCGCCTCTGCCTGTAAACTCTGTCGAACTTGAACAAGACTTCTCTAGGTTTACAATTGTGGGCTCACTTTAATATTTATTTTATAAGCAAGGGCATTTTGGTAAAGTTGATGCACTTGTTACCTTCTTCTTGAGGATTTATCAAAAATTACAATTAATACCATACCATGCCGGTTACTTGTTCTCTTCTTCTATAGATCTGGTTTTTCATTTTCTTCCCAAAAACCAAAACAACTACTTAACTAACCAACCAAAACATTTTAATAACTTTCGATTATTACACCTGTGATCGGAAATGATACCTCTCTAGATCTGTAAACCTTCTGATTAAAATAAAATCATGAGGGTAGCATCACCATCAGCATCCAATGCCTCCTCCGCCGCGGAGGAACGAGCAGCCTCTCTCAGCGGCGGAGGCTATCGCGACGCTGAGTCTCTCTTCCGCACTAAACCCATATCGGAAATCCGCAATGTGGAGCTCACCACCCGGAAACAGATCCAGGAGAAGCAGGAGGAGCTCCGCCAGCTCGTCGGCACTCGCTACCGCGACTTGATCGACTCCGCCGATTCCATCGTTCTCATGAAGTCTTCGTGCGACTCCATCTCCTCCAACATCTCCTCCATTCACTCTCACATTCTCTCTCTCTCCGCCGAGACCCCCAAATTGGTCAACCCTAACCCTAACCGACTCAAAATCTACGGAATCGCTTGTCGCGTCAAGTACTTGGTCGACACTCCTGAGAATATCTGGGGTTGTTTGGACGAATCCATGTTCTTTGACTCTGCTGCGAGGTACGTGCGTGCCAAGCACGTGCAGCACATATTACTTGATGTCAATAAAGATATCGATCACTTGAATTTCCCTTTGTTGCAACATCAGTGCCAGATCGTCGAGAGTTTCAAGGCCCAGATTTCGCAGCGGAGTCGAGAGCGTTTATTAGATAAAGGCCTTGGAATCCATGCTTATGCGGATGCCTTGGCTGCTGTAGCTGTGATTGATGAACTGGAGCCCAAGCAGGTTCTGGCCTTATTCTTGGAGACCAGGAAGGCTTGGATTCTTCAAACGTTGAGTGGTAATGTTGCTTCTTCCGATGTCATTTTTGTTTTTTGTGAAGTTTTGAGGATTATTCAGATCAGTGTAGCTCAAGTTGGGGAGTTGTTTTTACAAGTCTTGAATGATATGCCTCTGTTTTATAAAGTCATTTTGGGTTCTCCACCCGCCTCTCAATTGTTCGGTGGGATTCCAAATCCCGATGAGGAGGTCAGGTTGTGGAAGTCTTTTAGGGATAAATTAGAGTCTACAATGGTAACGCTTGATAAAGACTACATAGCCAAGACTTGTTTCACTTGGTTGAGATATTGTGGTGGGGAGATTGTCAGTAAGATCAATGGTAAGTTCTTAATTGATGCAATCGGTAGTGGCCAGGACCTTGGTTTAGCCGAGAAGTTGATACGTGAAACCATGGATAGTAAGGAAGTGTTGCAGGGTAGTTTGGAGTGGCTTAAGAGTGTTTTTGGATCAGAGATCGAGTTACCTTGGAGTAGGATTAGGGAACTCATTCTGGAAGATAATTCAGATCTCTGGGATGAGATTTTTGAAGATGCTTTCGTCCGGAGGATGAAATTGGTTATTGATTCGGGATTTGAGGACTTGACAAAAGTTGTGAACGTGGCTGACTCCATTCGTGCGATAGGAGGGGATTATTCTGGTGAACTAATTGATATCCAGGCATACTTGAACAGGCCTTCTAGTGGTGGTGGGGTTTGGTTTATAGAACCTAATAATACTCTTAAGAAGGGTGGTCTAGTTTTGGGACACAAAGCATCGCCTGAAGGGAATGATTTTCAGACTTGTCTCAATGCCTTTTTTGGTCCTGAAGTTAGTCGGATCAGAGATGCAGTGGATAACTGCTGCCAGAGTATCCTTGAGGACCTACTCAGTTTTTTAGAATCTCCAAAGGCAGCTTTAAGGTTGAAGGATTTGGCACCATACCTTCAAAATAAATGTTATGAAAGCATGTCAACCATATTGACGGAACTTAAGAGGGAGCTTGATAATTTATACGCTGCTATGGAAAATGGAACTGCAAGTGGTCAGCCTGTGCCTTCAGCTATTATTGTTGAAAAATCCCTTTTCATTGGACGACTCTTGTTTGCATTCCAGAACCACTCAAAGCACATTCCGGTTATACTCGGATCTCCAAGGTTCTGGGGAAAAGAAAATGTGGCTGTGGTTTTTGACAAGTTATCACACATACTGAGGCAAACTAAAACTTATTCCGATTCTCCCATGGCTGAAAGCCCTGGTAAGTCAACACCCACTGGCTCCAAAAGACAAAGTTCATCTGCAATCTCTGCATTGCTTGGAGCAAATGAAAGTGCAAGCCCAAAACTTGAAGAACTTACTAGAACCATACGAGAACTTTGCATCAGAGCTCACAACTTGTGGATATCATGGTTATCTGATGAGCTTTCTCTCATTCTCTCTCGGGATCTCGGACGAGATGATGGATTATCAGCAACATCTCCCTTGAGGGTAAGTACCATTTGTTTGGTAGTTTTTTTCAATATCGTTCTTTACTCTCTTGCTGGACTTTTGTACTATACACATCATTATATACATAAAGATGATCATATATAAATACACACATACATATATACCCAAGAATGCAGAGGTTGTCTATGAGCCTCTTCCTCCTGCATTAGGACAGATAGAGGGTGCACTGCAGGAGGTAAGAGCCCATTTATCATAAAGGTTTGAAACCCCTTGTTTGCCATTTCCTTCAGGGACTACTATTATTATAAACAAATCAGTAAATATCAATTTTGTTTAGGTTTGTAGTGGTGACATTTTCTAGGTTACTGCAGAGTTTGAAGGATTCCTCAAAGAAAGAAAAGTGGGAATAAAAAATAAGAGAAGGGAATTTTATTTGGAACTTTATGTCCCTTTCCCCCTGTATCTGATTTCATGCCCAAGTGCCCAACCATCCTTATCTTTTTGCATTTACAAGATGGTTCTTTGGTGTCAATTTCTGCTAATTGTTATTGGAGGGAAATCCAAATTCCCTCATTCCTTAGACTCTGTAGAAGGTATGCATGCGTGTACCTATTTTATGTATTGAAGCTCCTCAATTTTGATTATTTTTACCATCTCTACCCTATGTGCTTTTCAATGCCTGCTGTTCCCCTTAGTGCGGATAAGAAAACTGCATCATAAATGTTTTGCTCTTTCTTTATGAACTTAAAAGTTCAGACTAGGACTTTTTGTACTGTTGGTGCCATTTTCTACGCATGAATAAATTGTTTTAGAAAAGTTGTTTGCCATCAGGAATTAAAAAATAAACTAATAAAAAAATTTGAACCTTTATTTTCCTTAAGAGTTTATGGACCTTTAGAAATTTGTTTATTTTTGTTTTTTTTTTTTTCAATTTTGTGGCTTTAGTACCATTCTTAATGATAATTCGCTGGTATCAATTTACCAAAGAAATATTCAGATGCCGTATTTGTAACTGGTTGGTAGCTGATCCACTATTATCCTGGTCCTAGTTCCTCAATTGAATAGTTGTGCTTTGTCAGGAATTTAGTGAGCTTTGGCGGGATGTGCATAATATGTTGGAGCTAGGCAATAGAAAATTGTTTTTAACATGGGGATCCTTGCGGGATATATACTTCTAGCAGCTCTCGGCTGAAAAACAAATATACTTCTGAGTCTTGTGATTTGTATACACGCATGTGATTACACAATCCAGTTGGACTGTTTTCAATGGAAAATGGTGCTGACAAAGTATATAATTGAAAGGAACATTAGGAAGATGGATGGATGAGCTTGGCAATAGAAAATTGTTTTTAACATGGGGATCCTTGTGGGATATATACTTCTATCAGCTCTCGGCTGAAAAACAAATATACTTCTGAGTCTTGTGATTTGTATACACGCATGTGATTACACAATCCAGTTGGACTGTTCAATGGAAAATGGTGCTGACAAAGTATATAATTGAAGGCAGTGTTGCAAAAGTTGCCATTAAGGGGCGTTGAAGTGGCGGTGAGGCGCTAGGTGGCGCCTCGTCGAAAGCGGACCATTAAGCGGCCGGCGGCGTCAGCGGAGGAAGAAGAAGAAGAAAAATGGCTGTTGCGGCGGAGGAAGAAAAGAAGAGAGAAGAAAAAAAAAAAGCAAGGCTGCGCGGCGGAGGAAAGAAGAAGAAGAAAAAAAAACCTAAATCCCAAACGGCGTCGTTTGGGGTTACTGTTTTTTCTAAAAAATCTGACCCCCAAACGACGCCGTTTTGGGGTTTAATAAAACAACCCCCAAAACGCGTCGTTTTGGGGGTTGTTTTATTATTATTTTTTTCCTTCTTTCTTCTTCCTGGCAGTACACACTAAAGTTTTCTTTCTTCCTTTCTTTGTGTTCACCAGCAGCTTCGTTCTTCACTTCTTCAGTTCTTCTTCTTCATTTCTTCCGTCCGATGTTGCTGTTTCCTTCCGTCTGCCGTCGCCGGTTTCCTTCCCGCCACCATGACCGCCTCCGCTTCTCTTTGCAGTACCATTGTTCTTGGTTTACTACTTTATGTTTTATTGTTTTATCATTTATGTGCTTATGAACTTACTAGTTAGAGTTACAAATTTATTTCTCTACTTTATGTTTGTTTTTTAATTTACTACTTTATGAACATATTATGTTTGTTATTTTATTATTTTGTTTACTACTTTATGAACTATTGAATGTGATTGAATTTAGTTTCAACTTAGAATTTGATTGACTTTGGTATTTTGGTTGGAAATTTATTGATTTGGTTAGATTTTGCTTGAAATTTATTGATTTAGATTTTATTTTTAACTTGGAAATTACTCCGATCTGCCTCCGGCCGGACAATCGGCCGACTTTCGACTAACCGCTTAATCCCCGCTTAATTTTCTAGGCGCTAGACGGTGGGTCGCCACCAGACTAGCGCCTAGCGCTTTCTTCAACCTTGATTGAAGGAACATTAGGAAGATGGATGGATGATAATTATATGAGGTTCCATGCTCTTCAGGATACTTTATATCTTCTTATTTGCAGTTACATTTCTTAACTTTCTTTAATCTACATCTAGCTGAATACTGATAAGGACAAAACTTTATTCCCCATAAATGGATCTAACTTTGCATACAGTACACAATTAGTATAAAGAAAAATTACAAGGCTCTGAATTTGCACTGACCCATAAAAATTACAAGGCTTGCCTCCATATGTAACAATATCTTTACAGGTATCAGGGTTGTTCTATCTTTCTGCCCTTTAAAGCAACAACCAGTGCTGATTAACATGGAAACGTGCTCATTTTCTACCTGAATGGTTGCTAGTAGTCTTTGTTGAATTGAGCTCACAGTTTATCTCTATTTGTTTATATTATTTCAAGTTTTTTAATTTTACATAAGTCTCATCTTCTGAATATTGGGCAGGGTTGGGAAGAGACAGTAGTCAAGCAAGAACAGTCTGATGAGAACCAATCAGAGATGAAAATTTTACTCCCTTCCATGCCGTCACTCTATATCATCTCATTTTTATGTCGTGCGTGTGAAGAAATTCATAGAATTGGAGGTCATGTACTTGACAAATCAATTTTGAAAAAGTTTGCATCAAGACTACTTGAAAAGGTCTGCTGCTTGCCATGGGATTTGTTTGTTCCTTTAGGAATCAATAAGTTTATTGTAGTTTGCATGAATTTTCTTGTCAGCATTTCATCTTATGATGTATTGATAACTGATGTGCTTGTGTATGTCTAATGCATAGAAGCAAGGTTGCAGCTTGGTTTGGATTAGCATCAAATGATTTGATTTACTTGTGTTGATAACTGAATTTTAAATTTGATTCAGTAGTTAGCTGCATTGCTTCTTCTCTTACTCTATTTAAGTTCTTAATTCATTTTGGCTTTATTCGTTGCCTTTAATACAGGATCCTTTATTTTTCCTATAAGGTCTCCTCCTTTGATTCTCTGCACTTTCTAGCTCTTCTGGCTTTCCCTTTTCTATGTGGCTACTGGAGAGCTTTTAGTTGCAAATTCTTTTTTTCAATGAAGTTGCAGAGCACAAGGATGACATCTTTTCATTTATTTCTCACTTTTTAACCTTATTTTCCTATTTTATATTATCTCCGTTCACTTGCTATACTTAAACTGGCTTCCTCAGGTTTGATGTCAGTGTCACCCCACAATTTGGCCTGCTTTTTTTTTTTTTTTGCTCTGTTTGGAACATATTTCAATTGATGTTGATTTAATAAGTTTCATGCTCATTAAAATATGTCATATTTTTTTATTACTAATCTTGATATGTTTGATTTTTTACCTAATCATTTCATTAACATGTTGCATCTTCTAGAAAACTTAAGGCTTATATGTGACTATCAACATAATAATTGATCTTTTCACCTTGTATAATAATTAGAAGTGTATGCATCCAATTTTTTTTTCTTTTTTTTTTGAAACAATATGCATCCAAATTATGGGAAGTGATTTTTAGCATATTATTTTGAAAAACAAGGACTTGATGCAAGATTGCTTGGTTGTTGAATTTCTTTTGTTCAATGTCTTCACTGTGTTGTCCCATTAAGTATGGGTATATATGATTTATTAGCTCCAATGTTTAGGAGTGTACTAAATTTGTTTAATTTTGTCCCTATTTTCTGATATATGCAGGTTATAGGCATTTACAAGGACTTCCTTTCTACTATAGAGGGGCGTGGATCACAAGTGTCAGAGAAAGGAGTTTTGCAAGTTCTGTTAGACTTAAGATTTACTGCTGACGTTCTGTCCGGGGGTGAGTGCAATATGAATGACGATTCATCCAAAAATTCAAAGGCAAAGTTTCCTTTCAGGCGGAAGCAGGATCAAAGCCAGACAAAATCGGTTATTGGAGAGCATGTTGATGGATTAATGAATCATTATTCACAAAGATTGGATCCCATTGACTGGCTTACGTGAGTTTTTCTATCCATCGATACATAATAAATTGTGAAATATATTTGTTATGCTACTTGCTAGAAGTTTATATATTTGTAATGATTGTTACAGAAATCTTCAATAAGATCTTTTATTTTTCTCAAAGTTATGGTTGGTTTCCCATTCATGACAATTCATTGGCCTTAGTAGAAGTTACAGGAGACAGAGACAAAGTATAGCATGAATCCCCCCCTTAATAGCACTGACCAAAAAGTAGATATTGTTTTAATATGTGACTAACCTGCTCTCTGGAAGCTTTTGTTTTATTGTATTTCTGTAATCTATTTGCTTTTGAGTTAATTAAATTTTACTTTGAGAATTTGTTTCTTCTTCCCCATCAACTTTGATCAGGTGTAGTATAAATTTGAGTATTCATTGATCTGATTTCTGATTTATTTTGTATTATTATTCAAGGTATGAGCCATATCTCCGTGAAAATGAGCGGCAAGCATACCTGCGTCATGCTGTCCTCTTTGGGTTCTTTGTGCAACTCAATCGGATGTACACAGACACTGTGCAGAAACTGCCTACTAATTCTGAGTCAAATATCTTGAGATGTTCTACCATTCCTCGTTTCAAATATCTTCCTATCAGGTTAGCCTTTAGTAGTTCTTTTCTTGATTTGTTCAATCACTTCATTTTACATTCATCATCTTCAGTAAAGAAACTTTTTTCCTTTTGGAAAAAAATAAAATGAAATCAGTCAAAGAAACACTCTAACCATATAGTGGACAGCTTGTTCTCTTTTTATCTTTTCTCTAATTATTAAAACTTTCTCTTGAATTTCTCTTTAAAATATTAGTTTCTTATAATTTTATTTTGGTTTTCCAGTGCTCCAGCACTTTCATCAAGAGCAACAACTAAAACATCTATTCCAGCTGCTTTGGATGATATTTCTTCTAGAGGTTCCTGGAAAGCTTATACAAATGGGGAACTTTCTCGGGAGATTCATTTGGATGACAGCTCAAGTTTCGGAGTAGCAGCACCATTCTTAAAGTCTTTCATGCAGGTATATGTTTGCTTTAATAGTTTTGTCCTTAAAATTTTGCTGGGATGTAGTTCATCTTTAGTTCAAACCCTGAGTAGACAAAAACTATTGATAGGTGTTGGATCCTTGGAATTTATTTATTTTTCCGATACATAATATGGAATCCTTGGAATTTATTTATTTTTTCGATACATAATATGGAATTCATTGGTGTCAGAGAAATGTTATAGTGACCTTTTTTAGAGACAAACATTTTCTTTACAAGTGAAAGTTGTACTGGGGAAAATCTGGAGAGGAAAACTCTAATAGACGTGTTGAATTAAGAAACAGTTTGATCCAGCCAGGGTTTAATTTGTTGATTTTATGAGAAGAAAGTTCGACGTTGTTGTCATTGAATTTTTTTCCAAAGGGTATAAGCCGAAAAGCTGTTGTGGGCCTGCTAAATTGAGGAATGGTTTGAGTTTGGATATGGCCTTGGTCTGGCTTGGTGTTCTCATGAAAAGAAAATCTGATGTCAGTCATTGAAACTTGACCAAGTATTTCAAAAGAAAATAAGCTTTACACGTACCAGAGAAAAATGATGATGGGTCAAAATAGAATAATGTAGAATTTGATTTATCATATCTCAAGATCTCATGGATTCCGTTCTACAGCCTCAAATATTAGATCATAGTCCAAATAGTCGAGACCAAGTTTGTAGAGGTTATTATCAACCTAGAGGGTATAAATTTCCTTTCCAAAAATCTGGACAAACATCACAGGGACTCAAAATGAAGGCTGGTGAACAAGGGAGTTTAATTGTAAATATAAGAAAAGACATATAATGACATTGCTAATGCTAATGAGAATATCATATAAAGTATAATGAAAATAAAAATTTATCGACAATGATTTTAAACATTTGGAAAAAAAAAAAAAAAGAATCAAAACTTAAAATTTTTTTTGGCTTTACTGTTCTTGTTAGTTTTTATTATTATTGAGTGGCGCCTGCTGGAAGAAATTTCTGAATTTGTCATTGGTATAGAATTATGGGGATCTTTTGTTGTCCGCATACTGGGTATATATGGAAATACAAAGTTGTAATAGTTGTTTACTTTTTTTATGGCCAGGTTGGCAGCAGATTTGGAGAGAGCACCCTAAAACTTGGATCCATATTAACAGATGGGCAAGTGGGCATATTCAAGGATAGATCAGCAGCCATGTCAACATTTGGTGACATTTTACCCGCCCAAGCTGCGGGTCTTCTTTCTTCTTTCACTGCAACTAGATCTGATTTTTGATTGCCTGCTAAGTACTTCTTCAGTGGAAGCATACTTGTTTTAATGAAGAGAAACACATGAAAATTTCCCAAATGTGCAGAGGATATGATGGAGTATGTGACACCGGACAGAGGAATGAATGTCTATATGTTAAATTAAATTATGTTTCAGTCATAAGGGAATACAGGAAGCCTAGGCGTTGGGAAAATGATAAATCTAAAGTAGAAGGGAAAAAAGAAGAAACAAGTTGAACTAGTGGGAAGCAAGAAAAGGCAATGCTGCAATTTGTACTCTGTAGATACCATACAGATCATATTTTCTGGGTTTTCATATCTTTTTACTGTGATATGTGAATATAGAGACCTTTACCCATAACAATATGAGAGGAAATTGGAAGGTTTTATCGTGCAAGGATTCAGAAGCAAGAGTCTGTAATGGTGTGCTGGATATAATTTGTTGGTCAGTTCATTCTTTGGGGATTTCAAGTGGGACTTTTCCAGTAAAGGCAATTTGTATGGACATGATCAAATGATACTGGTTTGACCCCAGATGTAGAAGTCATTTTTGGTGATATGGAGGTATATGGATTGTCTGCTGCCGTGGTTTCTCATAGTTAGATTGAGTTACCGTTTAGAAGCTTGAAGGAAGATGGGATGAAATTTGTGCTGCCTCGAGTTTCTTCTCATTTTCCTATTGGTTTTTTTTTTGGTGTAATTTTGTCCTGTTTTGGTTGGCTTATCCATTTTCATAAAATTCTTGTTCAGTAGAAAAGGAAGAGAAAAAGAGGGAGACCTTAAATTGTATAAGAGACGATGATAAGTGTACAATTCTGAAGGGAAGAACAAAAGGCTTGAGCTAAGTGGTTGGATGTTGAAGTGATTAAATTCCCTTGTATTACAACTGAATACATACCATATAGGTTACTATCATTTGGGTTCTATTTCCAAATACTTGGAAGGACTGAGTCTGTCAATGTCATTGCAATTTTTATTTTTATTTTTTATGCTTTAGAATGGTATCTGTTAGAGAAACAAGAATATATGATTGATGGTGTGACATATTGTTAGATAATAAATAAGATGCTACACATGAAGCCTTTTTCGTTTTTCTTTTCTTTTCATGTTGGCAATTAAATAAGCATATACAAAAGAAGAGAGAGAAATTGAAAGAGGGAAGGGGACAAAATGCACGTTATTAAGCAAGTGTTGGTGAAATGTAGTTTTCAGTCTCTTTGTATAGAGAAGAGTTGTGGGGAAGTGTGCAAAAATGCCAAACTTCAAGAAGGAATAGTCAAGGGCAAAAGAAAGAATAAATGAATATAGTGATAAGGATTAGTCAAGTCATAGCACATGCTTATAATTATTAATATTTAATATTTAATAATAATAATAATAACACTAGTGTAGAGAAAGAGGAGGGTCAGAGTACAGAGAGTCAGCTCAGACATGCATGGTGTTGGCATTGTCCCATTAAATGCAATAGCATATATAGCAGCATCCCAATTTCTTCTCTTTCTCTCTTTGAATCTTTGCTTTTTTGAACCCGAAATAAATGCAAACCAATCTTTGCTTGTCGTGAGGCTTGCAATTGTCGGGATATCCTCCTACCATTTCAATCCCAAATAACTCATAATGCAAATGCCATCAATAACATTACATTTTATGCTGAACTTCTAATGAAATGCAGAGATGGTTCTTCCAATACAAGATTCAGATATATTTTCAACTTGTAATATTTAATTTAATTAAGAATTCTTTTTAAAGCTACGTATGTGGTTACATAGGAACCCAAAATTTTTCAAATTATACTACTAAATTGATTTGATAACTTAGTTGTATGTTATCATGCAAATAATATTACAAATAGGGTATTACATGTTGACTATGTTTTAAAATTAAAACAAGTTTAATTACTTTTTTTTAACTCATAAATTAATTAGTTTCATAATTGCATTTACAAATGAATTTATCATATAAAGTAGGGAGAAATTCAAAAATAGCCCTCTAAATATGAAAAAGATTGTTTTTAACCCTATTTTAAAAAATGATTGTTAGTAACCCTATCAATTTTTTAAAAAACCTATGTAAAATTTCATGTGAACCCATTATATAATATACTTAAAATCAAATTTTTTTACCCTAATTCATTTCATTTTGTTTGTGTTTGTAACATCCCGGATTTCGGGTGATGAAGTTTTGATATATGTGATATATGTGAAAATAAAATTTTACTATTTGAGGGGGTGTAAATGTAATTAAATGTATGGTTATTTTATGATTTCCAGCGGACCGAATTGAATAGTGAAAAATGAATGAAAAATGAAAAATTGGAAAACTGGATCAGAGAGCATCGCGACCTGGTCACCGCGACCACAGGTCGCGACAGCTCGCTCGCGGTGAAAAACGCAAAATCTGGCAGTGAGTACCGCGACCAGTCACCGCGACCACAGGTCGCGATGGCTTGCTCGCGATGAAAATGGCAAAACCTGGCAGTGAGCAACGCGACCACAGGTCGCGATGGACTGCTCGCGACGAAATTGTCAAAAACAGGCAGAGAGCAACGCGACCATTCGCGCGACCAGGGCGCGCTCGCGACGAAGGCGGTGCGCGCATTCCAGTGAGCATCGCGACCTGGTGCCGCGACCACAGGTCGCGACGGCGGTCGCGGTAGCGAAAAAAAATATAAAAAAAAAGAAGTGGCTTCTCGAGGAAGCCAGAAATATCACAGAACAGAGAGAGAGAGAAAAGAGCGAGAAAAAGAAAGAAGAAAAGGGAGAAGAAAAAGAAGAAGAAGAAGGAAGAAGAAGAAGAGGAAAGAGAAGAGAAAGGAAAGGGAAGGGAAAACGAAATCGTGGAACCGCGATTCTCGAACGAAAAACTCGGATTTCCAGGTAGGTGTACTCTCGTTTTCGAAATCGTTTCGAGAAATAGTTCGTTTACTTTTTCGTTTTAGTTTTCAATTTCGTTTCTCGTTTTTGTTTTCGTTTTCGATTTTGTTAAAAGTTTTCGATTCCGATTATTCGTATGAAAAATGTTTATATTATATGTAAAATCGATGATTTGTGGATCTATGGTTGATTATTGTTGATTTCGATATTTATATGATTATTGTTGATGCGTTTGAATATTTATATGATTATTGTTGATTTCGTTACATGTTGTTGATTTCGGAAAGATTCGGAAAGATTTTATATTATATCGTATTTGTTTGTGAAAATCGTTTATAGAAACGGCCCTAGGATACGTAGACATAGAAGTGGATATAGGAGGTTGGTATACCAGCTGGGTTTTTATTGAGCAGTACTGCGCCGATATTGATTGATTGATATTGATGATATTGATGTACCTCCTCTTGGATTCGTCCAGAGGCTGGGAGATACGTACCTCCTCGGGATTCGTCCCGGGGGTTGGGAGTTAATGTACCTTCCCAAGGATTCGTTCCTGGGATAGGGAGCTATGTACCTCTCTAGGTTCCGTACCCACGGTCCTAGAGTTGGGAGACACGTACCTCCTCAGAATTCGTTCTGGGGGTTGGGAGCTTGACCCATATTCCAGTCCATATATGTTTAGTATTCTAGTGGGCCAAAATTGATAGAATTGAAAGTGAATCGAATGATTTTATTGATCGAATTCTTATGTTGATTTCATTATTGTACTTCGAGAAATTGAAATTGTTTAATGATTTAATTTTGGAAATTCAATTGTTTTGAAATCGATTAGTGATGAAAATGTTTATCTTGTGGTTTATTGCTTTTTAAAGACTAATTATATTGTAGTTTATTTAATTGAGTTTTTAGTACACCCACTAAGCTTAATGCTTAGCGCGTTAGTTTGTTTCTAACGCGTAGGTACCAGGAATCCAGAGGAGGCTAGAGATTGAAGGAGGAGCAAGTTGCAGACCGAGTCACAGGATTGTACAGTTGGGTAGCTATATTTTTGTTATGTGTATATAGATTCTGAAAGCATGCATATACAGGGAAATTGTAAATAAGTTTTGTAAAACGTTTTGTAATTAATTAGTTTATGATTACTGTCTTTTATTATTTAAATGTAATTAGTAAAGTTTGATTTGTTATTATTTTATAAACTATTTGTGAAAGTCGCACTAAACGGCAGAGTGCGCAACTGATTGAAAGTGATAGAAGTGTTTGTGAAAAATGAGAATTGTTTTTGAATTGATTGTGTAAAAAAAAACAGGTTTTGGTAAGTCCGAAAAATAAACGGTACTCTGCCGGATTTTTGTAAAAAGTTTATTTATTGTTATGGGCTCACTTGAAAAGGATTTCTAACTGTTTTATGGGCTCACACTGATTTTAAATATGAAAAATGAGTTTTGAAAGGTTTTGAAAGTCCGAGTAGTGCGCCCCGGGTCGGTCCGGCCGGGTCGGGTCGGGGGGTGCGACACATTGAGTGGTATCAGAGCGCGGTTTAGGCGTTTCTGGACCAAAGAGTCTGTATATGCATGCATTGTCTAAAGCTACCCATAGGAATGTGTGACTCTAATCTGCAGAACTCTTCTGTCTGATATAGGATAAAGAATGGAAGGAAGTGGTGATAGACCCGAGAGTCCCGCCAGCGTGGCTGGGGGAGCATCGAGGGAATCAGTGAGTCCGAGAGTACCGGACCCTGTACAGCCAGCGTTTATGCAGCAAATGGCTGAATTCTTCCAGAATGTGGCCAGAGCAGCGCCACGGAGATCAGCCATTGAGCGGTTGGCTAAACACAGACCTACTGATTTTCATGGTAGAAAGGATGAAGATGCATCTGCCGCAGAACACTGGTTTGAACGGACGAATAGAATATTAGAGCAGATGCACTGCACACCTGAGGAGAGATTGGAGTGTGCAGTATCCTTACTGCAGGAGGATGCCTACCAGTGGTGGACCTCCATTATACAGACAGTGCGACCAGAGGACAGAACGTGGGACTTCTTTCAGACGGAGTTCCAGAGAAAGTATATTGGTCGCATCTATCTGGATAATCTGAAGAGGGAGTTTACCAACCTGAAACAACGGCAGATGACTGTGACTGAATATGAGAGGGAGTTTGTCAGGTTGAGTAAGTATGCCAAAGAGATGGTGGCGACTGAGACGGATAAATGTAGACGGTTTGAGGATGGACTAAATGATTACATCCGCCTACAGGTTGTGTAACGTTATGAATTTCTAAGTAATTGATTTTGAATATATAATTGGACTGTGAATTAATTGAGGAATGTTACAGGTTGCTGCATTTGAATTCGAGGATTTTACCCGTCTCGTCTCGGCAGCTCTAAATGTAGAAAGAATAAAGAAGGAAGAGCAGGCCAGAAGAGACAGAGGGCAGCAGAGAAGAGGGGCAGGGCCATCCAGCTCATATCAGTCCCCGAGTAAGAAATTGAAGGGACCGCAGCCCAGTGGTCCAGTACAGTCACAGAGGCCTGTACCTACAGCTAGGCCTGGTCAATCTGCGACTTCTGTAGCCAGTACTCCTAGAAGTGCAGGTAGGGGACCAGCCCCTCCAGTATGTGATCATTGTGGCAGAAGACATCATGGGGAATGCTGGAAACTTACAGGAGCCTGCCTGAAATGTGGCTCCCATGATCATTTCGTGAGGGATTGCCCACAGCTGGGACCCCAGCAGCCAGAGAGATCAGCCCCTACTACTTCCAGAGGTAGGAGGCCTAGTCAGGCAATACCCGAAGGTGGTAGCCACAGAGGAGTGTCAGAGTCAGTGGCGAGACCTGATAGTAGAGCTCCTGCACGCATCTATGGTGTTCGAGCTCAGGAAGATAAAGATGCTCCTGATGTGATAGCTGGTATTGTCTCTATTTTTGATACTTCAGCTATTGCATTGATAGATCCAGGTTCTACACACTCGTATATCTGTGATGCATTGTTGAAACAAAGAAGTTTGCAAACTGAACCTACTGAATTTGATGTGTTAGTCAGTAATCCGATAGGTCAGAGTGTGGTAGTGAATCGTATATACAGAAATTGCCCGATTCGGATACAGGAGTGTGATTTTCCTGGAGACTTAATGGAGTTGCCATTCCATGAGTTTGATGTGATACTCGGCATGGATTGGTTAACTCGACATAGAGTGGTGATTGATTGTGAACTGAAGCGAGTAACCCTCAGAACAGTAGATGGTGCAGAAATCACTATGGTGGGTGAACGGAGGGATTTTCTCTCCAATGTCATTTCAGCCACCACAGCATGTAAACTGATTAGAAAGGGGTGTGAAGCATACTTGGCACAAGTGGTTGATTCTAGAAAAGTGAATGCAGAAATTCAGAATATACCCACTGTATGTGACTTCGCAGATGTGTTTCCAGAGGAGCTTCCTGGTTTGCCACCTCAGAGAGAAGTAGAGTTTGTGATTGATGTGGTACCAGGTACGTCTCCAGTATCGATAGCACCCTATAGAATGGCACCAGCAGAACTGAAAGAACTAAAGATACAGTTACAGGAATTGCTGGATAAGGGCTTCATTCGGCCCAGTGTATCTCCTTGGGGAGCCCCAGTCCTATTTGTGAAGAAGAAGGATGGGTCCCTGAGACTATGCATCGATTACAGGCAGCTGAATAAACTGACTGTGAAGAACAAGTATCCGTTGCCAAGAATCGACGATTTGTTCGATCAACTGAGAGGAGCCTGTGTCTTCTCAAAGATCGACCTGAGATCGGGATATCACTAGTTGAGGATAAAAGAATCAGACATTTCGAAAACTGCATTCAGAACCAGGTATGGACATTATGAATTTGTAGTGATGCCATTTGGGCTGACTAATGCACCTGCAGCCTTTATGGATCTGATGAACAGAATATTCCGACCATACTTGGATCAGTTTGTGGTGGTGTTCATCGATGATATCCTGGTGTATTCACAGACAGCCGAGGACCATGACAGACACCTCAGAGTAGTATTGCAGATTCTGAGGGAGAAGCAACTGTATGGCAAACTGAGCAAGTGTGAGTTCTGGTTGCCTGAGATTGCATTCTTGGGTCATATTGTATCCGCAGAGGGTATTAAGGCAGATCCGAAAAAGATTGAAGCGATAGTGGAATGGAAGCCTCCCAGAAATGTGACAGAAGTCAGAAGTTTTCTAGGCTTGGCAGGTTATTATCGACGGTTTGTGAAGGGATTTTCCTCCATAACAAGTCCGTTGACTAAGCTACTGCATAAGAATGTCAGATTTGAGTGGACTGACAGATGCCAAGCAGCTTTTGACCGATTGAAGTCAATGCTTGTAGAGGCTCCAGTCCTGATTCAGCCTGTTTCAGGTAAAGACTATGTGATTTATAGTGATGCCTCACACCATGGTTTGGGATGTGTATTGATGCAGGAAGGCAAGGTGGTTGCATATGCGTCCAGACAGTTGAAAAGTCATGAGCAGAATTATCCGATTCATGATCTAGAACTTGCCGCCATAGTCTTCGCACTGAAAATATGGAGGCATTACTTATATGGCGAGAAATGTTACATATACACCGATCACAAGAGTCTGAAATATCTGCCTACTCAGAGAGAGCTCAATTTGAGACAGAGACGATGGATGGAGTTGATTAAAGACTACGATTGTGTAATCGACTACCATCCAGGAAAGGCGAATGTAGTCGCAGATGCATTGAGCAGAAAAGCATTGTTTGCTCTGAAGGCTATGAATGTGCATTTACGGCTAAATCCAGATAGTGCAGTGGTAGCCGAATTGATATGCAGACCCAGTCTGATTCAGCAGATTGCAGAGAAACAAAAGCAGGATGCTAGAATCCAACTGATATGTGAACAGATTCCAGAAGGGAAGCATCCAGATTATTCAATCAGAACTGATGGCATTGTGTGTTTCAGAGACAGGATTTGTATTCCAGAAAATGAAGAATTGAGAAAAATGATCCTGACAGAGGCACACAGTAGTTCGTATGCTATGCACCCAGGTAGCACGAAAATGTACAGAGACTTGAAAACTCAGTACTGGTGGTCTGGTATGAAAAAGGAAGTGATAGAATTTGTGAATAGATGCTTGACTTGTCAACAGGTGAAAGCTGAACACCAGGTTCCATCAGGATTGTTACAACCAATAGCAATACCTGAATGGAAATGGGATCGCATCACTATGGACTTTGTTACTGGATTGCCACTCACCCGGAGTAAACACGATGCAATATGGGTTATAGTGGACAGATTGACGAAATCAGCACATTTTCTACCTGTCAGAACTGACTATTCTCTGGATCGACTAGCCGAATTGTATATCAGAGAGATAGTTAGATTGCATGGAGTGCCTGTATCCATTATATCAGATAGAGATCCGAGGTTTACATCCAGATTCTGGAAGAAGTTTCAAGAAGCCTTGGGTACTCGACTAAGTTTCAGTACAGCCTTCCATCCGCAGACAGACGGCCAATCGGAAAGGGTGATTCAGGTGCTTGAAGATATGCTCAGGAGTTGTGTAATTGAGTTTGAAGGAAGTTGGGCGGATCATCTTCCATTGATTGAATTCGCCTACAACAACAGTTACCAGTCGAGCATAGCGATGGCACCGTATGAGGCATTGTATGGAAGGAAATGCAGGACTCCAGTGTGCTGGATAGAGTTAGGAGAGGACAAGTTAGTAGGCCCAGACTTGATCAGACAAACTGAGGAAAAGGTGAAGATCATCAAGGATCGATTGAAAGTTGCTTCTGACCGACAGAAATCCTATGCGGATTTGAAAAGAAAAGAGATAGAATATGATGTCGGTGAGAAAGTGTTTCTGAAGGTATCTCCGTGGAAGAAAGTGCTTCGATTTGGCAGAAAAGGTAAGTTGAGTCCTAGGTTTATTGGGCCATACGAAATCATTGAACGTGTGGGACCAGTAGCCTACAGGCTGGCTTTACCTCCAGAATTGGAAAAGATCCATAATGTGTTCCATGTATCGATGCTGAGGAGATACAGATCTGATCCTTCCCACAGAGTTCAGGCCGAAAGCATTGAAATCCGACCAGACCTGACATATGAGGAGGAACCAGTGCAGATTCTTGATCGGGAGATCAAAGAACTAAGAAATAAAAGAGTGCCATTGGTGAAAGTCCTCTGGAGGAACCATAAAGTAGAAGAAGCTACCTGGGAGAGTGAAGAAACGATGCGACAACAATATCCCCAACTGTTTCATTGAGGTAAATTTCGAGGACGAAATTTCTTAAGTGGGGGAGAATTGTAACATCCCGGATTTCGGGTGATGAAGTTTTGATATATGTGATATATGTGAAAATAAAATTTTACTATTTGAGGGGGTGTAAATGTAATTAAATGTATGGTTATTTTATGATTTCCAGCGGACCGAATTGAATAGTGAAAAATGAATGAAAAATGAAAAATTGGAAAACTGGATCAGAGAGCATCGCGACCTGGTCACCGCGACCACAGGTCGCGACAGCTCGCTCGCGGTGAAAAACGCAAAATCTGGCAGTGAGTACCGCGACCAGTCACCGCGACCACAGGTCGCGATGGCTTGCTCGCGATGAAAATGGCAAAACCTGGCAGTGAGCAACGCGACCACAGGTCGCGATGGACTGCTCGCGACGAAATTGTCAAAAACAGGCAAAGAGCAACGCGACCATTCGCGCGACCAGGGCGCGCTCGCGACGAAGGCGGTGCGCGCATTCCAGTGAGCATCGCGACCTGGTGCCGCGACCACAGGTCGCGACGGCGGTCGCGGTAGCGAAAAAAAATATAAAAAAAAAGAAGTGGCTTCTCGAGGAAGCCAGAAATATCACAGAACAGAGAGAGAGAGAAAAGAGCGAGAAAAAGAAAGAAGAAAAGGGAGAAGAAAAAGAAGAAGAAGAAGGAAGAAGAAGAAGAGGAAAGAGAAGAGAAAGGAAAGGGAAGGGAAAACGAAATCGTGGAACCGCGATTCTCGAACGAAAAACTCGGATTTCCAGGTAGGTGTACTCTCGTTTTCGAAATCGTTTCGAGAAATAGTTCGTTTACTTTTTCGTTTTAGTTTTCAATTTCGTTTCTCGTTTTTGTTTTCGTTTTCGATTTTGTTAAAAGTTTTCGATTCCGATTATTCGTATGAAAAATGTTTATATTATATGTAAAATCGATGATTTGTGGATCTATGGTTGATTATTGTTGATTTCGATATTTATATGATTATTGTTGATGCGTTTGAATATTTATATGATTATTGTTGATTTCGTTACATGTTGTTGATTTCGGAAAGATTCGGAAAGATTTTATATTATATCGTATTTGTTTGTGAAAATCGTTTATAGAAACGGCCCTAGGATACGTAGACATAGAAGTGGATATAGGAGGTTGGTATACCAGCTGGGTTTTTATTGAGCAGTACTGCGCCGATATTGATTGATTGATATTGATGATATTGATGTACCTCCTCTTGGATTCGTCCAGAGGCTGGGAGATACGTACCTCCTCGGGATTCGTCCCGGGGGTTGGGAGTTAATGTACCTTCCCAAGGATTCGTTCCTGGGATAGGGAGCTATGTACCTCTCTAGGTTCCGTACCCACGGTCCTAGAGTTGGGAGACACGTACCTCCTCAGAATTCGTTTTGGGGGTTGGGAGCTTGACCCATATTCCAGTCCGTATATGTTTAGTATTCTAGTGGGCCAAAATTGATAGAATTGAAAGTGAATCGAATGATTTTATTGATCGAATTCTTATGTTGATTTCATTATTGTACTTCGAGAAATTGAAATTGTTTAATGATTTAATTTTGGAAATTCAATTGTTTTGAAATCGATTAGTGATGAAAATGTTTATCTTGTGGTTTATTGCTTTTTAAAGACTAATTATATTGTAGTTTATTTAATTGAGTTTTTAGTACACCCACTAAGCTTAATGCTTAGCGCGTTAGTTTGTTTCTAACGCGTAGGTACCAGGAATCCAGAGGAGGCTAGAGATTGAAGGAGGAGCAAGTTGCAGACCGAGTCACAGGATTGTACAGTTGGGTAGCTATATTTTTGTTATGTGTATATAGATTCTGAAAGTATGCATATACAGGGAAATTGTAAATAAGTTTTGTAAAACGTTTTGTAATTAATTAGTTTATGATTACTGTCTTTTATTATTTAAATGTAATTAGTAAAGTTTGATTTGTTATTATTTTATAAACTATTTGTGAAAGTCGCACTAAACGGCAGAGTGCGCAACTGATTGAAAGTGATAGAAGTGTTTGTGAAAAATGAGAATTGTTTTTGAATTGATTGTGTAAAAAAAAACAGGTTTTGGTAAGTCCGAAAAATAAACGGTACTCTGCCGGATTTTTGTAAAAAGTTTATTTATTGTTATGGGCTCACTTGAAAAGGATTTCTAACTGTTTTATGGGCTCACACTGATTTTAAATATGAAAAATGAGTTTTGAAAGGTTTTGAAAGTCCGAGTAGTGCGCCCCGGGTCGGTCCGGCCGGGTCGGGTCGGGGGGTGCGACAGTGTTGCTGCTGCCTTTTTTTTTTAGAGAGTGGTCGCCGATCAGAAGAAGAAGGAGAAGAAGCCGAAGAAGAAGAAGGAGAGAAAGAAGAAGAAGAAGAAGAAGGAGAAGGAGCCGTCGATCAGAAGAAGAAGGAGAAGCCGAAGAAGAAGAAGAAATTTTTGAAGGTGATTTTTTTTTAATTTTCATGGTGTAAATGTTGATTTTATTTAGACAAATTTTTTTTTGAATATATTGAAATTTTTGATATATTTTTTGACAAATTGTTTATATGTAACTGTGTTCAAAATTGTGTTATGAGTTTTTTTGACAAATTCGAAATTTTTGACAAATTGGAAACGAAAATGTGTTTTGTTAAATGATTTTGAGTGAATGATGTTGGTATTTGATTGTTAAATGTTAGTATTTGGGTGTTGATTGAATGAGGCAAAAAATTAGTTATCATTTGTATTCGCGCGTTTCATGTAAAATTGTATTCGCACGTTTCACGTAAAATTGTATTTGCACGTTTCACGCAACTTATTTTGTTTGTTAATTTGATGTTTGACGTTACGTTTTATTGTAATTTGTTATTGTTAATTGAAATTTAACGTCAAACATATTGAAAAAATCATGTGAAACACACAACAAATTTATTGTGAAACACACAACAAATCCATTATGAAACACACAATAAATCTATCGTAAAATAAATCTGCCCGTTGTAGTTAATTATCAGCCTGCGTATAGCCATTTTTCTGAAAAAATTAAAAAAAATTGGTTAGAATTCATAACATTTTACATAAAATTTCAGAGTGTTTCAAGCCATATTTCATAAACTTTCATTTTAGCGTGAAACATGTACAAATTTATGCATGAAACACAGGTTGCGTGATTCACGCAGAAATTATAGCGTGATTCATGCAGAAATTATAGCGTGATTCACGCAATAATTTTTACGTGATTCACGTTATAATTGTTGCGTGAAACACGCTAACATTTTAGTGTGAATAACGCTGAAATTTTTGCGTGAAACCCGGTTTGCGTGAATCAAGCAAAAATAATAACGTGTTTCACGCTAAAATTTCTACGTGAATCACGCTAAAATTTTTGCGTGAATCACGCTGAAATTGTTGCGTGAAACCCGGTTTGCGTGAATCACATAAAAATAATGACGTATTTCACGCTTAAATTTCTATGTGAATCACGCTAAAATTTCTGCGTGACACACAGTATAATTTTTGCGTGATTCACGTTAAAATTGTTGCGTGAAACCCGGTTTGCGTGAATCACGCTAAAATTTTATCATGAATCACGCTAAAATTTCTACGTGAATCACGCTAAAATTTTAGCGTGATTCACGTAGAAATTTTTAAGTGATTCACGCAAACCGAGTTTCACACAAACATTTTACCGTGATTCACGCAAAAATTATTGCGTAAATCACGCTAAAATTGTTGAGTGAAACCCGGTTTGTGTGAATCACGCTAAAATTTCTACGTGAATCACGCTAAAATTTTAGCGTGATTCACACAAACCGAGTTTCACACAAAAAATTTACCATGATTCACGCTAAAATTTTAGGGTGATTCACACAAACCATGTTTCACGCATAAATTTGTACATATTTCACGCAAAAATTTAGCGTGAAACTTTTTATAGGTTGAAGAAAATATTGGGGAATCAATCTACACCATCTCTACTCAATTAATAGATCAATGCAACAAATACTCATAACATATGATGCATTAACATACCTAAAAATTGATGTTAGATTTACGAACTAATACAGAAGTATAAAATGAATAGAGAAAAAATGCAGAGAAGAGAGAAATGACGAAGAAGAAGATGAGAAGGAAATGTTTCTGCTTTTCAATTTGAAATTTTGGTCAAAGGATTTTTTTATAATTTTACATTTTTTAGGTATTTCTATAATTTTACGTACAATTAATGCGGAGTTAACTTTTGTAATTTTTTAGGGGTCGCTTTTATAAATATTTGGTTAAAATTTGAAATAAAAATTTTAAAGTGGCCACTAACAATCATTTTTAAAAATAAGATTAAAAATAATTTTTCACAAATTTAGAAGGCTATTTTTAACAATTACCACTATAAAAGTATGTGTAACACATTTATAAATTTAATATAAAAATAAGTTTTAGAATTTATTATTATATAAATGTATTGTGAGAAGCCTATATAATGGGTTACTCTTCTCATTGAAATTCATCCCTCAAAGCATTCAAATTCTTTACTTTGTCATAAAATATTTTCTTCACGGCATTTTGAGAAGAGATTAGGTGCTCCGCCCAATAGTGCATCGTACAAATACATTATTATTGGAATTGAGTCTAGACTTGGTTGAATCCCGGATATAAAGTAGCAATCAAATCCCTTGCACATTGTGGGAGGCTTTGACTACCTTCAAGAAGCGATTATGCGCCTCTAAGCCGTGGATCAACTTATTTATTTTAGCCATATTTTAAGTGCAACAAAATTCATTACACTTGTGTACTTAATTCCAACAATTTGAAGACATGTCTACCTCTAATGTGGCTTTGGTAAACTCTCTTGGGCTCTTTCCAACCGAATCAAATTGATTTGATGGGAAAAAACTATTATCGTTGAGTGTACAACATGGAATTCTTTTTTAAACAACGCAAGTTGCATTATGTCATCACTACTGGTTGGCCAGAAATTCCACCCATGACATCCTCTTCTAAAGATGAAATAGCTGCTGCCACAGGTTCTCAACAAAAGTAGAATGAAGATGATGGTCTTTGTCGTCATCATATTCTGAATTCTTTTTCAAATACATTATTTGCTCAATTCTGGAAAAAGACCAAAACAGCTTGCGAGGCTTGGGAGACAATCAAAACTGTTTTTATTAGTGAAGAATGTGGAAATAAAAAGTTTCAGGTTATATACTATATTGATTATAAGATTGTAAACGTGATCGGTCATTTATTGTTATATATTTACGATCCTTGGATCGTTTCTTTTGATTGTATTTTTATTATAAAAAATAGAGAGAAGGAGAGGGGATCTAAGACAGAGAGTTCAGCTGAGTTCGTTCCAGCAGCTCTTAGCTGCGGCCTAGGGCCAATTTTCACCATTCTTTACCCTCCAAATCACAAAGCATCATCACCAAACACCAACACAAGATTAGTTTTACGAATTACATCGATTGTTCATCAAGAGAAGACGAAGATTTGCGGAAGAGAAGTCTCAGCCGGACCAAAGCCGATTTCGACTCTACACGTCTCCGAATGAGTTGTATCACATCCCTTTTCCTATCTTCTTGTTATTTCGATTATATGAGTAGCTAGTTTTGTTGTTAGGTGGTTTTCGGAACCATGAACGAATTTGGATTTTATTGACTATGAATATATTTTGCATATTATTTCATGTTATTGTCTTTGAGATTATTTGAACATTATCTTATTGCGTTTGATTTTTGTGTTTTGCGATTGTGAAAGTAGATTGCATGCTCTTTAATGAGAACCGATTTGATATTTATTGTAATACATGATATTGATTTTGAGCGTATTTTATATTATTACTTTGTATTCAATTCTGGTATTTTGCGATTGCGAAAGTAGATTGCATGCTCTTTGATGAGAACCGATTTAATATTTATTGTAATATTATATGAGAAATCATTGAAATTGCAATAGAGCTTAATTGACTCAAGAATCAATACTAGGTTAGTTTCGATAAGAAATTGCTTAATTAACCTTTATATTAGATTAACGACGGTTTTCAATTAATTGCACTCTAGGACCAATAGGTGTATTTGATTGAATTCACATACTATACCATTGCGGGAGCAATACAATGTGGTGTGGCCTTAGTTGAATTAGTCTTATCATGTTAATAACGTGCTTCATAATAGTCAGTATATTTCCTTATTCGGAATTGGAACCGCGTGACCACCTAGCATTATCTTCCATTTAATCCATCTTGCTTATTTAATTGTTTTAGTTAGTTAATTTAGTTTATAAAACAAAAACCCAAAACAACCTTCATTTACGTTTACCGCACTACCTATAATCTCTAGTTTTTAGAATTAGTACCACCACTTCCTCGTGGATTCGACTCCGTACTCATGGAAATTTTATTACTTCGACACATCCTACACTTGAGATTTATTCCCACGCGTTTGAGCATGTCAAAATGACAAGCCAATCCTCAATCAAGTTAAGGAGTTACAAGGTTATGCTGACTCTATCATTGCAACTGGTATGACTATTGATGAGAATTTTCATGTTAATGCAGTTATTTCTAAATTGCCACCTTCTTGAAGGATTACAAGACTAATTTGATGCATAAGAAAGAAGATACGCGTCTTGACATACTTCTTTGTCATCTTCAAGTAGAAGAAGAATATTGTAATCGAGATAAAAAGGATGACAATGCTGGCAAGGTTCATGTCGTGGAAGAATTAAAAACTTCCAATCCAACTAGAAAAATGTTTGCATCAAAGGAAAAGAATTTCAAGGAATAGTCTAAGTCAAAAAAGAAGAAAGAGTGGACCAGCGACAAAAAACTAATAAGATGCTTCACATGCGGCAAGCGTGGTCATATTTCAAGAAATTGTGGAAGTAGAGCAAACTTTCATCAAAACCAGTTCAATGAAAAGCAAGAAAAGTTTGCTAATGTAGTTATTAAAGTCAACTTATTTAATGAAAGAGCTGATTGATGGATTGATACTGGAGCCACACGGCACATATGTGAAGATAAAAACTTATTTTCCACTTATAAACTTGTGGGCAACAATAAACAAATATGTATGGGCAATGCCTAAGCCTAAGTAGCCAATGTGATTGGAAAAGAAGATGTGGAACTCAAATTCACATCTAGCAAGGTATTGCTTTTGCAAGAGGTTTTACACGTTCCTGACATTCGGAAAAAATCTTGTCTCTGGAAGTTAGCTCAGCTCTCATGGATTTAAAATGGTCTTTGAATCGGATAAGTTCATTTTCACCAAAAATGGTATTTTTGTTGGAAAAGGTTATTTTGTTTCTGGCATGTTTAAATTAAATACCATTAATTATAATAACCTCATTGTTGCTTATATGGTGGAGTCTTATGATCTTTGGCATGATAGATTGACTCATGTTATGTAACACCCCCTAACCTAATCCACTCGGACCGAATTAGGGAGCGCTACCATATACCGAAATCTCTATTTTACTTTTATATAACCATAACTTAAAACTATATTAAAAACATTTAAAAATGGTCTAAATAAATTTTCGAAAATCTTGTCAGAGTTTTCTCTGTTTTTCTGACTTTCCAAAACTTGTTTACAATTAAAATTCATAAAAATCAACACTTCTAAATTCTCAAATCACTTTTACGCACCCTTCCAAATTTAGTGCGATTTGCCAAATCAATTTATCACAATATAATTTATAAATATTCAAATAACATAAACATATAATAAAATATTTACACAGCGGCTCAAATATGTACAAACATTTTATGTATATGCATGTTATATTAAAACATATATACTTATTACAAAATGACTGCCAAATATATATAGGAACGATGTGACTCTGGACTCTGCTTCTGCAGTCTCTACTCTTTTTTGTCTTTGTCTCCCTTGGAACCTCTTTTACCTACGTGTAAGAAAACTCAACACGCTAAGCAGATTGCTTAGTGGGTGTACACAAAATTGTATATCCAAATACACTATATTAAATAATTTTATCTATTTATCGAAAATATAAATAATATATATATAAATTATATATGAGGCTCATGTCAAATCAAATCATATACTCAACAAATACAATATTCAAAATCAATTAACAGACAAAATCTTAATAATTTCTCAAATGCTTTCATATAACAAATCAGTTTTCATACTGGGCTCCTGACATACATAACATAATTTTTCGGACTGGATTACGGGTTGTTCGGCATCGGACACCAACGGGGCTACCCGCCGAATATCATATCAGAGTTGGACACCAACGAGATTACCCGCTGTAAATGTCCCATATCAGATTTCCAACTTTAAGACCGGCACTTGGGGCCTGTACTATTCAAAGGGTGGTGCATCAGAGTATATCGGCACAGTACTGTTCAGAAAAACCCAATTGACATGTCAACCTCTTATATCCATATCTATGTTTATAACATCAGAGCCATTTCGCAAAACGTTTTCTCAAATCCAATGTCAATTCAATATTGAAATTTAAATTCCGAAATACAATTTCACAAATCACTTTCTTATAATTTAACTTTCGAATATTTCAAATCAATAAACATATTTTTGAAATCCAATTTTCATTAATAATCATATAAAATAAATATACAAAATCATATACGAGTATATTTCTCAAATCAATAATCACATCAAATCAATCCAAAATTATATTCCAATATATTTCTGAAACCAATATTCACATCAAATCAATTCAAAATCATATTCGAATATATTTCACAAACCAATATTAAATCAAAATGTCCCAAAATCATTTTTCGATACATTTTACAAACATTATATAATCAAAATCACCTTCAACTATATTTCTCATAACAATATTAGAATCAAAACGTATTAAAATCAATTCATAATATTATTCACAATCAATATTTCAGATATAAACTATATTATAATTCAAATCATTCCAAAATCAATTTCAAACTATAAACTATAATTAATATAATTCAAATAACTTAACATTAATAAAATTCAATCAATCCGAAATATTCTGAAAAACTGAAAATTCAAAAACTAGTGTACACCTGTAACACCCCCAGACCCGACCCGGCTGGATCGACCCAGGAAGTGCTACCGGGTTTTCAAAACTTTCTTATTTCTATTTATAAACTGAAAACCATATAGTTTGTAATTTTAAAATCTTTTCGAGTGAGCCCATCAAAAATTATTTTCAAAAATTTCGGCAGAGTTTCCTTTGTTTTTCTAATTTTCCAAAACCTGTTTTCAAATAAAACTCAAATCATAAACAATTCACAAAAACACTTCAAATCTCAATCCATTGAAATGCGCACTCTGCCGTTTAGTGCGACTTTATAAAACAGTTTATAAAACAATTCAGTAACTACAATCATTTTGAAAAAAAAAAAAAAAATACAAAACAGAAAGCATAAAATAATTAATTACAACACATAATTACAAAATCCTCTGTATATGCACGTATATCTAATTATAATATACAGAAATACTTATATAACAAACTACCCCAAAGATACTGTGACTCTGAGCTCTTCTCTGCAGCTGGTGCCTCTTCAGTCCTTTCCGTCCTCAGTATCTTTATTACCTACGTGTTAGAAACAAAACTAACGCGCTAAGCAAAGCTGCCTAGTGGGTGTACACTTAAAATAAATAGTAATATAATATAAAACAGTATATGTAAACTCAGAAATTCAAAAGTGTATATAAACAATAAAGTTTAAAACCAGTACTTTCAGAAATCGAAATATCTATAACTAACGTTTTACAATTGCTGAAACTAAGTAAACAGACAGTATTTCAAAACTTTCTGGAATTCAGTTCCATATCATTTCTTTATTTTCCATAACATTTTCTAATCATAAATTCTCAATTTGGCCCGTGATACACATAGCAGGGTGTACAGGACTGGATTACGGGTTTTACAGTCGGGTTTCCCATCTCTCATATGAAATGGTATCCCTATATAAACAGTCGGTTTCTCATTTCACGAGGAAATGGTATCCGGGTATTCTCACAGTCGGTTTCCCATTTCACGAGGAAATGGTATCCGTGATAAACAGTCGGTTTCCCATTTCACGAGGAAATGGTATCCGTAATCAATGATCAGAGACATCATACATCACGGTGCAGTACTGCCATAAATTTCACCCAATTGATATGTCAATCTCCTATATCCATATCCCTATATATATATCAGGGCCATAAAATGTAATTCATGAAATACAAATATACAGTCACTTTTCAACACTTTTACAATTATCAAATTTCAAACTTAATACTCATCAATAATTAGAAATAACAGAATACAGAAACGAAATCTATAGATTCGATATAAACTCAAGTTATGTATCTCAAAAGCAAGTTCAGACAGTTTTCACAAATCGAAACATAACTATTGCAATCAAAATACGAAATACGACTAAACAAAAATCATAAATGTAAACTTAAATTCTTTAAATCAATAAACTATATGAAAAAGTTTCAGAACTGTGTGTACACCAACCTGGAGACCGTTTTTCCGCTTCTACTCCTTTTTCCTTCTGAATTTTTCTTTTTCCCTCCTCTTTCCTTTCTCTTTCTCTTTTCTTTCTTTCTTTTCTTCTTCTTTCCCTTCTCTTCTTCTTCTTTTCTTTTTCTTCTTCTTTTCTTCCTCTTCTCCTTCTCTTCTTCCTCTTCTTCTTCTTCTTTTCTTTTTCCCTCTCTTTCTCGGTCTCTCTTTTCTTTTTCTGTTTTCTGTGGCTTCTAAGAGAAGCCAAATTTTTTTTTTATATTTTTCGGTCGTCGCGACCTGTGGTCGCACCACCAGGTCGCGGTACTCACTGGAGCATTTCCACCGCCTTCATCGCGAGCACACCTCGCGGTACCATGGTCGCGCTGGTGGTCGCGTTGCTCACTGCCAGAATTTGACATTTTCATCGTGAGCAGTTCATCGCGATCTGTGGTCGCGGTGACTGGTCGCGATGCTCACTGCCAAGAATCACCATTTTTCATCGCGAGCGGCCCATCGCGAGCTGTGGTCGCGATGACCAGGTCGCGATACTCACTGCCTCAGTTTTCAATTTTCATGCATCATAAATTTTATACCCCTCATATCATAACATTTTGTACCCCTCATATCATAAATTTTATATCCACATATTTACAATTAATTATTCGAAATCCGGGATGTTACAACACCGAACCTGGATACCCTTTCCTTTTCCTCTTTTTCTTCTTCTACTTCTCTTTTCTTCTTCCTCTTCTTCTTCTTTCTCTTCTTTCCTTTCTCTCTCTTCTTCGAGCTCTCAATTTTTTTTCTCTCTTCTGTTTTGCTGTTTCTGATTTCATTCGGTGCCTTTTTTTTTTTATAAACTTTCCGCTATCGCGACTGTGTATCGCTAGCGGTGGTCGCGTTGCTAGGTCGCGGTACTCACTGGTGGAATTTTGTTGCCTTCATTGTGAGCAACTACCGCGAGCTTTGGTCGCGGTGCTCACTAGTCCAATTTTGCCACTTCCATCGCGAGTAACTACCGCGATCTCTGGTCACGGTTCTTATTGTCCAATTTTTCTCCCTTCTCTTCGTGCATTGTTTTGGACCGTTCCAATTGGTCCACTTAGAAACCTACAAATACATACATTTAATTACATTTTCCATCCCTTCAAATCGTAAATATCACATTCACATACTCCATATTAGTTAAACGATACTTTTTATATTTATGCGAAATTAGGGATGTTACATGTTAACTATGCCTCTATTAAAATCTTGGCTAACTAAGGACTAATACCTAGTTACATTGTTAGCCATCAAGATCAGTGCATTGCTTGTAGCAAATGCAAAATTACTAGAACATCTTGTATAAAAGTTAAACGCTTAACTAAAGTCCTAGATTTGATCCACACTGACATTTGTGAGATGATAAGTGTTCAAACTAGAGATATCACATTTTTTGATGCTTCAAGATATACTTATATATGTTTATCTTCTTAGATCCAAGTCTGAAGCATTTGAGAAATTCAAAGCTTATAAGGTTGAAGTTGAAAACTTTCATGACAGCAAAATCAAAACTTTGAGATCTTCTTCTTTAGAAATTCAATCAGATCGTCGATAAATCTGCTCCTACTCCTTATAATTCCAGCATAAAATTAATGAAAAATAAAGGCAGAGCTATATCGCAATTTGAATATTCATAAATAATTGGCAACCTCATATATGCCATGAATTGCACCAGGCTTGACACAACTTTTGGAGTTAGTAAGTTAAGTAGACACACATGTAACCTGGGAAAAGAGCATTGGAATGCATTGATTAGAGTGCTAAGGTACCTTAAAGGCACAATAAATTATGGTTTATTCTATGACAAATATCATGCTGTGCTTGAAGGATATTGTGATGCCATTTGGAATTTGGATCCGGATGAGTCAAAATTCACTTCAGCCTGGATTTTTTTGTTTAAGAGGTGGTGCCATCTCTTGAAAATAAAAAAAGCAAACATGTATTACCCATTCCTCTATGGAATCAGAGTTTATTGCTCTCTAATGCAGGAGAAGAAGCTGATTGGCTAAGATCAATATTGGTTGATATCCCAGTATAGAGCAAGCCAGTATCACCAATTACAATTTATTATGATAAGCAGGTTGCGTTGTTGAAAGCATACAATGAGAATTACAATGGAAACGCTCACAACACGTGAGATAAAATCTCAAGTGCATAATGTGTTGAAGTAATAAAGTTCTGTAAGAATGGGGTTGAATCCATAAGGAAACGGTAGGTTAACTAACACTAGTGCTAAAGTTGTCAACTTAACATAATTGAAATCAAGATTTTGTAGGTTTTGAATAACTAAATATAAAAAGTAACTAAAACAATTATCAAAAGATAAACTTAGCCAAGTGTGAGAAAATGTTAGGTGGTCAAATGGTCTCAATCATAAGCTTAGGTATTGCAATTAACTATTTAAGGCGTAGTATTTTAGAGAAATGAACTAACCTTAACAATGTCACATCAAATTATATTGGTCATGCATTGATGCTGTAATTTCAATTAAATCCACATATTAGTCCTAGAGTGAAATTAATCAGAAACTCATTATCAAGTTTAATTCCTAAGTTAATTAAGCATTCTCATACCTTAATCAAACTAATCATTATTTACTAGAATTCAAATAAACACAATTGTAATCTAATGATCTCTCAAATAAGTTATAATTTCCTTATTAATTGTAATTCAACATTCAAGCAAAAACTCTCGTATTGCAAACAACAAAAATTACAAATTAATAGTATTGTATATCTAGTAAATAAAACTCATGAAATATCAATAAAAAGTGATAGTCCATTACAAACCCTAATACTTAATCATGGTCCATTGACCTCCTAACTATAGGATAAGTTCAACATGTTACAAATCAAAGCAAAAGAAAGAAGTAAAGAATAGATACAACTCTAATATGAAGCATAAACAATGAAGAAATCCCACTTTGGTCCAGTTGAAACTCCTTCTTTAATGTTTCGTCTTCTCTAATTGAATAATTGATGATGATGATGAACCATGTGTGTATCTTGCGTTTTTTATCAGAAGAACCCAAGAAAAGATGAAGTAAGAGTGTATAAATGAATTCCCTAGCTTTTGGTCGAGTTTTCTTTCGAATGGCCGAACTCCTCTCTTTTCCCCTCTCTTCCTTTTTATACCCGCTCGAATTAGGGCATTTAGTCTGCTGTTGCGACCCCCATTCGCGACCCTAGGTCGCGGAACTCAGATCGTGGCACTCACTGCCCAAAAGCGGAATATGTGACTCACGATTCTTGTGTCACGACCCTTGGCCACGATACCTGGGTCGCGGTACTCACTGGTCGAATTGGCTTCTTCTTCACGATCCAATATGGTGACCCTCGGTCACGGAACTTAGGTCGTGATGCTCATTGGTCGAAAATGCTCTTTTAAGCTCCAATCTTCCAACTTTGGCATATCTTTCTAATAATCAAACATAATCCGCACAACCTCGAAACACGCATTAAACCCACCAGATTCACTTGAAAACAAAATCAAAAGATGAGGTAAAAGGGGATAAAAACATAACATATTCAGTCCAATCAAAAGTCTAGACAAATTCACTCAAAACATGATCATATGAGGTATCTAATAGTTAATGGTTGTGTGACCATTCAGTATGTACAATCTAAAGAAAATTTGGCAGATCCTCTATCCAAAAGCCTTGGAAGAGAATTGCTCTCAACCACATTAAAAGGAATGGGCTAAAGCCTGTAGTTAAATAAATGAATCTATGTGCAGTTACAAGACACTCTTTCTATGTTCACTTAGTTGAGAGTGAAGGTTGGTCACCTTCTATGAGACTTGCAGGCTTGTCTCTAGAGCTCTCAATGAGAAAACAGAATAAAGCACTGACCTTAAAAGGTGCTAGGTCAGATTCACAAAAATCTCTAGAATGAATGTGTGTGTGACAAGTCCGGTTGATTCAAATGGGTCTGTTAGTTCGAGGTACTGTCCACTATCATTCTCGACTAAACTTTGATTTGTTTGCACTAGGTAAATGTTCAAGTCCAAAAGATACCTTTATGCATGCACATGACTTTCCTAAATGCCAATTTGAAAAATAATGAAAATTTGATCAAAAGAGGGATTTTCTTTTAAAATAAAATAATAAAAAATAATTTTGATACAAGTGGGGGACTGTTGGATATGTTTCAAAATTAAAAGAGGTTTATTTACTTTTTAACTGATAAATTAATTAGTTTCATAATTGCATTTACATATTTTGAGATTTATTTGTTTACAAATGAATTTAGCAGATAAAGGATGTGTGAGATGTATATAAATTTAACGTAAAAATAAGTTTTAGAATTTATTATTATATAAACGTATTGTGAGAAGCCTATATAAAGGGTTATTCTTTTTATTGAAATTCTTCCCTAAAAGCATTCAAATTTTACTTTGTCATAAAATATTTTCTTCATTCAACTTGGTATTTTGATAAGGGATTAGTTCTGCACCCAATAGCTAGTGTATTGTGGTTGGAATTGAGTCCACGCTTGGTTGAATCTCGGAGATAGAGTAACCATTAAATTCCTTGCACATTGTAGGAGATTTCGACTATCTTCAAGAAGCGATTATGCGCCTCTACAACCGAAGATCAATTTCTTTATTTTAGCCATATTTTAAGTACAATAAAATTCATTTTACTTGTTTACTTAATTCCAACATTACATCATTTAGAAAGGACTAATTTAAAATATTTGTTTGGTTATGTAAATCATTTTATAAACAAATATGTGTTTGGAGTTTTAAGAATCAATTGGGGTAATTGTAATTAATAAGCGCCTTGGTTACTACTCACTCCGTTGTGTTTATAATTTTTTGTCAATTGTACAATTCTATGTCTATGTCTTCCTTGAAGATTGATTGGGCAATATATGTAGGTGCTGGGTTGGCTGACATACATTAATGGAATCTATTTGGTTCAGACCAAACTGATGATGAAACTGAAGCCAAAACTTAATTATATAAATATATACCTTTTTGGTTTATAGAATTGAATAGATTTGGGATTCTAAAATTGTCCAAATAAATTGTGTGGGAGTTTAAGGTGGGGGGTTGGGCGTAGTCAACTTGAGAAGAGTCATGACCTGCAAACCTAATTTCATCAACGATAGACAAGTAATGATTACCTATACATACATATAACTTCATTTACTTTTAAGAATCGAAATGAATATTAAAGAGGTTTCAGGCCACAGCTGCAGGTTGAATAGGTAATGGAGCCAATCGCATTCTAGCTAATATATATATATATATATAAAAGGGGTTGCATTGCATTAATTTTGTTTACAATTAAGACTCAACACAATCTTAACCATAGTAATCATTAATCACATAATAATAGTCATGCATGCATGTTCATGCACATATGCATATGCATTCATATTCATGGTACATGATGCATGGTGTTTTATGATCCATGCGTCAGCAATAGCAGTGAAAAGGGTGATAGTATGACTGGCGAAGCAATTAAAGGCAAAGCCATCATTGCAAAAGTACGTCATCATTGTCATGCAATATTACAATGTTTTTGACTAAGTTTTTGAATCACAAAAAGTTAATAATAATAATAGAGAGCAGGTTGGAATATATATATATATATATATATATATATATATATATATTGTTGTATTAATTTGTAGGTCTCTTGAGTAATAAATCCATACATATATTATCTCTTCCCATCTTTAATTTCTGTGATTGCATTGGATTTTGAGTAATGAGTATTAAATGCATTCTCTCTATTAAATTTGTCAATGGAAATTGATGATATTTGCTCTGCAACGGCCTTTCATGCTTCTTCCTCTCTGCACTGCCCTCTTATCTTAATTAATTTTCCACCCACCACAGTACTCTCTACTTTTTGTCTTGTTCACTTTGTCTCTCTGTGTAGTGTGTCCTTCTCTAAATGCTCCATTTCATATCCTCCTCATTGAATTTTGAATCATTGATATTCATGGTAACCCTAACCCTACTAATTAATGGCACTTGGTGGAGCCAACAATCCAACCCATTCATCTTCTTTTACACTGGTATACATATATATATATATATATATATATATATATATATATATATTAGTTTAATTGATTCTTTGAGAACAATAGCCAGATTTCCATATTAATTGAACATACATGTCTCTAAGGGATAGTCCACTTGGTTTAATCTCTTGTTTGAAACTAAGATATGTACATCTCTTAATTGATTAACTTAGGATGACAATTTGATTTAATTTTTGTTTCTACATATATAGAATGAGTAGGGCAGCAATAAGGTGGTTGTTAAAATTAAAAAGAAAAAAAAAAAAAATCTTATTATGAACATAGAAGAATGAAAAAATAAACCCATTTTACCACAATAAGTATAAAGAATTAATAACAAGATTTGCTTTCCAAACGTTTTAACCCTATATATATATTTTCTGAGATAAGTTTTTTTTATGGATTCATATTCTCTCTATTTATGTCGACTTTAAATACATAAAAAATAATAATAAAATAAATAAATTTTAATATCACGAGAGATCAACACATGAGTAGATCTGAATCTCAGTCATTAAATACAAAATACAAACTACTTTTCAAGTATTTGAGATGAGGACACCAGCAACAAGACTAGATCTGATGAACCTTTGGAGTAATTATTTGGCTCAATTTGAACTTAGGAATCTAACTTGCTTATTAATTTTGAACACTGAAATAAGTAGTTACATACATAGTAAATTAATTAGGTCTAGGAATAAATAGCATCAGGTATTTGGAGGATACCAAAGCATTTACAATAATGATGATAGACCTAGCTAGCTAGCATATCCTAGTAATTTACTCAACTTGCAGTCTTGATATATAGCTAGCAATTCTACGATATGTATAAATAAAAGCTAGTAAAACATACAAATTGCAAAAAATGTGGTTAACTGTTTAGAAAGAAAAGTTGAAAACCGCGCCTGCCTGTCCATGGCACATTTTATGAGGCAAAAACCCACCACCAACAACAAATAGTGATATGATAAAAATAAAAGCCTTAGAGACATCTCATCAAATAGATAGATATAACAAAATTGTCTATATAGTAATAATATATAAGGGCATTTTAATTAAAATGGATATTATATGTCTCTCATGATGCATTTCATTTCTCACTGAATAGTAGCTAGATATCCTTCCAAGTTGATAATCATACCCCTGCACATCAAAACCAAAAAAATTATGTTAGTGTTGGAGTATGATATAAGATTATTGAAAAAATTCTTCTTGCATTACGCAACCGTGCGCATTGCAGACTGTATCATGAGAAAAAGACTGGAATTAGGACACTGACTTGCACAGTTTTTTCAACTGTGTTGGTCATATATCCGGACAATACTTCACAGCTAATTATATATATATATATACTACTACTACTACTACTAGTCCATTTGGTCAACAGTTAGCTAGATTATTTAACCTACAAGCCTTTTAGTTTTAGTCCTTGGTAACATTAATTTTTGTCTTAAAATTCAAACCCTAGTTTTCAATATAACAATCATGCAATCAAATGGGGTTCATTTTTATTTTATTTTATTTAGTTTCATCTACATCTCAAAAATTTACCTGTCAATGAAGGATGAACTGGCTGTTAACAGATGAGAAACCCTAACCCTAAGAGGGATCAATCTTGCAGCGGTCGTCGGCAGCAGCAGCCCTAGGTTGCTGGAACTGGCTCAATTGTCCAATACTTGCTGATACATTCATGGCCAGAAGGCTGGTATCATAGTTGTTGGCAGCATCAAAGCTCCTTATCATCTGATGTTGCTGTTGTTGATGATGATGATGATCCCTTGGGAAAAACTGGTGGTGGAAGTACTGTTGATCACGTGCACCACCACCACCACCCCCCGCGGCTCCACCAATCAGATTAATCCCCATGTTAATGTTCGGATGGTGGGCGGTGGTGGTGGCAGCAGCTGCAGCCGCCGCGATGAGGCCAGCATGACCTGTGATTCCTAAGTTTTGATACTTGGATAGCTCAGACTTGGCACAGCTGAGATCTCTTTGGAGCTGGCGAAGGCGCTGTTGGAGGAAAGAAATGACTCCAACACAGCCGTAGACAGGGTCGCGGAGACGCATTTCAGCCTCGTAAGCAAGGGAATTGACGGCGTCCTCTCTCTGTGAGGGCTGCAACTCGTTGAGGAGTTTGGTGACGTTACTTGCACCAAACACTTTGTGTACGTTAGCGAATTTCTGAGGCTGGTCCGGTGGGAAATATGGAGCGAACACGCACTCCGGTTGGCACTTCCTCCTCAGGAATTTACAGGCCGCGCATGGTGAGGTTGATGATGATGCCATCTTTGTATCTGGTCGTTACAATAGAGAAATCAATCAAAATTTTCTTAGAAACATCCATTTTAGTATTATTATAAGAAAAATGTACACCAAGGCATAATTAAGAAAACATGTTCAGTGATGATAAAGATTTATGAGAGAAGGAGAGATACCGCCAAGGAGACAAATACAAATTAAGGCGGTGGGGCGCTGCAGCAACGGCTGATTTTAGGGTTTACAGTTGAATTTATATTTAGCAAAAGTAATATATATATATATATATGGGCTTTACAAAACCTGGAAATTCACGTGTGTATGAAGCATAAAATAGGAAATATTACCGATCACAGGATCTGGCCTATAATTACTGATAATTTATTCTGATTCTTTGTCTGAAATGGGTTTCTTTTTCTTTCTAAAAAAATCAAAATATTGTAAGAGATCAAGTCTTTAAAGGAAGGAAGATTCTACATATAATATAATGTACAAGGAAATTTAGAGATTTTTCATATGAAAAATACGAAGAAATTTTAAAAGATACCATTTGAAGAAGAAAAGAAGGTAGGTAGGTAGAAAATGAAGTTGAATAATATAGATGGATTGGATCTCGTGATATGTAGGAGTTTCGTTTTGCTACTTTCTATGAACAGATCTTGCTTGAATTTCATGGAGAGAAATAAAAAAATAATAATATTAATTACTTGATATTCCTATAAAGACGTGACTTGTTATCTTGGGATGAACACAAACCATATAATATGTAATAATATATGATGTGAAGAATAAGCAAAATAGTGATATGATGTGAAAAGGAGAGATGGACTCACTGACTCTTTGACTGTGGGGAAGATCTCGGGACGAATAATTTTCCCTTATTCTCTTATTCTTTTTGTCTTGGAATTGCAAAGTTTGATACAATAAACATAAAAAATGAAGAGAGAGAAATGAAACTGAAAGGGAAAATACTAGTACTAGCAGTAATATACAGACGTGGGTGTGGCCTCGTTTTTGTGAGTCAAACCTTTTCTTCTTGCAACCCTTTTTCACAACTACGATGGAGAGAGATTATGGTTGTTGATTGATGGATCTTCCAAAGCCCTTTTCACAAAAGTTAGCTAGCTCCTCTTCTTCTTCTTCTACAACTGCTACTAGTACTACTTTTGTTTACTAATTTCCTCTTTATGAGGGATGATGGGTTCATGCAAAAAAGTGGTGTCTAATTGTTCGCCGGAGAAAAAATGGCATGGAACATGCATATAAAGATGATGATGAGTAGCAGCAGCTTTAGTTTAGCAAGGAAAAATATAGAAAAATATATATTTGTAAAATACTAGTTAGATATATAGAGGTAGTGAGAGAGAGAGAGAGAGAGAGTGGTTGGTGGGTGGGTGGGGGGTTGAGAGGTAAAACCGACGGACAAGGAGAAAATCCCCCAAGAGCAGGGCCTAAGGAGACGGGGAGAAAAGCAAAGAAGACAGATAGGGTGTGAGTGAGAGAGATGATGATGATGATGATGATGATGATGATGAACAACAAATTATCTGAAATTATAAGAAAGCAATCACTGATTTATTGAGTTTTTGAGAGAGAGGAGTAGTGACTTTAGTGAGTGTGTGTGAGGGCTCACAGCTCTCACTGTTGGTCTTTTTATCTACTTGCTCTTTGTTTGTATCTTATAATTATTAATATTATTATTACTCAGACTCAGACACTCTTCAGAGATTTGGAGCATGTTGTGTTCTTTTGACAAGACCTTTCCTCCTTTTCTCTCTCTCTCCTCCTTTTCTCTCTCTCTCTCTCTCTCTCTCTCTAGAGTTTTATTAGGCTTTCAGGTTGTGCATCTGTCCCCCCTACCTCCACTATTTCCACCATTAATTTTAACAATTAATCACCCTAATTTAAACCTTTCATTTTTTTTGTCCTAATCATAATTTAACATAATTCATAAACTTCACAAGCTTACTGCTTTCGCTAACTATATCCTTTCAAAAAAAAAAAAAAATAATAATAATAATAAATTTTGGGTTTCTATATATATATCTTGACCAAAATATATGCAACAGGACACAAGGACCACCATCTTTATGATCAATATATACAATCGATGAAAAAGAAAAATAAAATGGGTGGTTAATTAATGTTTGCATAATTTTAGGCAAAGGTGACAACAAATTCATCATCCAAACTAATTAACCAGTAAATGTCTTTGACGTTTTGATCGCTTATATTCATTAGACAAACTGCGGGTTCTCTCCATTTAGGGAAATTAAATATTTTTTTTTTTCGATATATTGGTATAGATTATAGAAGGAAAGTGGCCTAATTAACATATAATTTCATAATTTATCTCAATTGAGATTCTATTCCTTCCACGTAATCACATGATAGATCTCAATTCAAAACACTTCTATTCCTAGTGGCTTGACAACAAAGGGTGCTCATTCATATATATTCAACGTGATAATATTCCAAGTTTAAGTCTCCGCAACATATATATATATATATATATATATATTCTAGAACGCTCTCTTAGTACAAATAAGAAAACGAGTATAATGAATTGTTTCTGCTACTTCCCTTTAGGATCTCCAATACACCCTTAAACCCTGCAAAAGTCCTAGGGTTAAGATAATGGGCGGTGGTGTTCCGACAATCACTCTTTGACACCCATTTAGGAGAAAAATACTTTGTCTAGCGGTTTTAGAACATAATATTAAATGAAGAAGAAAGTATCTAACTCACTATGACAGAATGAGCTGGTATTTATAATTTTTGGGTGAATGATAGCTTCTTAACAAGCATTGTCATGTGTCCTCGTCTTAGTGGCCTTTCACGTTTAATTCCTGACCTTATTGGTTACTGTTCATTTTCTTCTTGCATGTGTTCTCCACACGCCTGAAGCTATTAATAACATGACACCTGTATTTTGGGTATATCAATGAATTCTTTGTCCATGTGCTGACTCTTAGTTGTCCTGAATCAACTGGTCACATGTGGACCCAATTGATCACTTTTTTGTACACGTCAATGAACCATCATATGTTTTTCTTTAGACCTGCCAGCTGGTGTCCTCATGCTTTTTGTAGGGAGCAAACTTTATGAGAAATTCCTGGGCAGACTGCTAACAACTTGTGGGTCTCACCCCTTCTCTCACAGTTCCCTCCCTTTTTCTTCTAGATCTTTCCCAACTAACTTATGTGCTATCTTTGTTATTTTGTGTGCCCTGAGTCGTCATCATCTGGCCTATTGATATTTTCGTGAGAGATAAACTTTCTGGCCTTAGTTAACTTTGTAGACAAGCTTTCTCGTTTATTAATTAACTCTGAATTTTCTTTCTTTATATATTTTCAGGAAGAAAGGTTTTAGAAAACTATTTCCAACAAGCGCTTATGCTTTGGACCAAATTTAAATGTTAATAATCCCTAACCTTTTACTTCTACCACAATAGATCTAACTAATTGAGCTATTCTATTGAATTTTACCCAAAATTGAAATAAAGTGGTCGGATTTTACATATTTAACTTGATTTTTCATGTTGTTAAAAAGAACATGATTTTTCATGCTATTTTTTTTTTATTCCAAGTTAGAGTTGCGATGTAATTGTTATCTTTATAAATCTTGTTGATAAAATTAGAATAATAAAAAGGTTGAGTTTTTTTGTTTTTCCACTTAACGAGTCTAAATTAAACCCATTAAGTTGTTTATTTTTTTAAGTGATCAGACAAGTTAAAAATACCAAAAAAACAACTAAAAAATTATCATGACTCTTTCTCTTAATTCCAAATCACTAAATTATATTTAAAATATAACATATTTTCAATTTATCATAATTTACATAATACAATTTTCTTTCTTTTAATCTATTACTTAGGATAAATAGTGTAACACCCCCCGACCCGACCCGGCTGGACCGACCCAGGGAGCGCTACACGGACTTTCAAAACTTTCCAAATTCATTTTATAATCCGAAAACCGTTGTGAGCCCATCGATAGATTTTCAAAACATTAGAAAACCAAATAGTTGATTGTTTTAAAACCATTTTCAAGTAAGCCCAATAAATAAACTTTTTACAAAATTTCGGCAGAGTTCCTTTTGTTTTTCGGATTTTCCAAAACCTGTTTTTCCACAAAACAATTCAAATACAAATTTAATATCCACACTTCAATATCAATTTCAACCATTGCGCACTCTGCCGTTTAGTGCGACTTTCCAATACAGTTTATAAATAAAATAATTCAAAAGTCAATATTTACAAACATTCTAGAAACGAAAAACAGAAATCACAAAATAATTAATTACAAAACATATTCCGAAACATAGTTACAAATCCTCTATATATGCATACTTTTAGAATATATACATATAACAACAATATAGCTACCCAACTGTGATAATTCTGGGACTCTGTCAGCAAATCTCTCTCTCACTTCAGTCTTTAGCTTCCTCGGGATCCTCGGTACCTACGCGTTAGAAACAAAACTAACGCGCTAAGCATATAGCTTAGTGGGTGTACAATAAACTCAAATATGAAAATCATAAATAACTTGTAATAATAAACAAATCACAATATATATATATATATATATATATATATATATTTCAATTCGAATTCAGTTACAAAATCAATTTAACTTTAAAATCAAATCATAAAACAGTTTTAATCACTTTCATTTCAGCAATAAGATCAATGTATAAAATCGGTCAATAAAGTTATTCAATTCATTTCTCAATTCACTTCAAATCTGGCCCGCTAGAATACTTAACATACTAGGACTGGAATATGGGTCAAGCTCCCACCCTAGGACGAATCCTAAGAGTGGTACGTATCTCCCTACTCTAGGACCGTGGGTACGGAACCTAGAGAGGTACATAACTCCCTATCCCAGGAACGAATCCTTAGGAAGGTACGTGGCTCCCAACCACAGGACGAATCTTGAGGAGGTACGTGTCTCCCTGCCTCTGGACGAATCCATGAGGAGGTACATAATAATCATCAATAGCAATCAATAGCCGCGCAGTACTGCTCAGTAAACCCAGCTGGTATACCAACCTCCTATATCCATTTCTATGTCTAAGTATCCTAGGGCCGTTTCCGATAAACTAGATTCACAATAGATTTCACAATAGTTACTCAATAAACACACAATTCACACAATACTCTTCAAGAAAAATAATCAATAGTTATACGAAAATCTAAATCAAGTATTTTTAACGAAAACGAAATCGAAATATTCGAAAACACGATCAAAATGCGATCTATCATAAAATCATTCCAAAATCAACAATAGATATATCAATCATCGATTTTTCATATAAAATAAACAATTTTCATACAAAATCGAAAACGAGAAATTTCAACGAAATCGAAAACGAAAACGAAATACTTAATACTTTTCGTAAAGATTCCGAAAACAAAAGTACACCAACCTGGATACCGTTTTTCGTTCGACAAATCGCGGTTCCACGATTTTCTTTTCCTTTCCTTTCCCTTTCTCTTCACCTACACTTCCTTTTCTCTCTTTCCTTCCTCTTTTCTTCTTCTTCTTCTTCTTCTTCTTCTTCTTCTTTCTTCTTTCTTTTTCTTCTTCTTTCTTCTTTCTCTTCTTTCTCACGGTCTCTCACTCTCTCTTTTCTGCTCTGTGTGTTTTCTGGTTTCTGCGAGAAGCTACTTTTTTTTTATATTTTTCGGCTGTCGCGACCTGTGGTCGCGCCACCAGGTCGCGGTACTCACTGGAGCGTTTGCACCGCCTTCATCGCGAGCACACCTCGCGGTCCCTTGGTCGCGCTGGTGGTCGCGTTGCTCACTGCCAGAATTTGACATTTTCATCGCGAGCAGTTCATCGCAATCTGTGGTCGCGGTGACTGGTCGCGATGCTCACTGCCAAAAATCTCATTTTCCACCGCGAGCAAGCCATTGCGACCTGTGGTCGCGGTGACCAGGTCGCGATGCTCTCTGCTTCAGTTTTCCTTTTTCTTGCATCATTTTTGGACCGTTCCATCTGGTCCACCTGAAAATTTATAAAATTACATTTACACCCCCTCCAATTACAAAATTTATTTTCACATATATAAAATTAATTATCCGAAATCCGGGATGTTACAAATAGCTTTAAAAACAAAATTATACATATTATATAGAGTTAATGTCCACTTTAAACACCATTATTGAACCTTTAACTTTTTTTTGGTAAGACAAAAATATAAACCATTTTTTTTATATCATTATTTATCATATTTTAATCATGAAAATCTTATCAATATTTACATAAAAATTATTTATTTTTAATTGTTTGTATCATATCAAAAAAAATATATAACAACTAATATTAATAAGGGTATAAATGTCAATTTATTTGTTTTGAGACATTTTTATTTTTAAAAACAAGCAGATACTATATTCAGAGATAAGGAAAAAAATAAACAAATATGTCATTCAGATTTCAGTCCTCGGTAAAATACTGTTCAGTTATTAGATAAAAAATAAAAGACACCTAAAAGTCAATTAATCTTCTTCCTAAAGTGAGGGAAACAAATAAGATTTACTATTGACTACTTTAGGGATCACAAAATCTCAAATTGGGGGGAAGTTTTACTAAAATCAAATTGCTAGAGTGTCACATAATTATTCTCGACCCTTCTACGAGCTTCTCTCTGAAGCTTGAGGAATGGGTTTGTAGAGCAGACTCTATGCATTGCTGCGTGTAGATCTCATCCTTTTTGGATGTTCTTTCTTCTTTCTTCTGCATTTTTTTTTCTCACCTAGTTCTCTCTAGGTTGGGTTTTTAATTTGTTTTGTGGTTTTTTTTTTGGTGGTTGTGAGCTCTGTTTTGGTGATGGATTCAGAGGAAATTTTGAGGATCTTTATCTGAGGATGATGGGCGTGTGGCCAAAATTGGCGGTGAGATTCGCGAGAAAGGGATGAGGAAGCTGTCCCTCAGCTTACTGGGGAAAATAATCATGAATAAGGAAATCAATAGGGAGGCCTTTAAAGCCACGATCCAAGTTATTTGGAGGACTGTGAAAAGGTAGACATGGAATCGATCGATACAAATGTGTTTCTATTTCCGTTTAAATGCCTTTGGGATAGAAAAAGGGTGTTACAGGGGGGTCTGTGGTCATTGATAAGAATCTAATTGTCCTTTAAGAAGCAGTGGGTGTTGGGAGGATTACTGATATTGAGTTTAGGTGTGCTCCGTTTTGCGTTCAATTGTACAATTTGCCATTGGTATACCTAAATAAGGAAATTCGGATGTTGTTAGGGGAGTTGATTAGGCAGGTTAAAGAGATAGACACTGATGTGGGGGGTGATTGTCTGGGTAAATTCATTAGGGTTAGGGTAATGGTAGATGTGTTAAAATCTTTGAAAAGGGGTTTAAGGGTGCAAATGGGTGAGGGTAGGGAGGATATTATTACAGTTATGGTATGTTACGAAAGACTCTCAAATTTTTATTTTCACTGTGGAAGCATTGGGCATTTAACTAGAGAAGGTCCTGATTATAATAAGGAGGTGGTTGAGGATCTGGGATTGAAGTATGGGGTATGAATGAGGGCTCCCACTCTTGCCAGAGTGAGAGCTAAAGGCGGTTATGATTTTAAGGCGGGTAATGATGCGGGGGATCTGGGTAGGGGTAAGGAGATTGTTGATTCTGTGGTTAATGAGTCTAATAAGGAGAATGTTGGGGTGAGGAGATTAAATATGTAGGTCATCAAATGGGTGACCTGGTGGGAAGAAGTGTTAAAATAGGTGGTGGTCAAACTGATATGGCTATAGAGAGAATATTAATTTTGTTGACCTGTTCAGTGGAGGAAGTGCTGCTAAGAGTTCTAAGCTAAAAAGGGGTGGGCTGGGTGAGAGGTGTGTTAATATTGAGCTTCCTCTACTTGAGAAGAAGAAGGGTGTGGTTGTCTTGGAAGCTGGTTTGGGTGGTGAGACTATGGACAGTGCTGCTGTTCAAACAAAAAATATTGTTATAACAGGTCTGGTGGTGGACTCTTCTTCTTCGATAACATGTACGGCTATCTCTTCCTAGAATCTTTATAATAAAGGCCAGGTTTGTGTTTCCAGTATTGAGAAACAGAAAAAGTGAAAACAGCGAGCAAGGAAGAAATGTGGGAATGAGGAATTGAAGTCCAGTGTTGAAGTGCTAGGGAAGAGGGATAGTTTGATGGATGTGGATGAGGATACTGAGTTGTGTAATAAAAGAGGGAGGTGTGATGTAGAGGTTTCTGATGATATTGATATTTCGGCGGTGACTGGCTTCCAGCACCACCGATTAATATAAAAACCCTATGTTGGAATGTTCGAGGGTTGGGGAACCCTCGAGCATTTCATGCCTTGCACAATTTTTTGCATCAGCAAAACCCAGTGTTAGTTTTTTTTTTTATGGAGATCCGAGTTGATCAGATTAGGGCTAGTAGTTTTCGTATTAGTTTGGGTTTTGATAATTGCTTTACGGTAGATAGAGTTCGTTTTGGTGGGGGACTGATGCTATTGTGGAAGAATAGTATTGAGGTTTTTATTCAATCTTTTACTAAAAGTCATATTAATTGCACTGTTGACGAGGTGTGTTGCAAGACATTTACGGGCTTCTATGGTGAACCTAGGCAGGCTTTGAAGGACCATTTTTGGTTGTTGTTGTCTAGGTTTGGGGGTATGAGTAGGTTACCCTGGGTCATCAGGGATGACTTCAATGAAATTCTCAAAGATGATGAGAAATTGGGCGGAGGGTGTAGGAATTTTAGGGCTGTGGCAAGATTCAGGAGTGATGTTGACACTTGTAATTTGATGGATATGGGTTTTAGAGGAGATAAATTTACTTGGAACAATAGGCAATTTAGTGAGGGGTTAATTCATGAGAGACTTGACAGGGTTTTTTGCACTATGGAATTGAAGGCCTTATTCCCTAAAGAAGGAAGTTTTAGAAAAGATTTTGATTATCGTATAACATGCGGAATTGGGTTTCAAATTTTTTTTCTTATATTGAAAACCTTTTTTCAATCAGGAACGAGTTCCAGTATATTTCGCAGAAAAGACTTTAGAAACTACATACCTTTTTTTTTATTTTCCTTTTACTAATTCCTCGATCTACCACTAGATCTTCCGAGCTATGACCCGTGGTCTGACAACGTGTGTGTGGGTATGTCACGGCAAGAAATGGAGGTCACGTGAAAAGAATGTCGACCGAATCCTACAAAAGAGGGGAGAGTCAGAATAAACTTTTTTCTCTTTTCTTCTCTCTTTGGTGGCCGAATTCTCTTTCTTTTTCACTTGTGTGTTAGGTTTTTTTTTCCCTAGTATAATAACTCTTATATACTAGGTCTTTAGGGTTTTAGTTTTGACTAAGTCAAAATAGGATTGTTAATCCCTTTTTATTTTAGTCTCCCTAAAGACTTTAATAATTGACTATTAGGACTTTTAAAATAATCAAATTATTTTAATTCTTTTGTCCTAGTCATTATTTAATCACATGATCTTATATTTAATATATAGAATTAATAATTAATAATTAATAATTTCTATTATTTTATTAAATATTTAATTAAATAATCACATTATTTAATTATTCTCTTTTATTTAAATCGCATTACTTTCGTAACACTATTAATGTGACCATCCAATTAATCTACCGTGACCCTCGTTACCAACAACTATAAGGGCTAGCAAGGGGACCTAATAAACCCACAGTTTTGAGCTTCAATAATAATTAGTAATATTAATTAAAAACTCTTTAATTAATATTTCACGATTATTAACCTCGGAGTTATTCCACTAAAAACCCGAGGCTGCACTCTCAGAACTGTAGATGTGTTTATACAATCTGAAGTCTCAGTGTCCATTGATATAGCTAATTGCATATAATGTGATCCTCCACAAATAGTTCATAACCAGAGCGGGGTCATAAAGTCCGTTATACCCCTCTAGAAATATCTTTTTATTTAAGAACCATTGATTCTCTAATGAATAATTAAATCCTGTCTTCCTCACAGAAGAAGGAGGGCGCTCATAATCGTTCAAGCCCCGAATCAACCCTTAAGGGAACTACTCATCTACTTCAATCAAGAAGGAGTGGATTCCACTATTGTGTTCAGTGTGTAAGCCGCTGTTTATAATGCATATCCTCAAAAGGAATATGGTAATGATGAGTAACTAATCATAGATCTCACCATTTCCATCAGTCTCCTCTCCGCAACACCATTCTACTGTAGTGTTCCTGGAACTGTGAGTTGGGACACTATCCCATGCTCAACCATGTAGTCTTCAAACTCTTGGTTGAGATACTCACCCCTACGATCCGATCGCAGAGCTTTGATTGTTTTACCTAATTGATTTTCAACTTCAGCTTGGAATTCTTTGAACCTTTCAAAGGTTTCCGACTTACATTGCATTAGGTAAACATACGCGTATCTACAGTAGTCATCAATAAATGTGACATAATACTCATAACAACCTCTAGCTCTAACACTCATAGGTCCGCAGATGTCTGAATGTATGAACTCAAGTGGTTGCATGGCTCTAATCCCTTTTCCTGTAAAAGATCTCTTAGTCATCTTACCTTCTAGACAAGATTCACAAACAGGTAAGGTGTCGATCTCTGACTGACTTAAAAATCCGCTTTTTACTAGTCTGTTTATCCTATCAAGGTTTATATGTCCAAGTATTGGATGCCACAGATACGTGTCATCATCTGGAGAAATCTTTTGTCGTTTGTTTTAGGTTTTTCAACTTTAAACAATTTAGTATTAATCAGTGATGTATGAATTAACAGTTTTAAAACATACAATTTATTTTCTATCGTACTAGAACAAATATTCATTCTATTTCTTAAAATGATAACTGATTTATCATTAAAATAAACCTTATGAAACTTTTTCAAGTAATTTGGATACAGAAATCAAATTCCTTGTAAATCCAGTAATGAAACAGATATTGTTCCATAAAAGAAAATGTTTATTTATTTGTAGTCTAACTACTCTCACTGCTCGTGCTGAAACGACATCCACTGTTCCAACACGCATAGTGAAGGACCTCTCTTCCAGCTTTTGCCAATAATCATTCCAATGTAAAGAAGAACAAAATTAGTTAGTGGCCCCCGAATTTATTATTCAAGGTGAAGAATTATCTTCCACTAAAAAACATTTAATGATAAGTAAATCTGATTTACTTTTCACTTTCTTCTTATTGGAGAGCTGCTCGAGGTATTGTAGACAGTTCCTCTTTCAGTGACTAACCTCTTTGCAATGGAAACATTTTCCTTTTGCTTAGTCAGTCGTGGTGCTCTTTATCTTGGGCTTAGCCTTTACTTTACCAGTAGACCTCTTTCTTTTCTTGAAACCAGAAGAGGATGGCTCAACAACATTTGCTTCGCTAGTGTTTCCTTTGGTAACTCGTCCTGCGTTGGTTACAGGCTCTGGAGGACATTCCCTCGTAAGCACAAATTTAAGGTCTTTGCCGACCATGATTGCGCTCACGTTGTGTTTCCATTTAGTATAGTGATCCCTGATTAATTTTTCGTTTGCGAGGAAATAATAATGCAGAAGATAATGCTGATATTTAAAGACATAAATTTAAATTACTATTATTTATTTCATACATTCATATCAAATGCTATAGTTCGGCATAAAATTAAACATGATGCGTGAGCATATTTTAATGAACTAAAAAATCCCTAAAATTAGTTACTATACCGCGATAATCCAACATACCACAAGTAAGTGCCTAGGTAACTAGGTCAAATCCTTGCATGTTAGATCGAGACATTCTCAATCAGATAATGCATCAGAATAACTCTTTATTCTTATATTATCCAACCATCGCTTTTGTTTAGTCAGGACAGTTAATTAACATCTTAATTAAGTCCTTTATGAGTGTGACTTATCGTTTCAGAATTCATTAACTTAACTTGAGAGTACCTAGGTAGGCTAGGTCAGTCCCAAAATACATTCTGAAAACCTATCTGTTAGAAAGTCAATCTTGGTATTGAAAGCAAAGCCAATCTTGTGGACACCCTTCGTAGGGAGGACGAAAGCAAAGCCATCACAAGGCGCCACTCAAGTTTCACGGTATTGAACTAATAATGGAGACTGCGGGATATAATGTTATATATTCCTCTCCCACTCAGTATTTGTAGTTTAGGATTTTCTTTAAATTAAAAGTTTCTAAAACTCTATGTTTCTAGACTTTACTTAGATTCTACGGCTAATATAAAATCTAAGTTTACTAGTTATAATAAATTATTCAATTTTAACTCTTAAAATATAATTTATTATTTCAATTTTTAATTTACATAAACTATTTAAATAAACTAGAAATTAAATGTGAGATTACTAAGTTTTAACTATTAAAACTAAATCACATTATTTGGTCCAATTATGTCATTAATGTTTAATTAAATTAAATCTAACATTAAGAATGAACCTAACTAATCTAATTAAACACTTTAATAGATAGATTAGTTATAAATGAGATTTACCAAGTTTTTACTCCTAAAAACTAATTTTATTATTTGATTCTTTTAATTAAGTAATTAATCTAATTAATCTTATTTAATTCAAAGAATCTAACTAATCATTTTAATCAAACATTTTAATATATAGATTAGTTGTTAATGAGATTTACCAAGTGTTTACTCCTAAAAACTAATCTCATTATTTGGTTCTTTTTAATTAAGTAATTAATCCAATTAATCTTAATTAATGATAACAACTTAACTAATCTTTTTAATTAAACTCTTTAATTAATGGATTAGTTAACATAATGAGAGTTACCAAGTCTTTATTTCTAAAAACTAATCTCATTATTTGATTCTTTTTAATTAAGGAATTAATCTAATTAATCTTAATTAATACAAAGAATCTAACTAATCATTTTAATTAAACTCTTTAATTTGTTGATTAGTTAATTAATGGATTTTACCAAGTTTTTTACACCTAAAAACTAAATCCACTATTTAATTGTCATTTATGAAATTATTTCCTATTTTAATCACATTAAAATAAAATAATATAATATAATATGACAATTATGCATGACATATTATTATGCATGTGTAAGCACTGCCTAATCTAGATGACATTCATATGTAAGACAATGCTTTTACATCCATATTATCATCACATGAAAATAAATAAAGGATACGGAATCGTCCGTGTAACATCCCGGATTTCGGGTAATTAATTTTATATATGTGAAAATAAATTTTTACTATTTGAGGGGGTGTAAATGTAATTAAATGTGACCAGATTGAATAGTGAAAAATGAAAAAAAAATGAAAAATTGGAAAACTGGACCAGAGAGCATCGCGACCTGGTCACCGCGATCACAGGTCGCGATGGCTCGCTCGCGATGAAAAACGCAAAATCTGGCAGTGAGTACCGCGACCAGTCACCGCGACCACAGGTCGCGATGGCTTGCTCGCGAAGAAAATGGCAAAACCTGGCAGTGAGCATCGCGACCAGCCACCGCGACCACAGGTCGCGATGGACTGCTCGCGATGAAAGTGTCAAAAACGGGCAGAGAGCAGCGCGACCACTCGCGCGACCAAGGCGCGCTCGCGAGGAAGGCGGTGCGCGCATTCCAGTGAGCATCGCGACCTGGTGCCGCGACCACAGGTCGCGACGGCGGTCGCGGTAGCGAAAAAAATATAAAAAAAGAAGAAGTTTCTCGCAGAAGCGAGAAAACAGAACAGAAGAGAAAGAGAGAGAAAGAGCCGAGAAAAAGGAGAGAAAAGAGAGAAGAAAAAGAAGAAGAAGAAGAGAGAATAAGAAGAAAGAAAAGAAAAGAAAAAGAGGAAGAAGAGGAAGAAAGAGAAAGGAAAAAGAGAAGGGAAAGAAATCGTGGAACCGCGGTTGGTCGAACGAAAAACGGTACCGAGGTTGGTGTACGTTTGTTTTCGGTTGCGTTATCGTTTTTGTGTTCGTTTCCGTTTTCGTTTTTGATTTCGTTGGAAGATTTTCGTTTTCGATTATTAGTATGAAAATTGTTATAGTAGATGAAAAATCGATGTTTGATGTCTTTATTGTTGATTCTGGAACGATTTTGTGATAGATCGTATTTCGATTTCGTTTTCACTTTCGTTTCGATTTCGTTGAAAATTTTCTTTTTCGATTTTTGTATAAAAAGTGTTTATTCTATATGTGAAATTGATGCTTGATACACTGATTGCGTTTCGACTAATTCGATTTCGTTTTACAGAGTTGATTTTAGAATTTTATATGGTTATTGTTCATATTTCTTGAAGTTCATACTACGGCCCTAGGATACGTAGACATAGAAATGGATATAGGAGGTTGGTATACCAGCTGGGTTTTTACTGAGCAGTACTGCGCCGATACTGATTGACTGATATTGATGATACTGATGTACCTCCTCTTGGATTCGTCCAGAGGCTGGGAGATACGTACCTCCTCAGGATTCGTCCTGGGGGTTGGGAGTTAATGTACCTTCCCAAGGATTCGTTCCTAGGATAGGGAGCTATGTACCTCTCTAGGTTCCGCACCCACGGTCCTAGAGTTGGGAGACACGTACCTCCTCAGAATTCGTTCTGGGGGTTGGGAGCTTGACCCATATTCCAGTCCGTATATGTTTAGTATTCTAGCGGGCCAGAATTGATTGGAATTGAAAAGTGTACTGAATGAATTTATTTATAGCATTCGTATATTGATCTCATTATTGAAATTAAAGTGATTGAAATTGTTTAATGTTTTGATTTTGAAATTTAATCGTTTTGAAATGGAATGGAATATATATTGTGGTTTATTTCTTCTTAACAGATATTTATTTGTGGTTCATTTAATTGAGTTTATAGTTTATAGTACACCCACTAAGCTATATGCTTAGCGCGTTAGTTTTGTTTCTAACGCGTAGGTACTAGGAATCCGGACGAAGCTAAAGACTGAAGGAAGAAAGAGTTGCAGACCGAGTCACAGGATTTGTACAGTTGGGTAGCTATATTTTTTGTTATGTGTATATATATTCTGAAAGCATGCATATACAGGGAATTTGTAAATACGTTTTGTAAAATGTTTTGTAATTAACTAGTTTATGATTTTTGTATTTTATTATCAAAATGATTGTAAATGTTTAAGTTCGATTTATTTTATTTTAGAAACTATTTTGAAAAGTCGCACTAAACGGCAGAGTGCGCAACTGTTTGAAACTGTATAGAAGTGTTTGTGAAAAATGTGAATGTTGAATTGAATTGTGTTAAAATAGGTTTGGAAAGTCCGAAAAACAAACGACACTCTGCCGAATTTTTGTAAAAAGTTTATTTATTTTTATGGGCTCACAATGATTTTAAAATGTAAAATGAAGTTTTGAAAAGATGTGAAAGTCCGAGTAGCGCGCCCCGGGTCGGTCCGGCCGGGTCGGGTCGGGGGGTGCTACAGTCCGAGTGACATGGGTTATCTAACTTAAATAACTCTAATTACAATTGCATTCCCAAGGCATTCCTTGGTCTATAAGAGTTCTTCTTCAAGTTGAATTCTTCTTGTCTTCGTTTTCCTAATCAAGTCAAATTTGATTTTTGTCAAAAGTCAACATCTTTTCTAGAGGTCCACGTGTTACCTTAACACGTACCCTAGGTCAAGACGAAACCCTAAACAATTTTAACGCATGTGAAAGTGCGGCTACTAGCAGCGTAGCCGTACGCAAGCAAGGTGCGCACGGCTCGCGGGCCTTCGTGGGTCGTTTCACCCACGGTTTTCCGCTCCAATTTTTTGCACTTTTTCCAGAAAATATTCAATAATATTTTTCCGAAAAAATTAGCAAAACAATTGTCCGCAAAAAACACAAAAAATAGCCCTAATGCAAGCGCGACAGCAGCCCCCGCGCGCTGGGCGCACGCAAGCCGCTGCCGCTGCTGTGCAGTTTTTTTTTTCTTCCGTTTCCTCTTTGCATCATCCGCTTCTTCGACTCTTCGTAGGGCAGATCGATTGCAAGAATAACAATAAAAATTATAGCAAAATAAAATAAAAAAAACTTTGCCATAAACAATTGGCCCAAAAACAAAACAAATCCTATAACTCATTCATTATATAATTAACGATCAATTACACTTTTTAAAATTATACAATCAAATCATATAATAATAAAAACAAATCATACAATCTAGATTTGTGCCTACACAATAATATATCAAAGATCAAGAATAAAAAAGAAAAATAATAAATAAATAAGAAATATGCAGTTTTTTCTTTTTCTTTTACGTATATACATGAACTTAGAACCAAAGTCTCTGATACCAATTGAAGGAAGTTTTAGAAAACGTTTGATTATCATATAACATGTGGAATTAGGTTTCAAAAATTTTCTTTTAATTGAAAAACTATTTTTCAATCAGGAACAAGTTCTTGTATATACGCAGAAAAAGATTCTATGAAACTACATACATTTTTCTTGATTTCCTTTTTCTGATTCCTTGATCTACCACCAGATCTTCCGAGCTATGACCCACGGTCTGACAACGCGTGTGTGGGCACGTCACGGTAAGAGATGGAGGTCATGTGAAAAGAACAGACAGAGAGTCTCTTCTCCCTAGGGTGGCCGAATCCTGCAAAAGAGGGGAGAGTCAGAAAAAACTTTTTTCTCTTTTCTTCTCTCTTTGGTGGTCGAACTCTCTTTCTTTTTCACTTATGTGTTAGGTTAATTTTTTCTAGCTATATAACTCTTATATAGTAGCTCTTTAGGGTTTTAGTTTGACCAAGTCAAAATAGGATTCCCAATCCTTATTATTTTTGGTTTCCTAAAGACTTTAACCTTTGACTTTTAGGACTATTAAAATAATCTAATTATTTTAATTCTTTTGTCATAATTATTATTTAATCACATGACCTCATATGTAATAAATAGAATTAAAAATTCATAATTAATAATTTCTATTATTTTATTAAATATTAAATTAATTAAATAATCACATTATTTAATTATTCTCTTTTATTTAAATCGCATTACTTTCATAACACTATTAATCGGATCCTCCAATTAATCTACCGTGACCTATGTTACCAACAACCATAAAAGTTAGGAAGGGGACCTAATGGACCAACAGTTTTGAGCTCCAATAATACTTAGTAATATTAATTAAAACTCTTTAATTAATATTTTACGATTATTAATCTCGGAGTTATTTCACTAAAAACATGAGGCTGCACTCTCAGAACTGCAGACGTGCTTATACCCCTATAGAAATATCTTTTCCTTTAAGTACCATTGATTCTCTAATGAACAATTAAATTATGTCTTCCTCACGGAAGAAGAAGAATGCTCATAATCGTTCAAGCCCCGAATCAACCCTTAAGGGAACTACTCATTTACTTCAATCAAGAAGGAGTGGATTCCACTATTGTGTTCAAACCTTCCCAGCCACAAGCCAAACCGCAATACCAAAATACGGAGGTATTGGTCAAGATTCACATCAACCTCACTCATGGTAAATCAAAAGCCACGATCCAACCTGAAGGAGTCGATAAGACACTCAAGATTAAGATCACCTATAAATAGCCATCGTTTATCGATTATATATAAATCTCATCTACTAACGGATCTTGGTAAGAGATTCATATAAATCATGGCCAAGTCCAAAATGATCTCATCATATAAGGTGTCTCCATTCTCATGTCAACTACATGAGCGGACTAGGATAAGACCACCTTACTTTATAGAATGGACCGCAGCAGTAGATCAATCACAAACAAAGTACCCAGCTTTGTTCGCTCTCTACGGACTTTTTAAATTGCATGTCTCAAAATGAATCCTCTTTGTATATGACAATCATATACTCATTATAAGATTACATCTTGCAATCTAGGATGTTCTTGCACAATACGAATGTATTACTGAATATAAAACATTTCTAAACTTGAATGATAATCTGAATAATTCTTATTAAGTCTTTAACCATTTACAATTATAAGCTTTAGGGCATAAATCCCAACATCATCTCCCAATAATCAACACATTGGCTCGATGTTGCATGTAGCTCGACCATGTCACTCAACCATAGGGTCATGACTCGACCATGTCACTCAACCATAAGGTCATGACTTGACTATGTCACTCGACCAAAAGGGTCATGGCTCGACCATCACTCGGCCAAAGTGTCATGTCTTGACCATGTCACTCGACCATAGGGTCATGGCTCGACCATGTCGCTCGACCAAAGGGTCATGGCTCGACCATGTCACTTGACCAAAGTGTCATGTCTCGACCATGTCACTCGACCATAGGGTCATGGCTCGGCCATGTCGTTCGACCGTTGAACCACACGTCGGTTGTATTGTCCATGCCCAAGATCAGCACCTTGACAATGGTTCGACCATGATATGGCTCGACTATGTCGTTCGACTAAGGGCCTTAATCTCAACATAACTCACACTGGAACTTGACCCAAACATCAAGGGTTAAGTGTCATTCGACCAAGGACATGGTCGTTCGACCACCTTACCTGATACCAAAGGTGTTGTTCAATCTTAAAGCTAATGTTAAACACAGTAGCTCGACCACACATATGGCTCGACCAAGTACCTTGGTCTCAACATGACTCACCTTAAGGCTTAACCCAGCCATCGAGCCACCCTTGTCGCTAGACCATAAGGGTAGATGATGGGTCGCTCGACCATCTTATGAGGGTTCAAACCTATAGAGTCTTATCGTTCGACCACATTTACACTCTACACCTTAGACCATCTCTTGGTCATGACTACCAAGTCAAACCTTATTAGACTTTGAATTCAAAGTCCAATAGACCCGGTCAAGGAGGTAATCACATCCTCCTTGATACGCGCTAAGAAATCAGGGATGATGATCCACCTACCAACGAGTGGATAACCCCCTATATAAACCAATCCTCACTTAGAGTGAGGGTCCACGAAATTCTTCACTCTCAATTACTCTCAAGCACTCAGAGCTCTCAATCACTCTACGTCGCTCCGGCAACACAATCTTCTAGTACCTCTGTCCATGAACGATTTTTGACAACCGGCCAACGCCCTTCACGACCAACTTGGCCATCTCCGTCCGACCTCCGTCGTCTACTATTTACGATCAGAAAGTTATTTCCTCCTTTGTTCGTCATTTATCTTATATTTACTATCACAGGACTAACTTGATCGTCAAAGTTTGCTTGGCCGGCACCACCCCGGTGTCCAAGTGCTTCGGTCGACCTGTCGACTCTTGTTTTGCAGGTTGTAATGCCTCGATCCTCGTCTTACCATTTTCATGGTCTACAATTTGGCACCCATCGTAGAGCATAACGATCCTTGAACGAGCAAAACTTGAGTCTGACAACTCTACTCGACCATGTCGCATGATGGTTCTGATCATGGTGTAATGGAGGCTAGGTTCCAACTCCTCATCTCCCAAATGCCTGAGAACACCAGGAGGCTCCAAGCCCTCAAGGAGGAGAACCAACAAGTCAGGGCAAATAACCTAGAGCTCCAAAGCAAAGTCCAATCCCTCACGGTCGCTCGACCACTAGGGAATGCCTCGACCTCCCATACACCGCCGCTCGACGTAGTCACTCCTACTCTACACTACTCGACCGTTCGACCACAAGACCAAGGTATAACAGTTAGTGACCTTGACCCAATCCATGTAGGTGGAGAGTATGACTCATAAGCAATGGGTAAGGGAGTTGACCTTGTCCCCCCACCAAAGTCGAACCCTCGAGTTGGAGTGACGGCGACCTAAAGAGACAACCAACTACGAGCGAACCAAGAGGCACAACCCGTATTGACTCTCAACGCGACTAACGATGGCTCAGCTCGACCGACCGTCATACCAGAGGGGACACCATCTGCCCCATCACAGTCGAACTCATCGAAGCCAGAGATGGTAAGCTCTAACCTTACCTTGGCTAACCCTGATTTAGCTCACAGGTTCGCTGAGATGAAGGCACTCATCCAACGCATTACTGGAATGCCGTTCCCGATAAGGAAAAACACGGTGAACAACTTCGCCGACTCACCTTTCTTCAACGCGATAGCTATGGTAGAGATGCCCATGAAGTTCACCCTCCCCAACATGAAACACTACGACGACACGACTGATCCAGATGACCACATATCACAGTATAGCCAGCGGATGCTCACAACAGTAATTCCACGCGACCTAAGAGAAGCGTGTATGTGCAAAGGCTTTGGGTCGAGCTTGGTAGGACCAGCCCTACAATGTTACACCAACCTCCCCAATGTCTCCATCAGCTCCTTCACCCAGCTTACGGCCAACTTTGTAGAACAATTCGCTAGCAGTCGAAAGCTGAAGAAATAGTCGGACGACCTTTACGCCATTAGTTAGAGACAAGGTGAGGGACTACGTGACTACGTAGGATGCTTCAACAAAGAGAAGGTCTCCATCCCCCATTACAACCCGACTACAGCTATATCAGCCTTCCGGAAGGGCTTGCTACACGACTCAGACTTGTACAAGGAACTCACCAAGTATCCATGCAAAACTATGGAAGACGTCTTATCCAATACATGGGCCCAAATCAAGTGGGACGAAGATGATGTGAACTACCCACTTATCAGGTCGAGTAGAAGCGACAGTAGAGCCAACAGCAGAGTCGAGCGATGCTCGAAAGAACGTAGGCTAGAACCCTACCCTACGACGGCTCGTAGAGACAGCAGAAGCAGAGATGATCGTCTACCCGTTGATCGACCGGTTTGACCAGTTGACCGAACAAAGTATAGGTTGCCAGATTACAACCTAAACATTGAACCAGAGGAGGTAGAGCATTACAGAGCTGTTGGTAAACCCAATGACCATCTCTAATCATATTCTACGCAGGTTGATGTTGTACTCCTGCATTCAAGGAACATTTATTGCATTAACCACTACATAAGCTTGAAACTAGTCCTTCGACTAAGCGACCTGCACTCAAGGATCAAGTCCTTCGTGTCCGACTCGGCATAAAGTTCAAGTGTGAAACTGAATGATCCACACTTCAACTGGGGGCAAGAAGACATGATTCTATATGGACTCGACCAGCTCAACACTCGACACTCGAGTTCATCAACAAAGTGTTCGATTCAATGGGATTTAATTCCATGATTATACATTGACTCGACCGATTTGACACTCGACACTATGCACTCGAGTTAATCAAAACTTTCAAGTGTTCGATCTAATAAAGGATTAATTCAATTTCTTAGTCAATGCGTCACATGTCACATGTGCATTTACTCAACTATTTTCTACTCGACCAAGTTGAAAGCTTTTCATGATTGTTACTCTATTAAGTAGATTGTACGATTTTCACTTTTATCAATAAAGTCTAATTGATTCATTGCTTTTATACATCTCGCTCGACCATTCGACTATTGGTAGAATGATCTTATTGATCATGAGTTCCTCCACGGAAGGTCGACCATTCAACTACATCTCACTCGACTGTTCGACTATTGGTAGAATGGTCTCGTTGACCACGAGTTCCTCCACGGAAGGTCGACCATTCAAGTACATCTCACTCGACTGTTCGACTATTAGTATAATAATTTTATTGATCACGAGTTCCTTTATAGAAGGTCGACCATAAGTAATATGACCTATCGGTAATAACAAAGCATCATGCTACTCGACTTGACCCATTTGGCTATACCATTAGATGAACGATCAAGTGGTAATGTAACACCCCCTGACCCGACCCGCATGGATCAAACCAAGGAGCGTTTCCGGGTTTTCAAAACTTTTCTACTTTCCTTTTATAATTCGAAAACCCATTGAAAAACTAAATAAGTTATAATTTAAAATCCTTTCTATAGTGAGCCCATCCAAAACTATTTTGAAAAATTTTGTCAGAGTTTTCTCTGTTTTTCTAATTTTTCAAAAATCCTGTTTTCAACAAAAATTCAAACAATATAATTTCAACACTTCAAAACCAAATTCTCAATCATATGCGCACTTTACCATATAGTGCGACTTTCCAAATATTTTCAAATAAAACAATTTATAATTAATATTTACAACCTTTGAAAAGTAAATCATTAAACAAATATTTACAAAACATATTTTTATAACAAATTTACAAACTCCTATGTATGCATGCATAACTAAATGATACATATAACCAAAATACAGGTATATATAGCTACCCAATAAGTATGGTTGTAACACCCCCTGACCCGACCGGTCTGGATCGACCCAGGGAGCGCTACCGGGTTTTCAAAACTTTTCTTAATTCTGTTTATAATTTGAAAAGCAAATAATTTATATTTTAAAATCTCTTTTATAATGTAACACCCCCCGACCCGACCCGGCCGGACCGACCCGGGGAGCGCTACCAGTTTTCAGAACTTTCAAATCAGTTTTATACGTTTCAAAAATTCATTGTGAGCCCAATCAATAAATAAACTTTTTACGAAATCCGGCAGAGTACCGTTTGTTTTTCGGACTTTCCAAAACCTGTTTTCCACAAATCAATCCAAAATTCACATTTTTCACAAACACTTCTATAACACTTTCAATCAGTTGTGCACTCTGCCGTTTAGTGCGACTTTCACAAATAGTTTATAAAATAAAAACAAATCAGACTTTAATATTTACAAACATAATAATTAATTACAGAACATATTTACAGACTCACTGTATATGCATGCTTACAAAATAAACATATATATATGTACAACAACAAATGTAGCAACCCAACTGTAGTAATCCTGGTACCTACGCGTTAGAAACAAACTAACGCGCTAAGCATAAAGCTTAGTGGGTGTACAAAAATCTCAAATATAAAACAAATCATATATTATAACTTTTAAATCGGAATAATATCACACAATATATTTCAAATCAACTCATTAATGGACATAATTCATGTTAATCTCAAAACCAAACCTTAAAGCAGATTCGATCACTTTGGTTTCAATGACAATATTAACATTTAAAAATCAATAAATAAAGTCATTCAATTCAGTCAATACTGGCCCACTAGAATACTAAACATTCTAGGACTGGAATATGGGTCAATGTGACGTCCGGGGTTGCCCCGCAACAACAGTCACTGATATCAACGTGATTGTCCGAGATTGCCCCGCAACAACAATCACTAGTATCATTGTGATCATCCGAGATTGCCCCGCAACAACGATCACTAAAATCGGTGTGATTGTCCGAGATTGTCCCGCAACAACAATCACACAATAATAACGGCGCAGTACTGCTCAGAAAACCCAGCTGGTATACCAACCTCCTATATCCATATCTATGTCTAAGTATCCTACGGCCGTTACAATAAGCAATGTTCACAATCAGTACTCAATAAATATACATTTCTCACAATATTTTTCATGAATATCAACAATATTCATACAAAAGGATAAAGCATGTATTTTTAACAAATTCGACACAATCGAAATACGATCAAAACGCGATCTAACATAAAACCAGTTCAAAATCAACAATAGGTGCTTCAATCATCAATTTTTCTTATAAACAAACACTTTTCATACAAAAATCGAAATCGAAATCTTTTAACGAAATCGAAAACTTTTAACGAAATCGAAAACGAAAACATAAACGAGAAACGAAATCGAAAACTAAAACGAAAAAGTAAACGAACTACTTCTCGAAACGATTTCGAAAATGAGAGTACACCTACCTGGAATCCTTTTCTTTTCGATAAATCGTGGTTCTACGGTTTCTATTTCCGTCCCCTTTCCTTTCTCTTCTCTTTCCTCTTCTTCTTCTTCTTCTTCTTCTTCTTCTCTCTTTTCTCTCTTTTTCCTCGGCTCTTTCTCTCTCTATTTCTGTTTCTGTTTTTTCTCGCTTCTGCGAGAAGCTTCTCTTTTTTTTTTTATATTTTTTTCGCTACCGCGACCGCCGTAGCGACCTGTGGTCACGCCACTAATTCGCGATGCTCACTGGAGTGCGCGCACCGCCTTGGTCGCGAGCGCGCCTTGGTCGCGCGAGAGATCGCGTTGCTCACTGCCAAATTTTGACAATTTCATCGCGAGCAAGCCATCGCGACCTGTGGTCGCGGTGACTGGTCGCGATGCTCACTGCCCAAAATTGCGTTTTTCACCGCGAGCGAGCTATCGCGACCTGTGGTCGCGATGCTCTCTGGTCCAGTTTTCAATTTTTCATTTTTCACTATTCAATCTGGTCCGCTGGAAATCATAAAATAAACAAAACTATATAACTACATTTAATTACATTTTCACCCCCTCAAATAGTAAAATTTATTTTCACATATATAAAATTAATTACCCGAAATCCGGGATGTTACATATAGTGAGCCCATCCAAAATTGTTTTGAAAAATTTTGCCAGAGTTTCCACTGTTTTTCTGATTTTCCAAAAACCTGTTTACCAAAATCATAACTTTCCAAAATACACACTTCAATTTCTCAATAACCATTTGCACACCCTTCCATTTAGTGCGACTTTCCAAACAATTTCAAATGAAACCAATACATAATTTATACTTACAAAACTTTGAAATGAAAATATGAACCATAAAACAAATATTTACAAAACATATATATGACACATTTACAAATTTCTGTATATGTATGCATAACTGAATATAATATACAAAACTATATAACTACCCAAAGGTATGGTGACTCTGATCCTCAGTCTGCAGTTATCACCTCTTCAGTCCTTTTCTCCGCTGGTATCTCTATTACCTACGCGTGATAAAATCAACGCGCTAAACAATAATGCTTAGTGGGTGTACACTAAAATAAATTTCAATGTAATATAAAACAATAGATCTAAAATTCAAAAATTCAGAAATACATATAAAACAAACATTATATTTCGAATACTGAAACTATATAAAGTAAAATATTCCAAAAGTTTCTAGGTTTAAATCTCAATAACATTTCCTTATTTCAACATTCAAATTCATAGTTTTCAGTTCTTAATTGCGCCTCTGATACATATTACAAGACTGGATTACGGGTTTATAAAGTCGGGTTTCCCATCTTAAAATGAAATGGTATCCCTATATACACAGTCGATTTCCCATTTCAAAATGAAATAGTATTCGTATTTCATAGTCGGTTTCCTATTTCAAAATGAAATGGTATCCATAAATTTACAGTCGGTTTCCCATTTCAAAATGAAATGATATCTGTATATAATCATCACAATCATTAGGAATATCGGTGCAGTACTGCTAAATGTACTTAATTGACATGTCAATCTCCTATATCCATATTTCCCCCTATACATATATCAGGACCATAATTCAGGGTTTACAGATATTGCAAATTATTCAATTATTCAATATGTAACACTTCAAGATATTAATAAATGGAATTTACAACAGTATATTTCAGAAATTAAAATTATTAAGCTCTACATAAAAAAAAAAATTTTCTGAAATTTCAAAATCATTTCAAAGATTATTCATAAAGAAGTTCAATCAAAACTTAAGAATAACAGAAAATATTTCACAGTTATTTCAATCAATATACGAAATACGATTATACGAAATTCGTAAATGTGATTCTAAATTCTTTGAGTCAATAAATGATATAAAGATTTCAGAAACGTGTGTACACCAACCTGGATACCAGTTTTACGAACTTTTCTTTTCTGGATTTCCTTTTTCCTTTCTCCTTTTCTCTTTTTTCCTCCTCTTTTCCTTATATTTCTTCTTCTTCTCTTCTTCCTCTTCTTCTTCTTCTTCTTCTTTCTTTCTCTTCCTTTCTCTCTCTTCTTCTTTCTTTTTCTTTCTCTCTCTCTTTTTCTTTTTCTCTTCTCCGGTCTCTCTCTCTATTTCTCTTTGCTTCTTCGTGAAGCTTCTCACTGCCTCTTATTTTTTTTATAAAATTTCGGTCATCGCGACCGCTCCTCGTGACCTGTGGTCGCGCCACCTAGTTGCGTTGCTCACTGGAGTGATTTTACTGCCTTCATTGCGATCAACCATCGCGGTGTCTAGTCGCAACGTTGGTTGCGTTGCTTACTGCCCAAAATCCACATTTTCACCGCGAGCTGCTCATCGCGATCCCTGGTTGCGATGCTCACTGCCTCAAATCATCATTTTCACTGCGAGTTGCTCATCGCGATCCTTGGTCGCGGTACTCACTGTCAACATTTTCCTTTTCTTTCATGCATTCTTTCTGGACCGCTCCACCTGGTCCACCTGGAAACCTTAAATCATAAATATCATATTTACATACTCAAAATTAATTCAACCATACTCTTCATATTTATTTGAAATTAGGGATGTTACAATGGTGACTCCGAGTCTTCAATCTGCAGCTACCTTCTCTCTAGTCTTTTTCTCCCTCTGTATCTCTGTTACCTACGCGTGATAAAAATCGACGCGCTAAGCATATACCTTAGTGGGTGTACACTAAATAAATAATTTCAAAATTCATAAAATAACCTTTCAAATAAAATATCACATTAAAATTCAAACATGTTATCAATAAGCAACTTATTAAAACAACTCAATTAAATTAATAAATCATAAGAATTCAACTTTTCAATTACTTCATAAACGTTTTATTCCATTCATTTAAATCCTGGTCCTTTGGTATACTCAACATAATTTTATAGACTGGAATATGGGCTGAAATAACTCCTTACCCTAGGACAGGCATTGGGGGCCTGAACCATCCTTAGGGAGGTACATAATATCAATATCGGTGTGACGTCCACCTCCGGGATTTGCCTAAATTGGTCTATGCTAGGTTTACCCCGCGAAATCCAACAGTCACTAATAATAATCGTGCAGTACTGCTGAAATAATCCAGCTGATATACCAACCTCCTATATCCGTTTTCTATGTTCAAGTATCCTCGAGCCATTTCACAATACAACATTTTCAACTTTCATATCAATTCATTTTATTCGTTTCGAAATCAAAAACTTTATTTCATAACTGTAAATCAATTCACCTCATGTAATTACCAAACAATTTTCGTAACATATAGTAATTTAAAAACATATAGTATCACAAAAATCAAGATTCTTTCAAACAACGTACGAAAATTAAATACGGGTATACGAAATCCATAAATATGTTTCCAAACTCAGTAAGTCAAAAACACATAACTAAAACAAAGATTTCAAAAATAAGTGTACACCAAACTGGATACCGTTTTTACAATAGTTTCTTTTCTGGATTTCTCTTTTTTCCTCCTTTTTCTTTCTCCTTCTCTTTCTTCCTCCTCTTTTCCTTCTCTTTCTCCTTTCTTCTTCCTTTCTTCTTCCCTTCTTCTTCTTCCTTTCTTCTTTCTTCCTCATTTCTCTCTCTTCTTCTTCTTTCCTTCTCTTTCTTTTTTTTTCTTTTTCTTTCTCTTCTCCTGGTCTCTCTCTATTTTCTGTTTTCTCTTGCTTCTTCGTGAAGCTTCCACCGCCATATATTTTTTTTATAAAATTTAGCCATCGTGACCGCTCCTCGCGACCTGTGGTCGTGCCACCTGATCGCGTTGCTCACTGGAATGTTTTCACCGCTTTCATCGCGATCAACCATCGGGGTGTCTGGTCGCGATGTTGGTCGCGTTGCTCACTGCCCAAAATCAACATTTTCACCGTGAGCTGCTCATCGCGATCCCTGGTCGCGGTGACTGGTCGCGGTGCTCATTGTCCAAAATAATCATTTTCACCGCGAGTTGCTCATCGCGATCCCTAGTCGCGGTGCTCACTGTCAACTTTTTTCTCTTTCTTCATGCACTCTTTCTGGACCGCTTCACCTGGTCCACTTGTATACCTAAAAATTAATCCAAATAAATCAATGACATTATTTTCACATAATTAACAACACTTTTGGGCACTTTTTATAATTAATGCAAATTACGGATGTTACAATTCTTCATCTCTTAAGAAATTTCGTCCTCGAAATTTTACCTCAGTCGAACAGTTTAGGATATTGTTGTCTTATTGTTTCTTCGCTTTTCTAGGTAGCCTTTTCTACATTATGGTTCCTCCAGAGGACTTTCACCAGTGGAACTCTTTTATTTCGTAGTTCTTTAATCTCCCAATCAAGAATTTGCACTGGTTCCTCTTCGTATGTCAGGTCTGGTTGTATTTCAATACTTTCAGCTTGAACTTTGTGGGAAGGATCAGATCTGTATCTCCTTAGCATAGATACATGAAACACATTATGAATCTTTTCTAGTTCAGGAGGTAAAGCAAGTCTGTAGGCTACTGGTCCCACACGTTCAATGATTTCATATGGGCCAATAAACTTATGACTTAACTTCCATTTTCTGCCGAATCTGAACACTTTCTTCCTTGGAGATACTTTAAGGAAAACTTTTTCACCGACTTTATATTCTATCTCCTTTCTTTTCAGGTCTGCATATGATTTCTGTCGGTCAGAAGCAACTTTCAGCCTTTCCTTGATGATCTTTACCTTCTCTTCAGTTTTTCGGATCAAATCTGAGCCTACTAACCTGTATTCACCCAACTCTGTCCAGCAGACTGGTGTCCTGTATTTCCTTCCATACAGTGCTTCATACGGTGCCATAGCTATGTTCGTTTGGTAACTGTTATTGTATGCAAATTCTATCAATGGGAGGTGATCCGCCCAACTCCCTTCAAAATCAATTACACAACTCCTGAGCATATCTTCTAGCACCTGAATTACTCTTTCTGATTGTCCGTCTATCTGCGGATGAAAAGCTGCACTGAAACTCAATCGAGTACCCAAAGCTTCTTGAAACTTCTTCCAAAATCTGGATGTAAACCTTGGGTCCCGATCTGATATTATTGAAGCAGGCACTCCATGCAATCTGACTATTTCTTTTATATACAATTTCGCCAGTCGATCTAGTGAATAGTCAGTTCTGACAGGTAGGAAATGAGTTGACTTCGTCAATCGATCCACTATTACTCAGATTGCATCATATTTACTCCGGGTGAGTGGCAATCCTGTGACAAAGTCCATCGTGATACGATCCCATTTTCATTCAGGTATTGCCATTGGTTGTAACAATCCTGATGGAATCTGGTGTTCAGCTTTTACTTACTGACAGGTCATACACTTATTCATAAAATCCACCACATCTTTTTTCACACCAGACCACCAATACTGAGTCTTTAAATCTCTATACATCTTTGTACTACCTGGGTGCATCGAATACGGACTACTGTGTGCCTATGTCATGATCATCTTTCTCAATTCTTCATCATCTGAAATGCAAATCCTGTCTCTGAAATACAAAATACCATCATTTCTAACTGAGAAGTCCGGGTGCTTCCCCTCTGGGATCTGTCTACATATCATCTGAATTCTATCATCTTGTTTTCTTTTTTTTCTGGATTTCTCTTTTTTCCTCCTTTTTCTGGATTTCTCTTTTTTCCTCCTTTTTCTTTCTCTTTCTCTTTTTTCCTCCTCTTTTCCTTCTCTTTCTCCTTTCTTCTTCCTTTCTCCTTCCCTTCTTCTTCTTCCTTTCTTCTTTCTTCCTCCTTTCTCTCTCTTCTTCTTTCTCTTCTTCTTCTTTCCTTCTCTTTCTTTTTTTTTTTCTTTTTCTTTCTCTTCTCCCGGTCTCTCTCTATTTTCTGTTTTCTCTTGCTTTTTCGTGAAGCTTCCACCGCCATATATTTTTTTTATAAAATTTGGCCATCGTGACCGCTCCTTGCGACCTGTGGTCGCGCCACCTGATCGCGTTGCTCACTAAAATATTTTCACTGCTTTCATCGCAATCAACCATCACGGTGTCTGGTCGCGATATTGGTCTCGTTGCTCACTGCCCAAAATCAACATTTTCACCGCGAGTTGCTCATCGCGATCCCTGGTCATGATGACTGGTCGCGGTGCTCACTGTCTAAAATCATCATTTTCATCGTGAGCTGCTCATCGCGATCTCTAGTCGCGGTGACTGGTCGCGATGCTCACTGCCAACTTTTTCCTTTTTCTTCATGCACTATTTCTTGACCGCTTCGCCTGGTCCACTTGTATACCTAAAAATTAATCCAAATAAATCCATTACATTATTTTCACATAATTAACAACACTATTGGGCATTTTTCATAATTAATGAAAATTACGGAGGTTACAGGTAACCTCATGGGAGGATACATGAGCAAGACCCTATCTCTCTACTTAACATTACTGAGCCATATGTTGACTCAACATGAATACAAGATTTTTACTCGATATTGTTGAGTCATAGTCAACTCATATCAACGTTAGACCCTACACGACATAGTCGTGCGACTATGGTCAAGTCATGTGATGGCTAGACAAAGCTTCAACTTCCTACTAGACATGATCGTTCGATTAATGTCGACCCATGGTAGATCAACACAACACTTACCGTCTACACAATTATCCACGAGACCGTCTACCTAACGTGTCTGTGCGACCGTCTACACAATTGGTCCAGGTGACTGTCTACAAGACGATCCACGCGACTATCTACACGACGGTACATGCGACCATCGTTTACCCGACGATCCACGCGACCGTTTACCCGATGTGTCCACTTGACCGACTACACAATTGATCTAGGCGATCGTCTACACGACAGTCCACGTGACCGTCTACCCGACGGTCCATGCGACCGTCTACACGACGTGTCCATGCAATCGTCTACCCAACGTGTCCACGTGACCGTCTATAAGACCATCGACACAACCATCTACATAATATGTCTACGTGACTATCTACACGACGGTCCACGCGACTGTCTATACGACATGTTCACAGGATTGTCTACTCGACCAGTTTACAAGAATGTCTACATGAACGTCTACACGATGGTCCACGCGACTGTCTATACGACGTGTCCACATGACTGTCTACTCGACCGATCTACAGGAATGACTACACGACGTGTCTACATGACTGTCTACACGACCCCTCTACATGACATGGCTGAACCATAAACAATATGGCTATACAATGAATGACATAACACCATGCTACTCGACTCAACGTCTTTACTCAACATAGTCGAATCATTGACTTTGCGATTACTAGAAATATGACATTAAGGGTTGACCGCTCCATCTTATTTCAAACAGGTTAAATCAACAAGGCAAACTTCTTGCCATCAACCCACAGACTGATACCAATAAGTTTGGGGGCAAATTGTAGTGACCAAAAATAGCCCAAGCCCAAAAAGACTCAAGCCTACATAGAAGCCCAATCTATCACAAGTCCATAAACCCTCATGGGCCCAACATTGTCAATTCAACAAAATCTATCAAAGCAACTCTAAAGGAAGAAAGTGTTGTTCGACCATAGAACAAGGTCGTTCAACCACCTCACCTACTGTAGATGAATCATCTCCCTATAATCAACACCATGGCTCGACGTTGCCTGTAGCTCGACCATGTCACTCAACCAAAGTGTCATGGCTCGACCATGTCACTCGATCATAAGGTCATGGCTCGACCATGTCACTTGACCAAAAGGGTCATGGCTCGACCATTACTCAGCCAAAGTGTCATGTCTCGACCATGTTACTCGACCATAGGGTCATGGCTCGACCATGTCATTTGACCAAAGTGTCATGTCTCGACTATGTCACTCGACCATAGGGTCATGGCTCGACCATGTCATTCGACCGTTGAACCACACGTCGATCGTATTGTCCATACACAGAATCAGCACCTTGACAATGGCTCAACAATTATATGGCTCGACTATGTCATTCGACCAAGGGCCTTAATCTCAACATAACTCACACTAGAACTTGACCCAAACATCAAGGGTCAAGTGTCGTTCGACCAAGGACATGGTCGTTCGACCACCTTACTTGATACCAAAGGTGTTGTCCAATCCTAAAGCTAATGTTCGACACATTAGCTTGACCACACATATGGCTCGACCGTGTCGCTCAACTAAGTATCTTGGTTTCAGCATGACTCACCTTGAGGCTTAACCCAGCCATCGAGACACCTTTGTCGTTCAACCATAAGGGTAGATGATGGGTCACTCGACCATTTTATGAGAGCTCAAACCTGTAGAGTGTTGTCGCTCGACCACATTCACACTCTACACCGTATACCATCCTTTAGTCGTGACTACCAAGTCAAACCTTATCAGACTTTGGATTTAAAGTCCTATAGACCCGGTCAAGGAGGTAATCACATCCTCCCTGATACGCGCCGAGAGATCAGGGATGATGATCCACCTACCAACGAGTGGATAACCCCCTATATAAACCAATCCTCACTTACAGTGAGGGTCCACAAAATTCTTCACTCTCAATTACTTCCAAGCACTCAGAGCTCTCAATCACTCTACGCTGCCCCGGCAACACAATCTTTTAGGACCTCCGTCCACGAACGATTTCAGACAACCGGCCAATGCCCTTCATAACCAACTCCGCCATCTCTGTTCGACCTCCGTCGTCTACTATTCACGATCAGGAAGTTATTTCCTCATTTGTTCGTCATTTATCTTATATTTACTATCATCGGACTAACTTGATCATCAGAGTTTGATTGGCCGGCACCGCTCCTATGTCCAAGTGCTCCAGTCGACCCTTTGTTTGGATTTATGCCCTAAAACTTGTAATTTTAAATGGTTAAAAACAATAATAAGAATTATTCAGATTATCATTCAAGTTTATAAAAGTTTTATATTCAGTAATACATTTGTATTGTGCAAGAACATCTAAGATTGCAAGATGTAATCTTTTAATGAGTATATGATGGTCATATACATAGAGGATTCATTTTGAGACGTGCAATCTAAAGAGTCCGTAGAGAGCGAACAAAGCTGGGTACTTTGTTTGTGATTGATCTACTGTTGCGGTCCATTATGTAAAGTACGGTGGTCTTATCCTAGACCGCTCATGTAGTTGACATAAGAATGGAGGCACCTTATATGATGAGATCATATAGGATTGGGCCACAATTTATATGAATCTCTCACCAAGATCTGTTAGTAGATGAGATTCATATATAATCGATAAACGATGGCTATTTATAGGTGATCTTAATCCTGAGTGTCTTATCGACTCCTTCAGGTTGGATCATGGCTTTTGATTTACCATGAGTGAGGTTGATGAGAATCTCGACCAATACCTCCGTATCTTGGAGTTACGGTTTGGCTTGTGGCTGGGAAGGTTTAAACATAATAGTGGAATCCACTCCTTTTTGATTGAAGTAGATGAGTAGTTCCCTTAAAGGTTGATTTGGGGCTTGAACGATTATGAGCGCTCTCTTCTTCCGTGAGGAAGACAGGATTTAATTGTTCATTAGAGAATCAATGGTACTTAAAGGAAAAGATATTTTTAGAGGGGTATAACGGACTTTATGACCCAGCTCTAGTTATGAACTATTTGTGGAGGATCACACTATATGCAATTAGCTATATCAATGGACACTGAGACTTCAGATTGTATAAACACGTCTACAGTTCTGAGAGTGCAGTCTCAGGTTTTTAGTGGAATAACTCCGAGGTTAATAATCGTGAAATATTAATTAAAAAGTTTTAATTAAAATTACTAAGTATTATTGGAGCTCAAAACTGTGGGTCCATTAGGTCCCCTTGCTAGCCCTTATAGTTGTTGGTAGCGAGGGTCATGGTAGATTAATTAGATGGTCCAATTAATAGTGTTACGAAAGTATTGCTATTTAAATAAAAGAGAATAATTAAATAATGTGATTATTTAATTAATTAAGTATTTAATAAAATAATAAAAATTAATAATTCTATTTATTAATTATGAGGTCATGTGATTGAATAATAAGTAGGACAAAAGAATTAAAATAATTAGATTATTTTAATAGTCCAAAAGGTCACAGGTTCAAGTCTTTAGGGAGACTAAAATTAAATAGGATTTAGAATCCTAATTTGACTTGGTCAAACTAAAACCCTAAAGGACTACTATATAAGTGTTATATAGTTAGAAAAAAACCTAACCTAACATACAAGTGAAAAAGAAAGAGAATTCGGCCACTAAAGAGAGAAGAAAAAAAGAAAAAAAGGCGTTCTTTTCACGTGAGCTCCATCTCTTGCCGTGACGTGCCCACACACACATTGTCATACCATGGGTCATAGCTCGGAAGATCTGGTGGTAGATCGAGGATTTAGAAAAAATAAAATCAAGAAAAAGATATGTAGTTTCTAAAGTCTTTTTCTGCGTATATACAAGAACTCGTTCCTGATTGAAAAAGATTTTCAATATAAGAAAAAATTTTGAAACCCAATTCCGTATGTTATACGATAATCAAAATTTTTTCTAAAACTCCTTTCAATTGGTATCAAAGCCTTTGGTTCTAAGTTCATGTATATACGCAAAAAAAAAAAAAAAAAACTACATCTTTCTTGTTTTTTTTATTTTTCTTATTGATTCTTGATCCATTGATATATTATTGTATAGGCATAAATCTAGAATGCATGATTTATTTTATTATTATATGATTTGATTGTATGATTATAAAAGTGTAATTGATTGTTAATTATATGGTGTCATGGGTTCTAGGTTTCCTTTTTCATTTTTTTTGTTAAAGCCGAATCTGTTATTGGCTATTTCGTACATCGTGTAATTAACTGATGCGAAACTATAGTAAACGGTGGCCGATTAAGGCATTCAAAACCAGTGGAAAGAAGAGATCTGGACGATGACAACTGCGTAAACGGTATTGAAAAATCATCCTGGACGCCCCCTCACCTTCCGCCGCAAGCCGGCTGTGCGGCAGACCCGAAACGGGGAAGTGTACTTGTGTGCAAGGGACTGTCATGGCAGATTTTGGGGCTGTTCTTGTGGATTTTTTGCGAGCGATTTTGCTGTGTATTTTTTGGAAAATATTGTTGAATATTAACCCAGAAAAGTGGCAGAAAATTGGAGCAAAAAATCATGGGCTAAACGACCCACGAAGGCTGTATGTATTTAATTGCCCTTATGGTTGTTGGTAATGAGGGTCACGGTAGATTAATTGAATGGTCCAATTAATAGTGTTATGAAAGTAATGCGATTTAAATAAAAGAGAATAATTAAATAATGTGATTATTTAATTAATTAAGTATTTAATAAAATAATAGAAATTAATAATTATTAATTATTAATTCTGTAACACCCCCTGACCTGACCCGTCTGGATCGACCCAAGGAGCGTTATCGGGTTTTCAAATACTTTCTTAATTATGTTATAAAACCATTGAAAATCATATCAATTTGTAATTTAAAAATATTTTTCTAGTGAGCCCATGAAAATCATATTTCAAAAATTTCAGCAGAGTTTCCTCTGTTTTTCTGATTTCCCGTTTTCTTCTTCTTCTTTTCTGTTTGGCTTCCTTGAGAAGCTTTCTTTTTTTATACAAATTCGGTCATCGCGACTTGTGGTCGCGCCACCTAGTCGCGGTACTTACTGGAGAAGTTCCACCGCTTTCATCGCGAGCACCTATTACGGTATCATGGTCGCGCTGGTGGTCGCGTTGCTCACTGCCCGAATTTGATATTTTTCACCGCGAGCTAATCAGCGCGATCTGTGGTCGCGGTGACTGGTCGCGGTGCTCACTGCCAAAAAGTCCATTTTTCACCGCGAGCAGCTCATCGCGATCTCTGGTCGCGGTGAGTGGTCGCGGTACTCACTGTCCACTTTTTCCTTCACTTCATGCAATCTTTCTGGACCCCTCAAATCATACATTTTTATATTCATAGACTCAAAATTAATTATTCAAAATTAGGGATGTTACAAATTCTATTTATTAAATATGAGGTCATGTGATTAAATAATGACTAGGACAAAAGAATTAAAATAATTAGATTATTTTAATAGTCATAAAGGTCACAGGTTCAAGTCTTTAGGGAGACTAAAATTAAATAGGATTTAGAATCCTATTTTGACTTGGTCAAACTAAAACCCTAAAGGACTACTATATAAGTGTTATATAGTTAGGAAAAACCTAACCTAACATACAAGTGAAAAAGAAAGAGAATTCGGCCACCAAAGAGAGAAGAAAAAAGAAAAAAAAGGTTTTTTCTAACTCTCCCCTCTTTTGTAGGATTCGGCCGGTGTTATTTTCACGTGATCTCCATCTCTTGCCGTGACATGCCCATACACACGTTGTCATACCACGGGTCATAGCTCGGAAGATCTGGTGGTAGATCGAGGAATCAGAAAAAAGAAAATCAAGAAAAAGGAATGTAGTTTCTAAAGTCTTTTTCTGCGTATATACTGGAACTCGTTCCTAATTGAAAAAGGTTTTCAATATAAGAAAAAATTTTGAAACCCAATTCCGCATGTTATACAATAATCAAAATCTTTTCTAAAACTCCCTTCACCCTTAACTCTTGTTTTGCAAGTTGTAGTGCCCCGATCCTCGTCCTATCATTTTCGTAGTCTACAGTTATCATTTCAGGAAATGGAATGAATGATTGTTCTGAAATAAATGAAAATAACTTGTATGCTTTTAAGGCTTTTAATTCATGCATCACTGCTTATTACTGAACTGTTTAAAGTTGAAAAACCTAAAACAAAACGACAAAAAATTTCTCCAGATGATGACACGTATCTGTGACATCTGAGACTTGGACATATAAACTTTAATAGGATAAACAGACTATTAAAAAGCGGATCTTTAAGTCAGTTAGAGATCGGCACCTTACCTGTCTATGAATCTTGTCTGGAGGGTAAGATGACTAAGAGCCCTTTTACAGGAAAAGGTGTTAGAGCCACACAACTACAAGAACTAATACACTCAGACGCCTACGGACCTATGAGTATTAGAGCTAAAGGTGGTTATAAGTATTATGTCACATTTATTGACGACTACTCTAGATACGCGTATGTTTACCTAATGCAATGTAAGTCGGAAACCTTTGAAAAGTTCAAAGAATTTCGAGCTGAAGTTGAAAACCAATCAGACAAAACAATCAAAGCTCTACGATCGGATCATGGAGGTGAGTATCTCAATTAAGAGTTTGAAGACTATATGGTTGAGCATGGGATTGTATCCCAACTCACAGCTCCAGGAACACCACAGCATAATGGTGTTACGGAGAGGAGAAATATGACCCTGATGGAAACGATGAGATCTATGATTAATTTCTCATAATTACCATATTCCTATATGCACTACAAACTGCGGCTTACATACTGAATGTAGTTCCATCCAAGTATGTTCCTAAGACTCCCCTAGAGTTGTGGTGTAACACCCCCTGACCCGACCCCACTGGATCGACCCAGGGAGCGCTACCGGGTTTTCAAAACTTTACTTAATTCACTTTATAAATTACAAACTAGTGAAAATCATATCAATTGTATTTTAAAAATATGTTTCTAGTTAGCCCATCAAACTTTATTTTTCAAAAATTTCGGCAGAGTTTCCTCTATTTTTCTGATTTCCCAAAACCTGTTTTCAATAAAACGAATATAATACAATATAATTCCAACACTTCTATATCCAAAATTTTAAATCAATGCGCACTCTGCCGTTTAGTGTGACTTCCAAACAGTTTCAAATAAAACATATATAATTAATATTTACAAACATTTAAACAGAATATAAATCATAAAGCACTTATTTACAAAACATATATATACATGTCGAATTACAGACTTCTGTATATGCATGCTTAACTAAATACAATATACAATTAAAATTCAATTGTAACTACTCAAAATAATTGTGACTCTGGACCTTCAATCTACTGCTACTTCCTCCCTATTCTTTGTTTCCCCCTGTGTCTCTGATACCTACGCGTGATAAAATCAACGCATTAAGCAATAATGCCTAGTGGGTGTACACTAAACTCAAGTATCAAAATCAATAATCATTTCATAATAAAAATATACCAATATTGTCGTATAAAAAACATTTCAATCTTCAACTTTCTCACTGAAAGAAATCATATAAAAACAGTTTAATAAAAACATCTAAATTCAATCAATAAAACATACAAAATTCAGTTTTCAATTATTTTATACTCATTATATTCAATTTGTAACATTTTATTCATATAAACATTTATTCATTTTCATTCTCCATTCTGGCCGTACACTCATCATACATCTCTATATCTGTAACATCGGTGTAACGTTCAACTCCGGGATTCGCCTAAACTTGACTAAGCCAGGTTTACCCCGTGAGATGTAACTGTCAGGAATACAGTGCAATGGCTATCTCCGGGATTCGCCTAAACTGGACTTGCCAGGTTTGCCTCGCGAGATGCAATAGTCATCATTATTTATTTCCGGGATTCGCCTAAACTGGACTTGCCAGGTTTGCCCCGCGAGATGCAATAGTCATCATTATTTATCTCCGGGATTCGCCTAAACTGGACTATGCCGGGTTTGCCCCGCGAGATGCAGCAGTCATCACTATCAGTACAATATCTATCTCCGGGATTTGCTTAAACTGGACCATACCAGGTTTGCCCCGCGAGATGTAACAGCAATCATGGATATAGTGAAATGTCTCTCTCTGGGATTCGCCTAAACTGGACTTGCCAGGTTTGCCCCGCGAGATGCAGCAATCTCAACTCGTTATATTCTTTTTCAAAGTAATCAACACTAATTCACGAATCAAGATTAAATTCAAGCATCAAAATTTGCAAACAATATTCGCAATATATAATTCATATCAAAACCTTCTGTTTCTTTCAAAATTAACAATTATTTCCACAAAGCCAAAACTTTCATTTATACTCATATCAATCTATTCTAAAATTATTTTCACATATTCTTTTCGAAACAATAATTATATACAATTTTTTTTTTTTCCAAAATCGTTTCCAAACATTACTCGCAAAACAATTTATTTGAAACCATAGAAATTCCCTTATACTATCATATTCCCTAATTATTTTTCAAACAGTTTCTAACAATATTCGTAAACGAAACATAATTATACAAAATTCATAAATAACTTTTCAAACTCGATTTGACAAAATATGGAAACTCAACTAAAAATATATAACAAAAATTATAACGAATTCAGAAATCAGTGTACACCAACCTGGTTTCCGTTTTTCGCACAGTTTTTCTTCTGAATTTCCTTTTTCCTTTCTCTTTCTCCTTCCTCTTTTCCTTTTCTTTCTTTATTTCTTCTTCTTCTTTTTCTCTTCTTCTTCTTCTTCCTTCTTCTTTTCTTTCTTTTCTTTCTCTCTCGGTCTCTCTTTCTCTCTGTTTTCTCCCTTTTCTCTTTCTGGAGACTTCTCCCGTCTCTTATTTTTTTTTATAAAAGTTTCAGTCGTCGCGACCGTCATCGCGACCTATGGTCGCGTTACCAGGTCCCGGTACTCACTGGAGAAGTTCCACCGCCTTCATCGCGATCACCCATCGCGGTACCATGGTCGCGCTGGTGGTCGCGTTGCTCACTGCTAGAATTTGACATTTCACCGCGAGCTAGTCAGCGCGATCTGTGATCGCGGTGACTGGTCGCGGTGCTCACTACTAAAAATCACCCATTTTTCATCGCGAGCGACTCATCGCGATCTCTGGTCGCGGTGACTGGTCACGGTACTCACTGCCAAGAAATTTCATTTTTTCACCGCAAGCAGCTCATCGCGATCTCAGGTCGTGGTGACTGGTCGCGGTACTCCCTTTTCACTTTTTCCTTCACTTCATGCAATCTTTCTGGACCACTTCATCTGGTCCGCATGGAAACCATAAAAATAAACCCTTCAAATCACAAAATTTATATCCACATGTTCAAAATTAATTTTTCGAAATTAGGGATGTTACATGTGGAATGGTCGTAAAGCTAGTTTACGATATTTTCGCATATAAGGGTGTCCAGTACATATACTAAAGAACAGAACTGGACAATTGGAACCTCGAGTAAAGCTAGTAGAGTACCTAAAGGAAACTCGAGGTGGATTCTTTTATAATCCACAAGAAAACAAAGTGTTTGTATAGACAAATGCAACGTTTCTTGAGGAGGATTATATGAGTAATCATAAACCTCGTAGTAAGATTGTGTTAAGGAGTTAGAACCTGGTATGACCAGTGCTCAGTCAACAAGAGTTGTTGACGATGTTATTATTCCACAAACATCTGATAGTTAGATGATTCCTAGTCAGGATACACTTGCCCCTAGGCGTAGTGAAGGGTTATTCGACACCTGATCATTACTTAGGCATTTAGAGAGGCACAGAGTGTCGTTTCTGAGGATAGTGTGGATGATCCATTGACATGTAACATGCAACAGAAGATTCTGACAAAGAGGAATGGCTCAAAGCAATGAATCTCAAGATGGAGTCCATGTACTCCAACTCAGTTTGGGAACTTATAGACTTACTAGATGGGATAAAAACCATAGGATGTAAGTGAATCTACAAGGCGTAAGAGAGGAGTAGACGAGAATGTAGAGGACCTTCAAGGCAAAGGCTAGTGGCTAAAGGTTCTACCTAGAAGAAAGGCATTGATTATGATGAAACCTTCTCACCAGTAGCTATGCTTAAGTCTATTAGGATACTCTTATCCAATAGCTGCCTATTTCGATTATGAAATCTGGCAAATTGACGTAAGACTACATTCTTGAATGGTAATCTAGACGAGAGCATCTATGTGATGCAACCAGAGGGATTCGTATCCCAAGATCAAGAGCAAAAGGTTTGCAAACTGTAAAGGTCCATTTATGGACTTAAGCAGACATCTAGATCTTGGAACATTAGGTTTGATACTGCGATCAAAACCTATGGCTTTGAGCAGAACGTTGATAAGCCTCGTGCATACAAGTGCATCATTGACAAGAAAGTAGTTTTCCTGGTCCTTAATGTAGATGATATCCTACTAATTGGGAATGACGTAGGAACATTGTCAAAGGTAAAGGGTTGGCTTGCTAACCAATTTCAAATGAAAGATCTAGGAGAGACAAGTTATGTTCTAGGGATCCAATTAATAAGGGATTGCAAGAACAAACTGTTAGCGCTGTCTCTGACATCGTATATCGACAAGATACTTATGCGATTCTCGATGCAGAACTCCAAGAAAGGTAGTTTACCTTCGAGGCATGGAGTTCATCTGTCTAAGGAACAGTGTCCTAAGACACTTCAAGAATTGGGGGATATGAAAAGGATTCCCTATGCATCCACAGTAGGTAGTCTTATGTATGCTATGCTATGCACGAGACCCGACATCTGCTTCACAAGTAGCCAATAGATATCAGTCTAACTCAGGATTGGATCATTGGGTTGTTGTTAAACATATTCTTAAGTACCTTCGGAGAATGAGAAATTATATGCTCATATATTCCCATCCGAATTTGATTCCATTGAGATATACAGATTCTAAATTTCAGTCAGACAAGGATTTCTAGGAAATCCACGTCTGGGTCAGTATTCACCCTTGGTGGTGAGCCATAGTATTTGGAGGTAGTATCAAGCAATCTTGCATTGCTTAATTCCACCACATGAAGCGAGCTATGTAGCAGCTTGTGAAAGCAGTATAAGAGGCTGTTTGGCTCCCGACACGTTCTTGAGTTATCTTGGAAGTTGTTCCAGACATGGTAGGGCCCCATGACACTTTATTGTGATAATATTGGAGCTGTGACCAATTCCAAAGAACCAAGAAGCCATAAAAGAGGGAAGCATATAGAGAGGAAATATCATCTCGTCAAAGAGATAGTGCAGCGATGAGACATGGTCGTGAGGAAGATTGCGTCACAAAATAATCTAGCTGATCCATTTACGAAGACCTTGACAGCTAAAGTATTTGAAGGTCACCTAAAGGGTCTAGGATTATAAGACATGTTCCATTTACTTTAGTGCAAATGAGAGATTGTTGGGATTTAAACCCTAAAGCAGATAATTGTAAACGGTTAAAGACTTAATAAGAATTATTCAGATTATCATTCTAGTTTATAAATGTTTTATATTCAGTAATACATTTGTATTGTGCAAGAACATCCTAGATTATAAGATTTAATATCAAAATGAGTACATAATGGTCATATACAGAGAGGATTCATTTTAAGACATGCAATCTAAAGAGTCTGTAGAGAGCGAACGAAGCTGGGTACT